>BLKR01001825.1:0-245607 GCA_011170035.1 Teleogryllus occipitalis | reverse complement strand
TGATGTAATAAGCGAGACCTGGTGAAATGGAACGAATATTAAAAAGTAAATGGAGCTAAACGAGAAAATGACAACGTGCATTTCTATTAGCTCAATTTTCACTTTGATAAAGACACATCTAAAGAATTATGACACGGGTGATTCAAATTCATTATGACACACCGAGTAAAAAATTTACTGGGTGGACCCGTTTCCAGCTTACAATCATTTGAATTGAGTAGAGTTTGAAATGGTGGAAAACTAAAATGAAATATTGTGGCTTGGCTATTTTTAGCACTTCTGGCACTATGTTCTAGAAAAGGGCAATGCGATCTTTTCGCTTGATTTAAACATATTTTAAATGTTCTTGTTATTGGATAATACACCTTTTAAGTATTAGTATGTGATGCATTCATTTATATCACTGGATAAGTAATTAATTAAATTCATGATATTTAAATTATAAAAGATTTTGGGAGATGGTGAGAATTTCAAAAGGAATAGTCAAAATTTTATAATATAAATATGTATCGCTCGTTCTTCAATAGAAACATTAATCTCAGATATGATTTCCCTACCGCACGAATTATAAATTATATTTAATGTGATATTGTATTACTTTTGTTATGATTATAATCTGGTATACAATTAACGAACATGTGATTATTAATATTTTCAGTTAGATTGAAAATCTATTTAATGAAAACGTAACACTATGTTAGGATTTATTACGTACATTACGAGATATTAACTTCATTGTCAAACACATTGAATCCAATGAATTTGCCAGTAAAAATCCAAAGAATTCCAATGATTTCTATTTAAATCCAATGAATGTCTTTTAATTGAGGTTGATAAATGTCGGAAGATGAATCACTTCCTTTTCCTGTAGTTTCCTTTTCTAAAGCAGATACTTGAGAGAGTTCTCCAAAACGACCATTCGCGAACTTCCTTTGTTGTCCGCTTCGTGCGATGGCCGGCGCAGAGTCGCATGCGACACCCGAGCCGGCGCGCGAGAGCAAAGGGGGAGGGGGAAGGGGGAAGGGGCGCCGCCCCATGTCGCGAGCAGCCTGCCTCCCGTCTCTTGCGTGGGCCAATAGTGGGAGGGGTCGCACCCTCCCTGGAGAACGTGCGTCGTGGCGCAGCTGTTCCGGCTCGGGCCTCGAACCCTGTTCTCCGTCTAGCCGGGAAACAAAGGCGCGCTTAGTGTTCTCCTTCGCTTTCCTGCCTTTTATTGCTTTCTTTCACTCTTCTTCCATTGGTTTTCCTTTTTTGCGGAGGTGTACAGGCTGACGCTGGAAGCGGTAGGAAAATTTCTATTTATTTTTCGTTGAGAGTTACGGGTCGTTCAACCGCGGAGGTCATTGAGGCCCATGAATGTTGCTCTAAAACTGCGATAGTGATGGTGAGGTGGATGATGATGACGATGATGATGGTGGTGGAATGACAGGCAGGGGAAGCGGGATAACTAAGAAACAACCTGACGAGAGCTCGCTTTGACTTCCAGACATTCCACATGGATTGGTCGGAGATCGATCGCGGATCCCAACAACGGAAGGCGGATGTGCTAGCCATTTGGTCACGTCAAAAACGCTAGATTCAGGAGGGTAATCTAACGCCTGGCCATATACGAATGAATAAGAGGTCGATATCGAGAAGGAACGTTTGCGCACAGGCCGTGACCTGTTGTGAACATACTGCTCTTGGGTCCGGCGGAAACCACGAAAACGACAGGTTAGTGCTGTCACCTCAAGAATTATCGTCCAAGCAGTGGTGACCTTCGAGAAAACTACTTAGTTGTTGAAATTCATACCGTGAGCAGGATTCAAAATAAAACCTCACTGTCTACAAGCTTCAATAGCGGATTTATTATTTATTCAATTGCGGATTTATCGGCGATATCACGCTTGGTTCTATGCACCGAGACGGAATTCTTGAGGCTGCTTTCCGACAAGCACACGTTATTATCCCTCTTATTATTATTAGTATCCCTCACTCGAATTATCCTTCATTCCATCTCCTTTAGCACTATTCTTTCACTGAGGTCCGAGTTACGTTTTATAGTTGCACAGACAACGTAGATACCTAGTTACGCAATCAAACTTTGATACCTAAACCTGAAGTTTGCGAGGAAGGGTCACCTAATCTCTCGTTATTCCAGTCTCTTCCACTGTTTGATGGAACCGACGAAACGTGACGGTGGAAGAGACGAAAATTTCTCTTCTCTGTGAACAATCTATCTGCTAAGCAATAAGGAAGATTTTCATAAAAAATATTTGCTGACCAATCTGACCGATATCTTGAATTTGGAACGGATATTTTGATTTTTCCAAGTACTTTACATGAAGCCTTAAGGACAATTACCAGTAGTTCTTAAAAATGACTTCAAATTTTTGGATTACTTTTTTTTCGAATAGCTCGGCATAAGAAAGGGCAAAGTCTTATTTTTGTTGAATTCTTCGAATTTTCGAAAATTGCAAACATTTTTCAGCATCTTCCTAAAACCACTTTATGTTATGATAGGTAAAAGTTTTCTTCTGACTGTAATATGTTTCTCAAAGTTGGATTTTTCAATTGCGTCATGTACAACTTTTCGAAAATACTTCGCGTATTTTTTCGTGAAAAAAGACAATTTTCTCAAAAACGGCTCGAAAGTTTTTTCTTGAAAATTTTTATACGAATTGAACAAAATGTCGTGAATAACATGACATTAACGCTATTTAGGTGTAATTTTTATTATTTTTCCAAAATTATACAAATTTAAGAATATTTGATATAGCTCTCATACCGTTAAATTTTTAAGCATTATTTCATCATGTGATTGCAAATACTTCAAAGAATTTCCTATGAAGTTTTTCAAAAACTTAAAAGTTTTCTGTAAAATGAGCTCAAAATTGCTCACTTTCAGAAACTCTCAAACACACATTCTCAATAATCGTTTCTAAATTTCTTTCAAGTTTTTGGTAGGGATAATATAAAATGCATTATTCGTGTGCTAATGCATTATTTAGGTAATTTATAGCGTGACATAAATACCATTTTGATGTATTGTTTTGATTTTTCAAAAATTAAACAAATGGAATATGTATCTGTATGTAATAAAGTTTCTTTCATGTCGTTAATATTTACATTTTTGCATTGCTGCATTTACTGAATTTCTCGTAAACTTTTTCTGCGAAAATGAACTCAAAACTGCGCATTTTCAGTTCATGGCAAATGGCCATGGTTGCGCAAACATGGCGGTCAAGGGGCAAAACCGAAAAGGAAGTTACAATTTAATATCAAGGGGCAATAACTAGCCAGAAAATCTGTGTCATTTTGTGGTAGCACTAGTTTAATATCTACAATTTATTTTATAATTAAAATAATCTGTATATACAATACAACAATGTACAATATAAAATAAACTGTACCTAGCAATAACTCATCCATCGATATTTTCCGTGGCATTTTAACCAATACTATAACACAAACTGAAATGACTGAACAATTCTAGAAAAAATAGAATTTGGGTGTATGTTGTATCATAGCAGTAAAGGAGATGAGGAGAGGAAAAACTAGTGAGGCAATGTGTTTTGAGGAGATCATTGAGGAGATTAAGGAAATGGAGTAAGTACCAGTCCTAAACTTGATATACACCAGTTCTTCTTAAAGATAAAACAACGATGTGCTCCGAAACTGCATATTTCCTACGATCGGTGTGAAGGGTGGTGGCCGCGCCGTATCTGTCGCGAATGATCCGCACAATTATCTAATGGCGGCGGCGGCGGCGGCGCTGTGGTCGTGCGTGCAGTTTCTCCCTTGCGCAATGGCGCGCCGGCCGCCCGTCTCCGCTCTCGCGCAACTCCGCCATCCGCCCCGCGCCGCGCCCTGCACCTTCCTGCTCGTTAACTCCCCTCTGCCCCCTTCACCTGCACTCGCCCCCTCCCGCCCTGCAGGCTCACCACGGACTATCGGCGCGAACACGATTACAACGGCGAAGGGGAGGAGGGCGATAGGGGCTGCCGAATACGATGAAGGAGGCGAAATCAGCGAATGCAGGTGATGAGGATGGTGAAGAGAAGGAAGACGTGACGTAGTAAAAGAGAGTGATGAAAGTGAAGAGGGTGACAAAGCTGCAGGTAGTGATGAAGGTGAAGTTGATGATGAAGGTGAAGGTAATGAGGATAAAGATGAATGAATGAATAAATGTAAAAAGCATATGATGAATAGATGAAAAATGACGGAAGTGAAGATGGCTAGTGACAAGGTCGAAGATCAAGAGGACGGCGACAGCAATGAAGGCTAAGTAACTTAGGTGCGATGTCAATGCGAATGATCATGAAGACTGAGGTCGTGACAAAGCAAAACGTTGTAGTAACGGAAAAGATAAGACAAATGTAGAGGCGAACGCGAAAACAGCTAAAGTTTCCTTAACGATAATGACCATGATGGTACAGATGATGTAACCGACGATGAAGACCAAGGAGATAATGAAGGCAAATGCGTTGACGAAGGCAAAGACGTTGGCGGAGTTCATGAACGTTTGGTAACGAAGGCGGGATGAGGATATCGGCGAAAGGGATTCGAATGGAAATACGACGGCGGAGGGAACCACAAATACGTTGACAAAGGTAGATACGGACATTGCTATCGCCCCCGCCGCTGCTGACATCGCCGCCACCCGCATGGCGTGCGAGCCGGGCAGCCGGCGTCCCTTGGGACCACGCCAACCGCTTTGCCCGGCGCCTCGCCAGGGCATGGGGTTAAATGCCGCGCATTATGGTTCACTTTAAATACCGTTGGACAAGACGATTATATCGGCCTCTTCGTGCGCGTAATCTCTGTTCTTCGCCAATTGGGTAATTAAGCACTTACGAGCAACAGGTATGAGAAATGGTCTCAGTTACGATTCCTAAGATGTCATAAATGTCTGTATTTAGTAATGTCAATATATTTTTAATTTTAAATCACGGTAAGCGTAAATCACTAAAACGAATATTCGTGTAAATCACATATTCATAAGATTTACACGAATCATATGAAGACATATTTAGCAAAGCAAATCATTCCTGCATATATAAATTATATCACACTTAAATGGTTAAAAGAAATTAGTTCTGAAACAATTACTTCTGCAATAATATGTCTCTCTTTTTATCCACTTCATTTTGAAATCCACTTCATTCAAGAAAACGGTATTAATCTTCAATTTTCAAGTAGTTATATACAATTTACATTATGGTGTTAAAGTTTTGTTATGTGATACTTTCAGATCACAAGTATTCATTTCATTAAAGTATTTATAGGTCTACTCGAGGCAGACCTGGATGGCCGACGTGGCGAGAGCGTGTGCTGACTCAGTGTCTCGGTCGGAAAGGTTGGGGGTTTGAGTCCTGCCGTGGGCATGGTTGTTTGTCCCATGTAAAAAAATTAGGGCTACACGAATCGTAATGGTAAATCCTTTAAAACAAATTTCATTGACGACCATCTAGAAAGAGATGCCTACTTACCCAGTATTCGGACGTGAAAGTTTTTTAACACTTTCAATGCTAGTACTGAAAAAACAACAATTAGAAAATAAGTACCAATCCCCGAACAGGAAAATTCATGGTTCTCGTGATTGTCAATTCAATTTGTATATCACACGAACAAATTATCTTCAAATTCAGGTCTCGTCAAGGAACTCTCTGCCACTCATGGAAAGTTCACCTTCTTGCCTTGTAATATAAATTACTATGATAAGACATTTATGTAGTAGAAAACTCTTTAATAGCAATTTCCAAGTGAATACACGGAGAAGAACAATTCACAGAAACTTGGGAGTACTCGCCTTTCCGAAATAGTTCGCCACCCTCGTAAAGCCGAAGGCGCAGTTCAGTCCTACAAGAAATTGTGGCGGTGCAATGCACTTGACCGTCACTCGTCAGAGGCTGCCAAGAGGTTTTCCAATATCAAGGACCCACAAAATTTGGACCTTGATTATATTATATGAGTCATTTACTATATTTAGGAAGAAGAAGTATCCACTTTTACTCTCTCAGCGACCTTCGATTCGAGTTCTATGAATTCTTTACGATTAAATTATTCGAATAAACGACTACGCCGTTTTTCATTGCAGCATTCCAATATATTTTGTTGCTTGCTAGTCGCTTTCGGATTGTTTTCATAAGTATCGTAATTTTAATACTTACAAAAGTTTTATTTAAGTCTTCAAGAGACAACTTGAATAATAACGTAATTTCTTAATTTTATTGGAACTCTTGACCTAATAAAATGGTTTCAGTACCACATGGCTTCTAAAGATAATAAACGACACAGCCTCCTCTGCCGACTTCATCGCCGTAGCCCGCTCGCGCCGCCGCCCCCGCCGCAGTCGCGGTGCCCGCCGTCACCCCCACCGCTTCCGTCGCCGCCGTCCCGTCGCCACCCACTGCTCCCCTCCGGGGCCTGAGCAGCAAATGTTACGCCGCGCACCTGGACTGGACCACGTCTGGAAACCGGTGTGTCCGAGGAAGGGTATATAAGCGTGAGCGGCGAGCTAACTTCGCTCAGAACGGTTCGAGGGCGGGACTGAGGTTGTCAGTTGCTGACATCGGGACTGGTCGTTCCAATCTTGATAGACAGGCAATTTTTCATCGCTTTTTAAGTGTTATCTTTAAACGTTTCGTACTTGTTGAACATAACCTTAATGACAGTCTATGAGTGGTTCATTTTGTCGTACGTGGAAATACTTGCAGATGTTTTAAGAGACATTTTACCATCTATGGCTATTTCATTTTCTTTCCATTTGTCGTTTTAAAAGCAGTCACGTTTGTCGAGTTTTAATGTGTTTTACAACGTGAATATTTTCTGTTTATCTGTAATACGCAAGGCCAGAATTTGTTTTATTTTCTGAAGGAAAATCATATTTTGGACGCTTTTCCCCATGAGAGCATTGTTAGAGAAATTGAACGTGATGTTTCTTCATAGTTACAATTACTTAAATAAAATTATAATAATTAAAGAAAACATAAATGTATCTAAAATATAATTTCAGAATACTCGTGAAAATTTTGTTTTTTAATGAAAAAAAGAAAATTTCTGAAAATGCATAATGGATTGCGTTCAATATGCTGCAGTGTTTTCAGTCTTGTTTCATTTCAATTTCATAAATAATAACCGTTTACTACAATATTGATTTCACGATCGTAACACATACATTGTTTTATTTGGACTAGACATACTGATTTGTAATATTTGTATTGTTTCTTCATACGTTTATTTATTTATTTAGTCAAAAACTGTATGTGACGTATGGGGGAGAAAATCATCTGCGCACGCTTTCTTGAGTTCAGAATCCCTTCCCATCAATTTAACTATTAATAGTTGAAAGATGAAAAAATAGTAGTAAATAATAATAATAAATTTAAAAAAGCGAGAGATTAACATTTCAAATACTAGATATTTTCGTTGCCAATTATAGAAACATTATTTTTAACGCTAAACGAACGAACAGACGTTTCATTCAGAGTGTCAAATACTGCAAGAATCAATGCCTCCACGGATATTATTTGTGTAACAAATCATCAAGATGTCACACGAATTCCCTTAAAACAATGTGAAGTCGTAGGCTTCCGCGGCCGGAGTCATGTGAATGATCTCGGCTGTCCGGGTGACGCCGCGTCGAAGGCTGTGCTGCCGACGTCTCGCAGACCAGCCCTGACCACGAAAGATGGTCGAAACGTCGGCAACACTGCCTTCGACGCGGCGTCACCCGGACAGCCAAGATCATTCCCTTAAAACAATGTTTTTGCCATTCAACGATTGTGCATGAACAGTATTTTACTATTATTAAATTGAATCTAATAATTCCTTAATTCAATTTTATTTTCTAGTTAGTTGTCGATAACACTCTCAGTACCGAAAATGTCGTGGAAGAGCGTTTTATTGCAGCTTCCACCTACGGTGTAAAATTCAGTTCAGAGCAATTCATGACTCCGATAATCCCAATCTGAATTTATTTTCGATGCTCGAATTTGCAACCAGTCAACTTCAATTGCCAATCAAAACTCAGAGTATGAAATATTTTATAGATTGGTTAAGTTTACACCAAGATATTACCGTCAGTGAATGGAATAGCCTTGTTAATACGAGAGAAGAGCGACATTTTATATTATACAAATATTTATTTAAAATATTTTTTTAATATTTATTTTATTCTGAATTATACCTTTCAAAATATTCATATTTTTGAAAGTACATTAAAGTATTATGGTTCTGTGAGACACATTGATTTTTTTAGAAAGTCAGAGCATGTCCGAAATGGAGAATTTGTATTTAATAGTAACGTAAAGGTAAAATACTAAAAAGGGAGCAAAGATTTGTAAAAGCGTCACAAGAAAATTGTTTCAATTCGAAATTGGTTCGAATAAGAAAGAGTTTTCAAAAAGTGTTTTCAGAGAATATTTTATAACAGAGAACTTTCAAAAGAAGAGTTGTAACGTTTCTGTTTCATTTTTAAGTGTGCAGTTGAAGGAAACATTATGACTGAAAACAAATTGGCAATGACTATTGTATATTAAAGCTCTGTTAGCATTTTAGAAATATTCTAACATTTTCCAGCCGAATATTGTTAGAACAATATTTATATCTAAGCGTACATCTACCATATATATATATATATATATATATATATATATATATATATATATAACGCTAAACGAACGAACAGACGTTATACAGACATATATACATACATACATATATATATATATATATATATATATATATATATATATATAAAATGTTAAGATATTCTTCACAAAAATTTAATAGAATTGTTGTTTCGTACTTAAAAAGTGAAAATACAGAATAATTAATCCGTAATTATTCTGCTTTCTTCTTGCAGTTCCGAACCTTGCCGGTCATTTAACTTTGTATTGCATTACGCTGTCATGAGTTGACAAGGAAGTAAATAATTTCCAGTACTAGTTCACTTTTTATAACCGCAAAATTAATAACTGGTTTTCACGTACCTACGCTTGATTTCGAAAGTGTTCTTGTATCCGGGACAAGGACGACAAGGTTCAGAGTCAATTGTGATCCATTTAAGGTTCATTAACAGATGTTGCTCATCTAGATTGGTTTTTATACATATGTAATGATATTATGTTTTTTACCTATATTATGTTACTCAAGGTTTTTTACTTTTATTCATTATATTACTGCATTCAATATTTCCTTCGTTTTCATTGTCGTCAGCACCTATTTTTCATCTTCTTTCATCATAATATAGTAGTGTACGTAACTAGGGCGCGAAACAGGTGATTCACGCACTAGTCCAGTGTGTCGTCCGAGCGAGGACGACTAAGAGACGAGTGCAAGAATCATCTCGCGCCCGTGTTGCGTATACTATTTTTTAATACACCGTGAGCGATATGCAATACTCCAAGTAAAGGATTATAAATTAAATATCAAATAACTAGAAATACCTTACTTGTAGAAAAGTAAATGGATTCTGTAGCACTATTGTTTGTATATAATAAATAAAGACGTCAAGACGAAAGACAATTGCGAATCGTTACAGATGTTTCGCACACTGTGAAAAAATTGGATGTTTCTCACATGGAAAATAAGCACGAGAATCCGCGTTTCGCGCACGTCGTGTTAAAAAATACTTTCATTATCGTTTCTGTTATATATTTAGGTACAGCAGCAAGGTGGGGTGACTTTTTGGGATAAAATCTTGCTTTTGTAGGTTGTTAAGGTGCTCGGCGTGTCCTGTGGATGCAGCAATAAATTAATACAATTTTAAGAAAACCACAAAAGAATCGTTTCAAACACGCCGTTCGCAAAACCCTCTTATACTTGTTTTTCGTGTGCGAAACAGCTGTTATTTTAAATTCTAACTAATAGTGTGCGAAGCATTAACAAGCGTGCGGGAAACATGGCGAAGTGTGGGCGAAACAACTGTTCCACACGGAGTAGGGTTACGAACAATGTTCATGTAAAAGGCAGGACCCTCGATAAGAAAAAAATCGCTTCAACCCATTTCTATTTTTAAATATTTAATTTAGTCTAACGTCAGCTCTATTTCTTTCTTCTCTCCATTGGCGATTCAAGTGAAAAGATTCGTTCACAAAACGAACATGAAGATGGTCTGAGCGTGCCTTTTTTATTTTAGCCGCTAGACGGAAACTATCATGCACGCGTGTGTCAGCGTTCAGAAAAAGACAATTCATGTTTTCCATTCTAAATTAAACAGTAAAGATACAACATAGCAGATTTTAGTCATGTGATAAAATAAACGACACATATTTTTAAAAAATACTAAAACGAGGGTATTTAAAATACAAAGGAGGGCGAGGGGAACATTGACATCAATGGAGGACTGTCCTCCCAAGTGGAGGACACTGGTGGTTGGCAACCCTAACACGGAGTGTTGAAAATAGTGCTTGCAACCCCTGCGCGAAGTGATATGCGCGACGGACTTTTGCTGCTTTTACGCCCGCTCGGGTGACAAACTCGACTCGTGCGTGAATCACTTGCGCGCACATGTTTTGTAACTTCGTAAAATTTGCGGAAAATGTCAATTTAATATTAACCCGTTTTCATTAAACAAGATATAAACGTTTATCGGTGATCAAAGAGCTATCGATATTCGCTGCACTTACACTCACGATAAATGTTTAAAGGTATCTGATGTTTATATTAAATTTATTATGTTTAAAGGTATCTGATTTTTATATTATCATTCGGGAATCTTGAGATGATTCGCAGACTGCTATTGTTTCTTCCTAGGTTGAATCTCGCAGTGCAGGGAGCATTTGGTAGGTGGTTGAAGAATTTGCTGGCAAGAGTTTTTATTGTCTCCTCAAATTCTGGTATGTTTAGTTCCCGTCGGATTTGTCGGTTGGGGATGAACCATGGCGCATTGAGAGTTATTCTCAGATATTTATTTTGGAGAACACTAAGTTTGTTGATGGAGCTTGGTGCAGCACCACCCCATACTGGGCATGCGTATGACATGGTTGGTAATATAACTGACTTAAAGATTAATAGTCTGCATTCTAACCTCAGGGGTGAACGGCGATAAATTATTATAAATTATAAATAATATGTGATAAATTGGAAATTTTAATTTTTGTTTTGTCAATGACTGCATTGACATGGGGTTTCCAGGTGAGTCTTTTATCGAACAGTACCCCGAGGTATTTTGTAGGGGAGGTTGACCATGGGATTTTTGTTCCTTGGATTATAATTTCTGGAGGATTTTTGGGGTGGCGGAGAGTAAAGATTTTGCAGATACTCTTATGTGGATTAATTCTCTCTCCAATTCTGAGTCCATTCTACATAGTTATTCACGCTCTCTTGTAGGTGATCCTTTGCTTCTAAAATATCGGGGTTTGTAGCGTAAATTGCTACATCATCTGCGTATAATGCAATATTAGCGTCACCTTCATATGGAATGTCGTGGCAGTAAATATTAAATAACGTGGGAGAGAGAGCTGATCCTTGAGGAACGCCTGCGTTGATTTTGAATGTTCTTGAAGTGACATTGTTTATTCGAACTACAAATTCTCTGTTGGAGATGAAACTTGTTAATATTTGTTTTAAATAATCAGGAATACCCAGGTCTTGCAATTTATACTCGAGACCTCTATGCCAAACTTTGTCGTAGGCATTGCTCATGTCTAAGAAAGCTGATGTTGTGTGCTCTTTTCGGTGGAAACCGTGAGCTATGTCTTCCGTTAATCTTAATAATTGGTGCGAGGTTGAATGATTTTGTTTAAAACCGAATTGGAAAGGCGGAATTGCATTTGAGGTTGTTAGGAAATTATTGAGCCTCTCCAGAATCAGCTTCTCAAATATTTTAGATAGAGTGGGAAGGAGGCTTATGGGTCTGTAATTTTCAGGAATTTTAGGATCTTTCTTTGGTTTAAGCACTGGTAGGACTACAGCCTTCTTCCACTTTGTGGGGAAGTAATTGAGCCGTGAAGCAGCGTTGTAGATCGCTGTTATAGCCGCAATCACTTTTTTGTTTAGCATTTTAATGCTAAGGTTGCTAATTCCATTTATTCCTGGAGATTTTCTGACTTTCATGTGTTTGACTATATTCATGGTCTCTGAAGGTGATATGTACTTAGTCGCAGCGGCAACAGTGGTTCTCTCTTGTTTAAAGAAATCCTCTATTTGGTTGTTGAAGGCAGAGTTTATGATTGGGTGAGGTTTGAAAGTGTTTTCCAGAAGTTGAGCGATAGCGTTCGTCTTTTCTTCGTCTGAGAATGCCGTTGATGTTCCTAATTTTAATGGAGGAATTATGGATTTGGTTCGAGATAACCGTTTTACTGTTGACCACAGATGTCTCGAGTTTGGGTGAATTTCTGATAGGTACGATTTGTAATTGTCATATCGAAATTGGTCAAGTCGTTGCTTTATTATCCTTGTAAATTTATTTAGTTTCTGTTTAACGTCCCTTCTTCTTGTAATTTGCCAGTATCTTCTCAAGTTATTTTTGGATTTAATTAAGTTCAATATATTGAACGGGATTGGTTTAGGTTTAGAATTAGGCAGCATTATCGTAGATTGTTTTACCGCAGAAATTATGGATTTTGTTAGATTATCTATCTCTGAATCGATTTCTTGGATGGTGGTGAGTTTTTGAGGGAATTTGTAGTTGTTACTCATCAAGTTGGAGAATTTATTCCAGTTGGTAATACCTCTTTGAGTTGAGCCAGAATCTTTGGACATCTGTGATGAGAGTGATATGATCACTGGATTGTGGTCGGAGTCTAGTTCTGGTAAAACACTGTGATGAAGCGGGAAGTTTATGCCCTTTGTTAAAGTGATATCAAGAATATCTGGGATGATATTTGGGTTTGAGGGGAATCTTGTTGGTTCGTTAGGACCCATTATTGCCACGTTATTGGAAACTGCAAAATCCACCAGTTTTTTGCCCTGATAAGTCGTAATGTTACAACCCCATATGCTGTTTTACAGTTTAAGTCACCAGTTAAGATGGTGGGACAGTTACTTTTGAAGATTTCGCGAAGAGCGTTTTGGGGAAATGCCTTGTCCGGAGGTTTATAGGCACAAATTATTTTAACTGGATGATAATTTAATTTAATTTTTACTCCGACAGCTTCTAAGTTGGCTGAAAAGGGAGTGGAGATTTGTTCCTGTTTTACTTGCTTGTTCAATATTTTTTTTTAACACATTTATTCATTTTGGAGGATTTACATCGTTCAGTACAACTACTTTACAGATGTATTTTTTTCAGACTTATTCTAGTTAAAATATCTAAGCTAACTTAATCTATGCATTGGAGAGGATACTCTAGGGGAGAACCTCGGTGTTATGAATTGTCGTTGGCTAAAATTTTGAGGAATGCTTCAAAAGGGAATCTATTTTTTATTCGTGTGTGGGTTGGATTTTTCGGAAGTTTGTAATGGGATGTTGCTGGTATGTCTGTTAGGTTTTGGTAGAAGTTGTGTGATATTTGTGCTATTTGGTTTATTATTGTATTGATGTTTAATTCTGAATGAAGTTGTTTATTACTTATGAACCAGGGGGCATTTGTGATTAATCTTAAAAATTTATTTTGCATAACTTAAATTTTATTGACATTTGTGGGGGCTGCGTTTGTCCATATGGGGCATGCATAAAGGAGTAGTGGTCTGATTATTGTTTTGTATAGTGTTGTACTGTTTGTGTATGACAGAGATTTATGTTTGTGGATTAGTGGCCGGAGTTGGAATAATTTATTTCTTGCTTGTTTAATTTTGATCTCTATGTGGGTTTTCCAGGCTAGTTTTGTGTCCAGATGAAGTCCTAGATATTTTATGGGTTGCGATGTTGGGGTCCAGGTGATGGGGAGTTGTTTATTACTAGCGGAGTGGGGGAGGTAAACTTTCTGAGAGAGAAGATTTTTGCTATTGTTTTGTCGGGATTGAGTTGAATTTTCCAGAGGTTTGCCCAGGTTTCAATGTTGTGTAAGTGATTTTGAATTTGTGATCGTAGGTTACTTAGTGAGTATCCTGAGGCGAATAGGGCTGTATCGTCTGCGAATTGAGCTATATTAGATTTTGATGATGATGGAATGTCTGCTATGTATATGTTGAATAATGTTGGAGATAAAGGGGAGCCTTGCGGGACGCCTGCTTTGATTATGTGTGGGGTGGAGTGGTGATTGTTGACTATTACTGAGAATGTGCGATCTGATAGGAAACTTTTGATGATGTGAATAATGTAGGTTGGAGTTCCAGCTTTTATTAGTTTGTAGATTAGTCCCGGGTGCCAAATTCTGTCAAATGCTTGAGTGATGTCGAGGAATGTAGATATTGTGTGTTGTTTTTTCTGAAATGCAGAGTGGATGTGTTCTGTTAATCTAAGTAGTTGGTGTGCAGTTGAGTGGTGAGCAATGAAACCGAATTGATGTTTGGGAATTAAGTTAATGTTTTTGAGATGCTGGTTTAATCTGGCAAGGATTAGTTTTTCGAATATTTTGGCAATAACGGGTAGTAAACTGATGGGCCGGTAACTGTCTACTTTGGAATGATTTTTGTTGGGTTTCGGAATGGGGTGAATGATTGAATGTTTCCAAGTTTGGGGGAAGTATCCTGTTCTTAAAATTGAATTGAAAATATTGTTTAGGAAGGCTAAGGCTGACGGTGGGAGATTTTTTAAGATTATTGAACTGATTTTATCGTGTCCGGGGGCTTTCTTATTTGGAAGTTTCTGAATTAGATTTTTTATTTCGCGTGGAGAAATGTATTTTATTCTGTGGGGTATATTAAAGATGGGGGAAGAGGCTATTTGTAAGATTTCGTGGTGTTTAGTGTGAAAAGGAGAATTATTGGGCGTAAACGTATTTTGGAAATGTTCTGCTAATGCTTCTGCTTTGGCGCTAGGAGAGTGTATTTTGCCTGTGTTTGTTGATAGAGGTGGAATTGAATTATTTTTTTCAGAATTTTTTTTGTAAATTGCCATAAAGAGTTGTTTCTTACGTTTAGAGATTGTAATAAGGTTGAGTATTGCTGCTGTCTGTATGTGTACAAGACGTGTTGTCAAGTGTTATTTAAATGATTGTATTCTTTTTTTATTGATGGTATTCTTAATGAGTCCCAGAGTCTTCTGGTTTTATTTTTTAATTTAATTAGTTGAATTATTTTAGCAGGTAGAGGTTTGCTTAGTTTAGTGTAAGGATCTGGAATTTTGTTTTTTTGTACTTTGTTTATTTCATTAATTATTGTATTATTGAATATTGATATTGCGTCGTCAATATCTGTTGGAGATTTTAAGGTTTTAAATGAGGGGATTGAGAGGTTGATATTTTTGTTAAATGCTTTCCAATTTATATTAAGTGTGTTTAGGGATGTCGAAGAGGGGGAGTTGGAGGGGGAACGGGGAAACGGGTAGAGATAATGACTGGGATATGATCAGAATACAATTCATGGTACGTAAGCAACTTTAATTGGGAAGTGAAATTTGTGAGTGCTATGTCGAGGATATCTGGATTTTTCTGGGAATCGAAGGGATAGTATGTGGGATCTGGGGGAGCTATAATAAAGAAGGGTATTTGATGTTGTAAGTTACGTAAGAAGTTGCCTGCCGGATTGGTGATTCGGCATCCCCATGAGTGGTGCTTAGCATTGAGATCTCCTATGATGATTGTTGGGGTGGGTAATTGCAACAACGTAGATAAATTGTTATTGTTTATTTTAATTTTGGGAGGTTTGTATGCTGTTATTATGTTGATATCACTGTTATTATTTAATGGAATTTTAATTGCTATAGTTTCGAGGCCGGGGTGGGTGGTGGGATGAACTGATAGTGTGGAACGTTTTGTTTAATTAAGATTAGGACTCCTCCCCCTTGATCATTTTCTCTGTCAGATCTGTAAATTTTGAAACCTGGGATTTGAAAGTTCATTGAACTATTGAGGTGAGTTTCTGTTATGCAAGCTATATCAACTGATTTTTGTTGGATGAAATGGATTAGTTCAGTTTTTTTGTTTGAAATACTGTTTGAGTTCCAATTGAGAATGATAAAGTTTTTAAGGGGATGGTTGGCCGTAATTGTTGCTTAAATACGAGGTTATTGAGTTCTGTATGCTTTGTATTATGGTTGGAATTATTGTGGGTATAATACTTGATATGTAGTTAGTGATTGAGTGGATTATATTCTGTAGAGTTGGAGTGAAAGTGTTATTGTTGTTCGTAGGGTAATTGTTGTTGGTTGAATTAAATGTTTGGTTTGTGGTAGTGTTAGGATGGGGTGATTGTGTTTGATTGTTGTAGTTTGCTTGAGTGAAGTTTGGGATTTCTGTTACTTGTGGGAGTGAAGGGAAGTTTGTAAGATTTAATGGGGGTGATGGCATTGGTAACGGATTTTCTATGGTTCTCTTAGACAAAATATTTTGTCTTTTTTCAATTAGTTTACTATAGTATGAGCATTCATGAGAACGAAGGTCTCCCCTATGTGCTCCATTACAGAGTTTACATTTTAGATTATTATTGTTTTTGGTAGGGCATTGAGCAGTGAAGTGTTCTCCGGCACAAAACGCGCACGACTTTATGTAATTGCAATGGTTACGGGTATGACCAAAATCTAAGCATCTCATGCATTGAATTGGACCTTTTGATTTTTTTCTTTTCTCTGGTTTAACTATTGAGTTGCACACGTTGTTGATTTGGAGGACTGATTCTAATTTGTCTTTACCATTAAAATCTATTGCGACCACTGGAATTGGTACATTGTTTTTCATTAATCTAGTTACTTTAGTGACTGACTGAAACTGGGATTTTATGTCTGCTAATATTTCTTCTTCGGTGATTGTTGGGTGTATATTTTTTATCACTATTGAAAATTTTTTACAAGAGGGATCACTGTAGGTATGAAATTGTTTGTTAGTTTCAATAAAATACTTCACAGCACTACGGAAATCTTGTACGGTTCGGAATAGAATTTTAATTTTGTTGGTCTTGAATTCTGTTGTAAAGTTATTGGATATTTTATTTTTAATTTCACAAATAAGTTCGGCGTGACTACTTGTGGCGGTAACAAAAATTGGTGGAATTTTCTTTGGCTCGGGTGGTTCTTCAGGCAATTGTTCATTGAGAAAGCTAAATCTATTGGAAACTATTACGTTATACTGTTTCTGTAGGTCTGCATTACTATTATGATGGGTGTTACCTTGCGTTGCCGCGCGTTTGCTGTCACCTTCATCGCAGGTCTCTATCGATCTTTTACCGGATAGAGTCCCGGCGGCCGCTTGGTTGAAGGTTGGTGGGACGCCTGATGATGGAGCCGGGGGGCTAATGTCCATCGGTGACGTTGTGGGGGGCGTGAAATTCCCGCCCGTTTGGAAGTTGCTGGAGTGACCTGCTGAGTAAGATTCCATATTGCTGGCTGACGATGATGGTGCTTCACCGTTCAATGTGGTTAGGGCGGCATTGATTAACTCCCGTGTGATGGCATTGTTTTCGTTGCTCATGAATGAGAGTAACGAGCGATTGATGGACGCACTGCACTCACTAGTTTAAAGTAACTTCTGTGCGCAGATTGAGTAGCACTTTGAACAGTTTTGATAGAATTTATACAACACTGGACGGACAAAACACTAAACAAATACTGAAGTCAGACCGAGACTGGTCGGCCTCACTCGGCACGGAACGCTAGTAGCTGCTGATAACGGAGCGACTGCTCTGGCCCGCAGCTGAAGCGAGAATGATGATGAGGCGGCAGTGTTGACGGCGAGGACGGAGCATGATAAGGCCCCGATGACGCTGGGGACGATACCGGCAAAGGCGAGGACGGGTCGAGGGACGGGTGCGATGACCGGTAACGAAGGCGATGGGCGCTGGAGCGGGGCAAACTGTGACGACTTGTCGGGGAAGCTAGTGATGGGGGCTGGAGCGAAGGCCCACAGTGGGGCCAGAGAGGGGAAAAGTTGGAAAAAGTCCAATGCATTTGTGATAATTTTTCTTTATTCCATTTGTGAAATCAGAGGGTAAGATACAATTAACAACCTGCGAAGCACTTCGTTTTTCTTTCTTTCAGGTTGTACTTTTTCTTCGTTTTTTTCTTTTCAGTTTGTTTAATAACATCATACAGATTCCTCTTTGTTAGTAAAGAGCTATCTGGTACTGATCACGAGGAAAAAATATAAAAAATTAATATTGTAGATTGAAAGGCTAACAAAAATAGATGTGCATCATTGTAAACAAACTACCTTAACGCAAAATGGGGTAAACATGGATAAAATTTTATTAATGTTTTGCAATCTAGATGAATTCCAGAATAAAATTCACGTAACATCATAGCCCGGAAATGCCCGGAAGGGAAACCTGATTTTAAAATTTCATTCCATTGGGCCACGTGACGTTTCTATTTGGAATTACAAAATTATTATTCAAGGAATATGTTTTTTAGAAATACAGATTTAAAGTTTCATATCTCCTGATGTCGTATTCATAGCACATTCGATTCTGCTAGTCGAGAGAGAAAAAGTGTTTTCATCGAAAAAAATACCTCTTCTTATGGCAAGAGCGAAGAAGGACGCAGCGCGTCACTTATGCAAGTTTAAACTTGTACTTAATGGAATGGCGTGATTCCCTCTTCCTTTCTAGATCGGGGAACGATGAAGGAGATATTTTGTTACCCCTTTCAGGTGAAATTGGACTGAAGTATACTTTGATTTTGGACTTTTTGCTGAATTTCCCCTCATCTGGCCCCACTGTGCGGCGGTACTTGTGGTGGCGGAGGCGTGGGCTGTCGGGTTCGGAATTAACGGGCATGTGAGTTGTCGGGGGGGGGAGGCTGTTGTTTAGCGCCGTTCTCCTGTCCCTTGCGAGCCATCCTTCAAGGGTCTCGATTTGTGGCCCCTGGAGGGCCTCTATCGCCCGCTTAGTCTCTGGAGATGGCGCTCCGCCTCCGCTCAAGTCTTCTCCTTGTAGCCTCCGTACGCCCCAACCCGGGATGAACCCGGGGGTGGGGTTCATTCATTGTTGATTAGTGATCCCGGGCGCGTCAACAGCTAAGGAAATTTCTCCCGTAAGTGCAGAGCATGTTGCTATTGTGGGAGGTGGCGGTGATGGCGTGATCCGCTAGATAGCGTGATCCGGCGCCGAGCTACATCTCGGTTAGCGTGGTTTTCCCAAACAGGTATTTCTCACCAGCGGGACACCGCCCAGCAGAAACAAGCTCTAAGCTCCAGAATGATCTCCCAGCATATGTGGTATTGTAGTGCTTGTGAGAGTCGGTGTATACAAGTCAGGGGTGAAGATTGAATAAGAAAAAGGTAGGAAAGATGGCGCGGGGTTCGTGGCCTGTTTGTTAAGCTCTGTTCCGGCATTAACCTGATCAAAGGAACCACGGATAACTACTGAATATCTGCAGACAGCGGCTAAATTCATCTCCAGACTAGCGGACAGCTAGCTGTCTCCCTAGGATCGAAAATCCTGCCACTGTCAGGATTCGAAGCGTAGGACGTCCCGGTCCGAGACTTTCTAGTGACATCAGTTAATGCTCTGAGCCACATTTGTTGATGTGTTGGGGTTGAAGTTGTATATTTTACAGCACGCAAGACGTGTTTACCAAGCTTATTCAAGCAATTCCTTTTCAATTACTTTATTTTAATTAATGAAAGACGTGGTAATCAGGTATACAATTCTCATTCGATCTTGCTAGATAAAAACTTTCAGTAATGGAATGGATGAAACTTACTTACGAAGAACAAACAAAAACTGTTTATAAATTTTTGTGAGAGTTTTTTTTATTTGAAAAAATTTGTAACTTTGATAATCCAGAATATGATTCGAAACATTTTTGTTTCAGAGAAGTGATTACCCTTTGGATCTTTTTCGTGGGTACTAGAATGCAAAGAGATGTTTTAATTCTGGCAACTTCCGTGCTCCACCTCATGCTTTCCTTTCCAATGTAAGGAACACAGCTCGAACACTAGAACGCACTTAATTCATCAAATCGCGTGATTTGTGTCCCGCACAGGTCCACCCGTGTCATCAACCAGGGAACTTCTACAGCTCACTGCTCGGTCGCACTGAGTACGGGTTCTCAAAGATTGACCTCTCCATGTGTACGGCCTTCTATACCTTCTGATGCGTGCATGTGTTTGTATGTTCTTTAGTGCACGTGAGTCATGTGCGTTTACTATGAAAAGGAATTAGAAAGGTGGGAAGGAAAGAAATATTAGCGCGTGATTTTAGTTAGAATATTATTCCGGCTGTAGCTATCAACCTGTGTTATTTCCATATTCTGGAAAATTATATACAAATAGACACACGTATTCAATATAATGAGACATTGCACATAGAATTAAATGGATTTTTTGTTATTTACGTTAGTAAACACGCACTTAGCCCCTTAGCAACCAACCATCTAAATACTGCTTTAAGAGCGCGTCCATAGCAACGGCCGCTAAAATATTTTTAATGGACTCAGCGATCATTTTAGCGGCCGTTGCTATGAACACTTCCCAGACATTTTTCCAAATCTGCTTGCATTAGTAGAAAAAACATTCAACTGTCTGATCCCAAACAAAGCATCCAGTACCACCAACCCTTGCTACAGAAAATCAAGAGTAATGACAATTCTGAACTCGCGAAAGTGATAAAAGTTTATTTTTAATAAGCGATAAACTAAAATAACAAAAAATAACAAAAACCATTGTATGTAACTCGTCCTCTATTAGTCTTTAAGGACTTAGCTGGAAGGTTAACTACTCGGCTTCGCTATCGCTCCGCCTCGCAGTTAACCTTCCGGCTGCGTCCTTAAAGACTCGTTTAGAGGACTCGTGACATAAATATCTATTTTCGCCGCAAATGGTACATTTGCGACGTTATTTTTATTTTTCCAAAGCCCAGGTCGACGAGTCGCACCCATCTGGGTAATCGTGGGTCGCGCCGAAACCTCTATTCGCTGCGGATTTCCATTCGCGGTCGGACGCACTTTTCTGCTGGTGCTCCAGTTTCGTTGTGGGAACCAAGGCAAAGACTCGTCAGATCTCGAATATTTTCAGCTCGTCTGTGAATCTGACACGACAGAACGGTCAGAAAAAATACTTATAACCGTGTACTAATGAAAAATTGAAACGCATTGCGTTGCTGATACCAGACACGTTTGAATTGCGCGGTCGCCATGCCCGTAGCGAACTGCGAATCGATCCTAGCGGGTCACCCACAATAGGGAACGAAACTTCAGTGGCGGTCGGTCAGTCAGGCTGGCATAGAGTGCAGAAGGGACGCCACGTTCGACGGTGGAAAAGAGGAGTGAGGGGACGGCATGAAGAAAATCCGAGACTATGAATGGTAAAACGGGAACGAATGAAAACAATAATAAGCAGTAATGAAGTGGTGTGCTTGGTGGAGTAAAGAGAGAACTACAAAATAAGTGAAAAAGAGAGACAGCGCAGAGACACGTGATCGTATGAAACCAAAGCTAATAAGGTGAGCGTTGTGTGACGCGGGTGTGGAACAATATCCAGACTACATCAACAAATTAAAGATCTGTGGAGTGATAAATTAATATTTTCGTGGACGATGTACCACAGGTGAGTGGTTAATTGCCTAGGCGAACGGTAACCCAGTAATATAGTGAGCTACAAATGTACGGGATTTGAAAAATCGTAGGAATGTAATGTACGGGATTTGAAAAATCGGAGTGAGAATAAATAGTGCGTTGTCAACGCCAGGCAATCCAGCGGGCTGACGAGAGAATTTTATAGAGCACGCAGCGAGGCGAGTGTCATCCTGAAGGAAAGTTCCGCCGCCACCGCCATTAGGCATTCTGCGCGTCGCGCGGCCAGGTTGCGAGCAGGGACGTCGCATTTGAAGGTCATCCCGGCGGCAGCGTTGGGAGTCGGTGACAAGCTTCCGACACCACTTCTGAGCGAACTTTATTTACCCCATAGTTAGGTTCAGGCAATGGTATGGGAAGATGATAGAATTTGAGAGGGGGGAATGATTGGCATTATATTCAATGGTAGGGGGGACAAGTCTCAGAGTGAATAATTATTTAAAGGGCGGGGGAATTATATATGCAAAAAGAAAAACGATGTAATTCGTGTTTGTAAATAATTTATTAAGTTAGACTATTGGGTTCATATAAGAGATAACCTAAACAGAAAAGAGAGCTCCCATACAGAGTTGAGAAAGCCTAAGTAGTTACAGGCCGTACGAGAATTCATATTTCTATTAGCAGTAACTTTAGTATTTCAACTTGCATCAATGACTAATGAATGCTCCATTTCCTTTTTTTAAATTTTGTTTCATTGAAAATAAATTGCAATAAAGTGTTACTGTTTGCAATTTGTTTTTCCATGTTTGTGCCCATATGAGCCCATTCACAAGAGAAAACACATGTCCCCTTTTTTTTATCAAACACTCGTTGTAGTGAACCAAAATTTGGTTCATCGCAATATATAACAATTTGTTCTTCACGTGAAATAGCTTCGTGTTAGTTAAGTGTCAGATTTTATTATGTCTTCTGCAATCAGATTCAAAATTTCATCAAAACAGCCAGAAGTATTAACAATTTGAGTAAAAATCGTAAATAAAGAAGGAAAATGTACCATACCGCATGTGTTCAAAAACCATACGAGCAACTTGGCATTTCTATCCCTTGCATAAATATAGCTTGATCGCATTTACTTTATTGGATGAGGAAAACTCTCCGCGAATACCGCCGCTGCGTCTAGCGTGAAACTTTCCGCGCCGCACCCACTGAGGATCTTCCGCGCCGACCTTTTTTAGGTCGCGTCAACATGTAGATCATTAGATACCACTATTGGAGTTAACGTTATGGTAAATGTGAATATTAAACGATATTATGATGATAAGGGGTGAAAAGACGAACACAAATACAACCATGTCCGAGCCGGGACTCGAACACGCGACCCTTCGGTCCGAGAGCGCCCCGCCGCGCCGGGGCTCCGCTAGCCATCTTGGTTCGTTCCGCCACAGTTGTGGTAAACAAACGCCCTTTTGCGTCTTCCCTCAGAATTGAATTGAGACTTGCTCTTCTGTCTGACTAGCAGAGAAAGAAGGTATTTTTTTTTCAGTGGCTTAATTGAAGCTTGAGGATCTTTTTCATGCAGTAAATCTACTAACATGGGACAGCCGGTTTTACTCTCCCCGCCCCCCGATGGAAGGCGTATGAAGAATTTTTTCGCCCTTAAAATTTCACGTCTTCGATCGGGTTTCAACCTGCGAACTTAGGTATAACAACAGCACGTCACGCTAACCGTTACACAATCGACGCCGCTAAACACCGCTGACGCTGAATGCCATCAAATTATTGTTTGTTCTTATGCTTACGCAAATATATCGCAATACGTAAATGTGTTCAATACTACAATGAGTGATCGGGAGAAAAATCATTTTCAAAAATATCCAAATTTATTAGATATGACGACTTTAAATTTGCTAACAGGCGTTCTAGAGATTAGTGTAAGGACATAGTATGTAAAAGTTTAGCTACTAACGGATCAATGCATTGAGGGTATCAAGGAAACTAAAATGTGTGGAACGGAGAAGAAAATGAGGGAAAAAGTATTAGACATACCTAAAGAGATATTTGAAATTCTTCGTTATCTCAGTCATTTACGTAAAATAAAAAAGATAATACTACTCAACGAAGAAAATAATTGCAGTCTTTTCCAGTAAAATCCCAATTAAAAAGGTTTTAAAACTCAGAAATATTCCGAAGTAAAACCTTTTTTCAATCAAAGCTTTCGCTTTGTATTCTATTTGCTTTCTTCTCTTAAGGAAACAAATGATGTACTTTTTGTTGACGTTCTTAAACCCTACTTACGTATCAATGTAAAATGCGATACAATTCTCTCTTAGTTCGTACTCATCGAAGTATTTACAATATGCCATTACGTCAGCAGTTTCAAAGTAGTCTTTATTTAAATGAATAATTCGCGGTTCGGGTGTTCTCTGAAACTTTCTCATTTACAGTACTTATGGCCAAGTAGTGGTAGTAAAAATCAAATCATTTGTCTTTGAAAATAGATTTTGATACATCGGAGCGAATATTTTGATAACAATTCTTTTTAGAAAGGCTCATTTCTTTGTGTATTCAGAATTCAAATTGTATATGGTTGACGATACGGATCCAAGAATTAAGATAACGTGCATAGAATACACATCTCCCCGTAGCATGTCACACATAGTTTTGAACTGTTTTGGACCTAAAATGTCCTAAATAAATAAAAAAAACATTTTCCACTGTTTAGCCAAACAATTTAGCATCACATACTTTAAATAATAGCCGTTCACAAAATAAGTAATTATCAGCATTTTGGAACAAATATTCCTATTAATTTTTGAGTTGTAATATCCAATGTTTAAGAAGCACACCAGTAATTACAGTTTAGAAATTTAACACAGGCAACAAATATGGACATAGTTGAGTAATCGTAAACGTCAAGAAATAGTACGTCCATGTTTCATAAATCAAATATGAAAGATACATATTTGAGTCGTCAGTAATGGCAGGGTGTGATGGAATGTATCTCCTACAGATCTCATATGTTTGGTAGATTTGACAAGGAAAACACATCACATGTTCTCACGTCAAGTATTACCTTAATATTAATCTGTGTGTATTCCCACTAACTCATAACATTGTGTTAAAAAATAATTGTATATGTATACTTATGTGTTCTTTAAAGGCATTAAAATTAAATAAATCTAATTAAATATTTTGTAAATTATTTGTGAAATATCATTGCATATTTAATTTACAATTTCAATGAGATTAACTAAACATCCTAATTTTCTGTTATCTGACAACAATGCGTTGTTTAATTTAGCAAAAGCTGGAGATTATCTTCGAAAATCCATTCGTGAACATTTAATAAACGATCTCTTCGGAATGCGTAACATGTATTTCATAGTACAATTTTGAAATTCCAATTAGTGTCTTTCGATAGTGAAGAAATTCTGTGATTCTGATTGATTAAGTGATATTCTCACGATTAATTGCACATAAACAAATAATCGGTTTCTTCTACATTTAAAAGCTCCCTTCTATTCTAAAACGATAAATTTTAAACACAATCTAGGGAACAAAGATCCAAAATTAGAACGCTATCGTTTTTTTTATTATAAACTTGCAACAATTTGCATTCAAATTCCCTTTTAAATATCAAAATGCTAAATGGTCATATTACTATTATAAAATGGGCATTCTTCGGCCAAAATGTTCCTTTTTCCTAAAAAACAATCAATTAAATGAATAGAAACAAAAGTTCTTGTTTTGGACAAACTGTTGGGTAAAACGATATTCTCATAGGAAATAATGAAAAATTGTGTTAATGTTTTAGCTGAATTTCCTTAATAATTAATAAGCCGTAAATATTACTTCAAATGGCATTGATTTGAAAACAAATGTAAACAAGTTCCAAATTATCAAAATTTCAAAATAACAGAAGAGAATAGAAAATAAACAGCTCTAAATTAAGAAGTATATTCCATCAAGATGTTTGAAACCAGAATCACGTTTCAATTCCTTCGTTGAAGCAAACTAAGTTTGAACCGCATATAATATCGTAGTAGAGATTATAAAGAACCCGTTAAGTGGAAAACGGTTGAGCAGGGAAATGTTGTAAAATATATTTATTTTATTTTATTTTATTTTCGTCATTGACGCAACGCGTCTCTTAAACCCTTGTTGGGAGTTGAGCGTTTGGGTGGAGTAATCCTCCTTTACTTTCTTTGTCAAGTCTCGTCACATCGTAGTCTGTCCATGCCTTTTATCCTTTTGGTCGACGCCGTTAGATCCCGGCGTTTCTAGCCGGTCACCCAACCAGGAAACAGCGAGTCTCAAATTCACTTAATCTCACGGAGTGACTTCACGGAGTGACTTCACGGAGTGACTTCACGGAGTGACTTCCCGGAGTGACTTCCCGGAGTGACTTCCCGAGTGACTTCACGGAGTGACTTCCCGAGTGACTTCACGGAGTGACTTCCCGAGTGACTTCAGGAGTGACTTCAGGAGTGACTTCACTTCAGGAGTGACTTCAGGAGTGACTTCAGGAGTGACTTCAGGAGTGACTTCACGGAGCTTCACGGAGTTACTTCACGGAGCTTCACGGAGCGACTTCACGGAGCGACTTCACGGAGCGACTTCACGGAGCGACTTCACGGAGCGACTTCACGGAGCGACTTCACGGAGCGACTTCACGGAGCGACTTCACGGAGCGACTTCACGGAGCGACTTCACTCAGTGTAGTAAACGAATTCGCCTAACGACTGTGTATCCAGAGCATGATTCTCATTAACTGTATTAACACATTTTATGAACAGCATTTTTGTTTTGGAAATGATGAGGTGGGAACGTATTATCTTATTGGCCGTTCTGGGCTTACGTATACATGCAAAGTTCATGAGGATAATATTTCCCCACGTACCTATAATACAAGTACAATACTATCTAAATATGTATTTTTTGACCTAGGTAATCACTGGCATGTAGGTACTAGTCAAAATAAACACAAATCAAAGAATAAAATCAAATCAAATAGTTAAATCAAGAAATAAAATTGAGGGACACGTATTGTTCCGGAGAAGACGTTACATTTTCGGTTTCAACAGAGGCTTCAGAAAGGTCTGGGTTATTCTTTCAAGAAAAGAAAAAACAATTTTTTAACGTATTCTTTTAAGGCGGTTTTGCGAGCCACGAGGACAATTCTAGCGGCGAGTGCCCTAATAGTTTTTTTATGACTTCTCTGATCAAAGGCGAAAGCAGGAGCAGGGCTTCAACCAACGGACCACGGATCGTGCAAAATCTTCCCTTCATCGTCCTTGTGCCTTCCTCTTCCTTACACATACTCACCCTCATATCCGCTTCACTGCCACGCATGTTGGGAGATCATTCGGGATCATCGGGCTCGTTCCTGCCGTGGCGGCTCCTGGCTGGTGGGAGATACATTGAGGGATAAATCCTTGCATGCCGACAAAGCTCGAAAGAAGACGGGTCCAACGGAGAATGAAGAAAGATCGCCATCTCCCGGGACTACATTTTCTGGAATAAATGTTCTAAATAGTTGGCAAGTCCGGACACATTACTCGCTAATATGCTCACTTTTAAAATATTTGTTCTCGTTTTCTAAATAAGTTCGTCTGACGTACACTTTGCAGAGTGCATCGAATGGAAAATAAAATAATACTATCAATTACACAAGCATTAGAAATAACGAAAATTAGTATTGATACTCAGTTGCTACATCTGCGACCTAAACCGATTTCTGCAATAAGTAGCTGCATGAAATGAAAAAAACTCGCAACCCCCCATTTCCTGAGTCTCATTCACCGCTCCAGTGCACCGTACTGCATTACGCGAGGTATCGAAAGAGATTTCAACCTGGTCGCGTATCGAACGCCGCTTCAATTAAAGTACGCTGTTGCTGCTGCTGCCGCCGCCGCCGGCCCCCACCGCCACTGCAGCCGCCCCGCCATCACCACTGCCGCTTCCGCCGGCGCCTTCGCCTCTGCCACCCTCGCCGATCCTGCACCGCCTCTCCTCCGCCTCCGCGCCCGCCACCGCCTTCTCCTCCTCCGCAACCTCTCCACCTCCGCCTCCGCCATCACAAACGCTATCTCCACTGTCTCCGCCTCCGCCATCCCCACCGCCACCGCCACCCTCACCGCCACCATATCCGCCGCCTCCTTCTCCTCCGCCTTCGCCCCCATCTCCGCCACCACCATTCCCACCGCCACCGCTACCGCCACGGCCATCGCCTCCGCCCCCACCATTGCCTCCCCCTCCTCCTCCGAATCCGTCTCTACTTCCGTCCCCGCCATCGTCACCGCCACCGTCTCCGCCGCCTTCTCTTCCTCCGCCTTCGCCTCCGTTTGTGCCTCCGCCTCCGCCACCACCATCCCCACTACCACCGCCATCACTACCGCAACCGCCATTGCCTCCACCTCCTTCTCTTGCGAATCCGTATTCACTTCCGCCTCCACCTCCGCCACCCCTACCGCCATCTTCGTTACCATCACCGTCTCCGCCGCCTCCGTCATCGCCACCACCATCCCTCCCGCCATCGCATCGCACCGCACCGCCACTTCCAGCGCCATCCCCTTCCTAGCCGCCATCACTACCGGATCCACCTCCGTCTCTGCCTCCGGCCCTCGCCTCCAATCCTACTCCAACCCCCCCACCACCACCTGCACCCGCACCTCCACCCGTACTCCCACTCTCACCCCACCCGCATCCCCACACGCACCACCACCCGCACCCCACCCGCACCCGCATCCCTACCCGCAACCCCACCCGCATCCCCACCCGCACCACCACCCGCACCCCACCCGCACCACAACCCGCACCCCACCCGCACCCCTACCCGCACCCCACCGCACCCACACACCACACCCCACTCGCCTCCCCACCGCACCCACCCGCACCCCACCACACCCCACCGCACCCCACCCGCACCCCACCCGCACCCCCACCCGCACCCCACCGCACCCCACCCGCACCCCACCCGCACCCACCGCGCACCCCACCCGCACCCACCCGCATCCTACCCGCACCACCACCTGCACCACCACCCACCCACTTGCCTTCCACCCGCATCCCCACCCGCACCACTACCCGCACCACCACCCGCACCACCACCGGCACCCCACCCGGACCCCCACCCACACCTCCATCCATACCCACACCCGCACCGCTGCCGCTGTCGTGGCGCCAGAAACTGAGGGCTGCGATCCCTCGGAGCGGAACTTTGAGGCGTAAGCGGATTCATAATTCCTGGGCGCCGACCTCTGCGAGGCCGCCGCCGCGCAGGGTGCAGGGCGCGCGTCGCCCTTTGGGACGCGAGCGCGCCGCGTTGGGCGGAAGCGAGCTCCAGGGCCGCCACCCTCAAGGAATAATTGCCAACTGTTCTCGTTAGCTCTGGGGCTAACGACGGTTTTTTCTCGCGCCCCGCGTGATGCCGCGCCGTAGCGGAGCGGAGCGAGGCGCTGGGACTGATTGGGCTGTTAGCGCAGAGGGGTTGCTCAAGATGTTTGTGGATCTTTTTATCTGTAGCAACACTTCCCCTCACAGGAAGTTCTGTGTAATCGTGAACAGGATGCTCGGGGAATGCTGAAGATATTAATGAATGGGTTTAACTAAGGCAACATCCGGTCACAGGAACTTCTCTGTAATGTGGTAAGTCAATTCTTATACAGTGTCTTCGACAATCTTATTTCTGAAATATGATAACCATTGAAATTAAATGACATCTGAAAGTGGTGAGTGACTTAATAATATGGCCAGTAGAGGTCTGAAATCTTTGTTTTTTGTCTTTTCTTTTCATCACGCGTATTGACATGGATGACTTACACTATAATTACAATTTTTAAAATATATTTCATGTATCAGATATCAGCAAACTGTAAGTATTCACATTGTGCAGTGATCTCAGTCTGTGAACTAAGGTTCCCTCTGCCCAACATCAGGTTATAAGGAAGTAAAAGTTATATAATAACGTGCTCCGAATATTTGATGTTTTTAAACATTAGTTTCCTCAATAAATAGCTCACTTGAAATGCATTTTTTCTTAATATTCAATCTTCTTCATTCCAAAATCTCCATAGGTATTTGGACATTGAAGATTAATGTTTTCTTATATCCCAGACTTAACTTAAATCGAAAATGAGCTACTCTTTTCCCGTGCGCCGATGAAGTGAAACAATTCACACAACTGAAAAATACTCCTAAGTTGTAGTGTTAAATAGTTTTGTATACGTTTTAGTGTAATAAAGATTTCAGAACAAAATTACAAAAGAATGAAAAATTTATATTTTTCCGGATAAGATGGTTTGACGATCAACTTTTGATAGATCAATAGTTCACTCCTGGAGATTTTCCTAAAAAACCTAATAGGAACTTCTGGCTTCCTCAACGATTCGACTTCCCCTTTAATGAAATAAGTTGTAACTTAGGCCCGGATGTTCAGAAATTCAGTTTACCTAAAATAGGCAGACAAAAATGCATTAATTTTTACTAAAATAGGCCTGCAAAACGCATTTATTCCCACTAAAGTAGGGTTGCAAAAAGGAATGTAAACAATGAAAAGGCATTTTAAAAAATACTGTAAACAATTGAGCATTAAAATTATTCAAATTATTATTATAACTAAAATTTACATTAGTATTTACGTGTATTGAAACCATAATTTCTTTGTAATCTTGATTGCACATGACCACCATGGTATGATGACTATGAATTTGTTTTACTCCCGACGCTGTCACTAAGAAATCGTATCATGGGCTCTCTTATTACTGTTTTCGTTCTTCACACTTGTGTAATCACCAGCAGAGAAGGGTACATCACACAGCACAGTACAGAAGGGCACAGTACACAGCACAAGGGTACAGAGAGCTCTCTCATCAAGAGTAATCGGAGGGTTTACTCAAATGTAGGAAGGGATTCATGGTGAGTGAACAAGTGGTAACTGACGACATCAATAAAATAATCAAAAATAGTATCATCTTCGTTTCTCATTTAGATTCTTAACACTACATGGGTAAATACCTAAATGAGAGAGGATGTCTCCACTTTCATAGAAATACAAACCACGCTCATGCCTTCATGTTGCTCAGGTTTGCTGGCATGTCTTCCACTTGACGAAAAAGGAAGAAAAAGGCACAAATAAGGCAAAATACCAAAAATAGGTATCAAAAGTTACAATTGGCAAAAAAGGCAAAATGAAAATTATTAAAACACTCCATAAGTGCAAATAAATTATTCCTATTGTTAAAAATCGTAAGATTGTAACAATAAAAAGGGCATTTTTACTAATTTCCGGGCTCTAGTTATAACACAGTCACTAATCCTTCAGAAAACCAGCATATCTTCAATGAATTCATACGTAATTTTTATTTTAGACATAGAAATATTTTCGTGAAAATATCGAATACTCAATTGAAAGATTGTTTTGAAGGAAAATCTAGTATTGTATTATAAAAAGAATTTTCGTAGATTTCATATTTTCTTCGCGATTTTTAAGTGGTCCCGAAGAATGTCAAAAAGGTCAGTTGAGAAAGCTCTCGAAGAACGTAAAAAGTAAATCTTCCTGCAGAATCTTTATTTGTTTCTCAAACTTCACTCAGAAGGAATGTCTTGGAATACCTTACGTTTCAGAGAACTTGAATTTTTTTGCAATTACTGCTCTTCGACTGCATGATCTTGCACAACAAGTTAATTCGGAATCGAAGGGCATTTTCAGCAAAAGCGCTGTGACGCACCAGTCGTGTTTCTGGATGAAGTGGTTCAAGGAAACGAGACTCCTTCATCTGAAAATGTTCTTCCACGCGCAACGAAGGAAAATAATTATTTCTATTATCCTTTATTTTCTCACTAATTAGACTCACAAGAAGTTTTGTTTCCATCAGTTAGTTCTAGGGGAGGTCATTGTATAGTTAAACGCATTGGGATGTAATGTATTTCTACTCTCTCGTGATCTTATGTATAAACGGAGTAATTATACGTAGTGTAGAGAAAGTTATGTAATGCTGCGCGAAAAAACGTCTTGTTTTCGGCCGAAGAAAACTTATTTCGGGGCCATGATAGGAAAAAAGGGGGATAAATCCTGTTCTAATATGTAGTAAAATACTACATCTATACTTGTTTTATTTTAACGTGGCATCTGTGGGTAGTATCTCCAAGATGGAATTCGGCACGACTTTTTACATATTGGTCCTGTCGCAAGATGTCGCATTATCGCGACCGTATCAAGCAGTGCTGCAGATCAAGCAGTGCTGCAGATCAAGCGGCAGATCTGAGAATGACACAAAAAGTCGTGCCAAATTCCATCTTGGAGATACTACCCACAGATGCCACGTTAGAAAAAACAAGTATAACTCGTTACGTAATCAGATTTCACGTATCATAAGTCCTTGATTCCGAAAATGTGTTTTTTTAAACGTTCCTCCGTACGTCTGTGAACAACGCAATCGCCTAAACTGCACACAGGAATTTTTTCAAACTGAATATACCCCGATTAATCTGGCCTCACTCAAAGCTCTGCGATTTTGAAGAAATTTCTTTAATTTTGGGGATTCTGTGCATGAAGCTCCTGGGACATTTTCAAAATTTCCTCAAAACCAAAAATTTTTTCTTTAAATTTCTTGTAAAAATGGAATGAAATACACTTATAAACGTGGCATAAATTCGATTTCATTGTTGATTTTGAATTTTCAAAAATTGTAAAAGTTTACATTTTTTCGGTGTCTTTCTAAAACGACCAAATTTACGATAGAGATTTTCCTTTGAAATAAAATTTGTTCTATGCATTAAGTTCATGTACATTTTTTGAAACTTTTAGTAGTTTTTGCGCAACATATCGTGAAATATATGCAATATTAAAAATAAAGAAAATAATGTCTCCAAAACAGTTCCAATTTTTTTTAAATTTCTGGTAAGGTCACTGTTAAATATACAGTAACAGATGACACAAACGCCTTTTCATTCTATTCTTTTGTTTTCAAATACTACACAAATGTAATTATTTTGGAATCTATCTCGCATCGTTAATATTTACATTATTGCATTTGAGAATGCATGAGCTTCAAATGATGTCATAAAATTTCTTAAAAACTCAATTTTTTTTGTGAAAATGAGCTCAAAATTCCGTATTTTTGGAAACGCTCAAAACCCATTTTCATGTAAACGTCTCCATATTTCATGTTTAAAATTTTTAATGGATATTGGTAAATTAAATAAACAGTGTGATATCAAAGTCACTTTGATGTATTTCTTTTTTGTTATTTCATAAATCACACAAATGTAATTTTTGTTAATCTCTCACGCCGTTAATATTTATATTACTAGCAATATTTACTTTCTCGTATACGTAAGTATATATGGAGTAATTTACGTAGTAATATATGTAGTATAGAGAAAGTTATGTAATGCTTCGCGAAAAAACGGCGGATTTTCGTCAGAAAAACTATATTGCCGGGCCCTGATAACGAAAATGTAGATAAATCCAGTTGCTAAATTAAGAAAATAAAAATTCCTCTAACACGTGGTGTAACCAGAATCCCTGATTTGATGGTCCTTGATGCCGAAAAACCAATTGAATGCAAAACGTCCGTCCTCCCGTCTGTCTCCCTGTCCGTCTTCCTGGTGTATGTGAACAAACCTAGCGCCTAAACCGTGCGTAGAATTTTTCCAAATTGAAGAAACCCCTGTCGTTTTTGCGTTAGCTGAAGCTCAGCAATTTTGAAAAATATTCATTACTCTTTTATAAAATTATTAAATTCATGTATCAGTTCTACCGTTAGGGAACCGAACAATTATTGAAAAAATATGAAAAAATGTAGATTGGGCTCCGATAGATGGCACTTGGGAAAACGACGAGGCAAAATCGAAAAGCTAGTGCAGACCAAATAAATTAGAAAAGTAATTAGTAAGAAAGTCTCTGCCTTTCTGTAGCAGCACTAATTACGTAATGACAAAGGCTTTCTCGCACAAGTTAGTTTTCTAATCTATAAAGTAAAAAAATGTGGCGTGTCACAATGTACAACCTGTCCAATTTGTAGTAAGTAAACTTTAAAAATGTTTGTGACATAACTGTTGAAAATTTTAGTGGTGTACGTAAAGAACCTCCAAAAATTAAAATATCGAGGCTCCGAGACATCAGCCAGTTCGATCATGGAATATCATTGTGAAAATTTTCAGTACCACTTAGGCAATAGTATTGCTCACAAACTGACAAATAGATTGTTGGCGTAAAGCAACTTTTACAAAATCAAGGATTCACAAAATGTGGATTCCGACTACTCTAAAAATTAATTAAGAAAGGAATTAATTACATACATAAACAAGAAAAATTAACTTTCGCGGTATCAGGGACACACAAACCGAGTCAAAAAATAGGCATTTTTCCCTGCAGAATTACAGTATCTTTCGTATAAAACGTGGTAATAGTAGTGCGCGAGAAATTAAAACTCGCCCATAGAGGAAAAGTGACAAAAATTCAGAACTTCAAAAGTGAAACATTTAGGAAAAAGAATGATTAAACTTTTTGTACCATTGAAACAAGATTTTCATAACAGTTACTTGTACAAATCGCGCGTTTCTAAAAGAAAAAAAATATAAATTTTCGTTCACTCTTAGCCGTAAAGTATGTCCTGCTTGACCACAAAGTGTGATATTTTAGATGTTAGTAATCTTTCATAAAACGACACACTCATGCGAATGAGTTAGTCTTGATTTGAACACCTAGCTGCTCTGCTTTGAGAGTTACAATTAACGCATCTAAGTTGTTTAAACACCTTACGTAACAAAACCACAGAACTACACAATGCTTCACCATAACGGGATGGACTTGGCATTTGTTTGGATATTTAGGAACTTTTATAATTGCATTAGTTATTAAAACATACATTAGGACTGTAATATTGCAATCAAACTACTTCAGTTTTTCGTCTGTTCAGTATTTAACATTTTTCATTGGATTTAACCCTCGAGATTTAGCTACATCAACAGTTCTAATATGTGTTGTTCTGCGCAGTGTCTAATATGGGTTGTTCTACGCAGGAATCAGTTTCTTTATTCATCTCGTACATACCTGTTACATATTCATCTCGTATTCACCTCGTGTAGATGGGCGCTACATATCGCCATCCAAAGGGATAAGATCACCGCTACCTCTCGCGATAAAAACATGCAATAGGGGCTAATGACCTTAGCATCACTAATCAATGACTCAATATAACAGAACTTTAAACTCCGTGGACGCCAAACAAAAACAAATCCTCTTTCTGACTTCCCCGCAGAAATTCCTGTTGACAAATACTGAAGACCCCGTACTCCAATATCAATGTGATGCGCCGCGTGCTGAAATACGCTCTCACGATCTTCCTTCTCACAAAATCTTAACATTGAATGAATAACATTAAATAAATACATGTGTCATTATATGATACTAAAGCTTACAGAAATTGAGGGTGAAAACTGAAGCAGAAAATTCGTATTTGTGTTCCAGTAACAAGTATGAATTTAATATTCACATTAGTTGTATTATATTTACAAAAGTAAGAATTTAGTAGTTACATTTATTTACAGTTATATTAGAAAAACATAATCACTTGAATTTATCTTTATTTATTTTCTGATAATCGCGAAATTCCGTTTTTTTGGTAAAAGAATGAAATATGTATTCCCATTTTCTGGGGGAATAGCATGGTATTTATTGTCAATGTGAATCTCTGTTGGTAACTAGCCTGTAATGAACATATCTGCCACACAATAATTCCCAATTGTTTGAGACGTGTCTCGGATACCTCCTGGGTTACTCCATTCGAAATGGATTTCCGATGGTAAATCAAGAAAGCGAGGCCAGATCTAGACCAGAAAATTAATAAGAATCGGAGTAAGAGGCCAAATGACTTGTCCCCATAAGAAAAGACGGCATTTTTGCGATAATTTGTTTCCATGGCCGAGAATAGATGGAGTCTAAAACATGTTTAAAATCAGCAACAAGTTTGGTTCCACAACAATTAAGGGTATTTAAATTTTCCTTAATCATTGTCCTTCTGCTGTTGAACATTTACTGTTGAACTAGTTTGACCATATTGTGTTAATATCATGGGTTAAAATAATGTTGTACTTTTGATATTAACATGCATTCTTAGAGAAATAAGTATATTTAAATATTTAAATATTTTCATCCTAATGTAGTATCTAAAATGGGATCTAAAATGCTCGTGTTAGTGACTTGTGTACCTCTCGTATCTTATACCATTATGTTATCACATGATTGTGAGAGGAACAATTTCATTGAGGTATCTTCAAAGAGTGCTTTAAGGCGAATGTTCCTTGTTACACAAATCACTGTTTTTTTCTTAACAAATATTAGGCTTTTCAAATGTCCAACTTTTTTAAATTAGAGTACCTTTATAGAGCAACAAAATTAACTATGGGTTTCGTTTGTGGTGGTTCTTAGCATTCCTAACATATTAACTTTAGAAAAAATATAGATTCTCTCTCCTTGACACAATTAAATATATATTCACTTTAAATTTTTTTTGAAATATCAGTCGAACGATGAAAATTACCTTATTTTGCGGTTACATACCTCTAACAAAGTGAGATGCAGTTCACTACCTGTGTTAGGAAATGTAAAGACCACTTTAAATAAAGCCACTAATTGGCAAAAAATAAAACAACGGCTGCATTAAATGCATTGCAGAAATGTTTCTTAAACGACTTGTGCGTATGCTATACTCGGACATGTGTAATGTATCCTTTTACGCCGGATTATCTCCGGATATTTGATAAGCAACGAAAAGTTATCTTCTTTTCATGAAAGACAACAAAGAGTAAGTTGAAGATTATGGGTCATTCTTGCTTTAGATTGCTAAAAAATGTACGAATAATAATCAAATCCTATCCTGACCATAAAAAACAAAAATAATTACTATTTTAAAGTGATAATTCTTTAGTTATATTTATACTTTATAATTCTAAAATACTAAATATACTTAAAAGAAGAATTGTACATCAGGTTCCTGGTCAGCGACACTTCTTGATTAGGTTTTTCGTAAAGTTTCTCTTGATGTATTCAGCAAATGCAAAGATTGCTAACATACTCAAATGTTCAAGTTCTCACAGTAATTTTTCGATTCTCCCATGATCAGAGATAAAGAGAAAAATCTGTATCTCCTTTGTGAATGTGAATTGTTTCAATTGCACTTGATCATAATATCCAATTTTATCAAAAACGCTGGTTTCCACATTCATCCAAGATTTCATTAAAAAAAGAGAGGGATTTAAGAACTCACATGCATGGTTCCTGATTTACATCTCCTCTATATGCCATCCTTAACATTTACCTGAGTTTCACGTAAAAAAATTATACAGTCATTGGTGCAGCATATTGTTACTTGAATATGTGGTATGTGATTTGTAATATTTCAAACTTTTCATAATATGACATTACAGCTTCATGTTCTTGTCAAAATTAAAAGATGGCACAAAGGATTCTGTTATTTTTCTTATCGAACAACTCTAGTACTCTTTTCCACATATTTTATTTTTTATGTTGTTCACTGCCTTCTTTATTTAAATATTTCTTTGTTACAATTTTAACTGTAGCACTAATCTCTTCTAAATACTTTCTAAACAAGAAAAAGCACACTCGGAAATCTTTTACATTAAACTGATAAAAAATTTTGGAGGCAGGAAAAAAATTACCTTTCAGAAACATAGCAAAGGAAATCATCTCAGCAGTTTTTCAATTCATAAGAAACAGTCTGTATTCCTAAAATCTTTAACAAATTGAAGTGTCACTGCTTTATTGATTTATTTCAAACAATACACAAATGTTTACCTTATATTCTTACGTGTGTGGCATTCTTATTCTCGTTTTCTGTTGCCAATTACTGTTACCACGTAACCGGGGAAGCCAATCATTTAATGATTTTAGGAAGACGTATGAACATCGCAAGGACGCGTTCCTTAACAAATAAGCATTTTCAAATCCAGAAACATGAAGGCGGTTTCAAGGCACGCTTTAAAAACTGCAGAAGTAATTCATGAAACGATTAAACATGTGCGTATCACTTTGGAAAATAACTGCGCCGTTTAGATGAAAAAGAAAGCTTTTACTTGTGAAGCAATGTACCATTGAGATGAAGGTAAAAAGCCAGCCAACAGATTCTAGCAATTAGCCAAATAAGCAAATCCAAAAAGAATTGGTTAGTGTAATAAGTGAATACCTATGACTGTATACAAACTAGTAGTGCTACAACACCATATACTTCCTCGCATTATTTGTATCTTTTGAAATTTCAAAGAGTTCAACGAAAATCGGAACTGCATCATTTTTATAAGCATCCTTCGCACTATATGAAAAAAACTGAAGAAAAATTTGGAGCTGATTTTTAAATTTCCAATCCAGAAAAATTATCCAAAGACTACTCATATTTTGAAAAAATCAAACATTATTTCATTTAAAGATCTAAACTTGAAAACCAAATTGGATTAAAAAGACTCTAGTCTATATATTTGTAGTAGGAAGATGCGGAAAAAATTGAACTTTTGCAATTTGCGAAAATTCAGAGAAATGAATGAAAATAGAACGTGCACCATTTTTCTAAGCATTGCTCTCCATTAAATTTGGATGAAAAAATAATTAAATAAGAAATTTGAAAAAATGTAGTATTTTTTAATAGAAATCGGGGATTCATGTAAAATATCCCCCAAAATCAAAATATACATTTCAAATGACAGGAGCAGTATTAGCACACAGATCGATCGGCGAATATGGAAATAATCCTGCTATCGGGTTAATCGCTAGCGTTGTTCACAGACGGACAGACAGAAGATCCGACTGATGTATTGTCGAAATTCAGTTTTTCGTTATGAAGGAAAACAAATCGTTTACTACGACTACGCACCGTGTTAGAGGAAGTATTTTACTACAAATATAGGAACACTAATTATTGCCAGTTTTGGAATCACAGATATAGAATTAGAAGTTTTGTAAATAAATCATCGATTTTGCGATAGCATTACTAGAATTTTTTATATGTTACGTAAGTAGTTTATTAGAAAGTAAAAATAGAAAAGACTTGGACAGAATTTGTGTTGCAGAGGAAGGCAAAACGTGTGCTCGTAGTCTATAAAATGGTTCGTGATGTCCTTAAATTACATAAAAGTTAAGCATCCGATGTATTTTTTACTTGTAAAGATTGTATAGGTCTTTGTGACCCTTCTCCTAATACTATCTTTCAGAAAACAAATATATAGAAATAAGGGAAGTCTACGTGACACACCCAATGTTTTAATAGATTTTTTAACTTAGAAGATTAACACACACACACACACACACACACACACACACACACACACACACACACACACACACACTACATGAATTTCTAACATTTTACAATATTAAGAACTTAAGTGACCAGAGGTTGTTCGGGTTCTTATTGATGCACCATTCTCTCGGCTCTAGCATTCCCACCCCACCCCCCAACCAATTCGCCGGGCAACCGCTGTTCCAGGCAACAATATAGGAGAGATTCCCGTACCACACATTTCGTAGGGTAACCAAATTTGGGAAATATTAGGGGGTTCACGAACCACCTATCATTTTTCTCTTGCTGACAAGTGTCCATACAAAATTTTAAAGAAGGCGCTAATTGGTTCAAATATTATAGGGGAACAAACTTCCACACTCGCGTCTTTTCTATTCAGTAGGATAGTTGCGCATACAGAGACTAGTCTTGGTTTGTGAATTAATTTATGAACATATCAGCTCCGAAGAAACATAAGGTTGTTTCATTTAAGGTTCCTTAAGATGGTTTTCATCTCTTCTCACATCAAATTTATGCAAAACGTATGTATGGATTTTCTGTTATTTTGCATAACTGCCAGCTGGAAATGTAAAGGCAACATTAGCTAGTCGGATTTGGGTGGTCCTTGGATCCTACCATGGAATCTCAAGCTCTAATGTTCGACGTGGAGACGAACTGATTAACTATAATAATATCGGTCGGAGTAGAGTGAACTGTCCTGAGAGGTATTTGTCTTCTACTAAATGTGTTGTGGCATGTGTTGTTAGTCATTAATGTAACATTTTTTGTGCTTCATGGTTAAGAGCTTGTAAATTTGGTTGTTAATTTGTTGGATAACGTGAAAAGGTGCCTCGACACAGTTCGAGGAGTTGTGCTCCCACATTCACCTGCTCTCTATGCTCTCTGAAATGTAACGGTCAGCGTGGCATGTGTCGTTTGAAAAACGTTTTTGTCCCATTTTTGTCCCAGTTGTGATCCTAAATGTCACCCTCCTTGCGTGGCTTGGTTGAAGAAGTTTCCTGGCTGCAGTTTCGTGGAGAGGTTGTGACACGACGAAGAAGAGTGTTCTTGAAACTGTTAAGAATAAGTTCATTGAAACTGCTATGGAGAGATAAACTGTAACACTATATTTCATAGTGATAACATTACGTCATTCAATATCACATCATGAGTCGACGACTTTCATTCAAAATTTAATTGCTTAGTCAATCGTATCACAGCGATTGAAAAGCGCACTTTGGCCGGTCTCGATAAACCTATCCCGTACGACTAGAAACTTCTAATTGAAATTTGTGAACACAAACGTTGAATAATAGAAAGTAATATTATTTACTTGAATGAGTGTTGGACCAGCTATTTAACGATATCTTGGACTCCTCATACACGATGTAGATGGTTGAGTTTACCCATCGGTTTAAATGAGTCCCCCGAAGAATTTAAGAGAAGAATAACAGAAGTTCTTACTGGAATTAAAGGGTTACAAGTTACAGCAAATGACATTTTATTTTATGGATCTGTATATTTTTAGGAAGAATCTATTGTATATTATGACTGAAACGTGCAAAAACTTATGAATAGAGATAGAGCAGTGAACTTGAAATTTACTAAAAAGAAGATGAGATGTAAACTAAAAGAAGTTGTTTACACGAATTAGAATTTAACACAAAATGGACTAACACCAGAGAAGATCAGATATATTAGAAACATAGAACAACATTTTCTTAATGATATACAACAGAACTTAGCTTTCGCTAAGTATATGTCAAGAATTTCTCCGCATTTATCAAAAGATAGTGAGCCTCCCAGACCAAAAACAGTATCAAGAATGCGATTTCAGAATTACGGTGGTACGTTCAAGAAAATGTATTCCCAACAATCAAGCGAGTAGTTACCTGTATTGAGGTACTTTGTGGTAAGTCCAGAGGAAATTCAGTTTGACAAAAGTGAAATTGGACTTGGTGCTACGCATCTGCAGATTGGACCCTCTATCATTTGCATCGAGAGAATTATCACCTACAGAATTACATGTTGCACAGTAATACAGAAAGAATGTTTAAAACTTCTAATATTAGGTCTTATCCTCCAAACTTAAAATCCTGACAAAAATCCGAGGATTTTCACATGCAAATTAACCCGATATTAATCAATATACATCGAAAAATTTCGTTCTTTAAAGATAACTTCTTCCAACTCTCAAAATGATACTCTGATTTTCTTTATCAACATAATGAAGTTAATCTTGAAACAATTCTGTCTCAAAAACAGGTTTGCTTGGAAACATTGTGTTTACATGGTAATTTCTATGCCATTATGCATTTCTGTTAATTTTTCTCTACATAACATAAATACATAAAGTGTACTTCAAATAGAAAGTTAGTAGTTCTTTATATTAAAAGGGTTCAGAAATTTCTCTTTTAAGTCTTATTTTATGACGACTCCAACAACTAATTCACTTCAGACTTTTGAGATAAAAAAAATTGTTTCTGGTTGAAACAGAATAGATTTCGAAATTTAAATTTTATTTAAAAAATGTGTGTTTACTAAAGTTATTGACAGAAAATACCATTCTAATTTTTGTCTGTCTCTTACGGCTTACAGAATCATTTGTAAATAACCCATCTATATTTAGCTTCATAGTTTCTGTTTGTACTGTTTTCATTAGCCAATTTTCACTCATGATGATAATCTAGACGATGGGAGAGCGGGGCGTTTGCGGGGGCTGGTACGATGCGGGAATAAGACATGAGTGGAAGCGAGGCAGAGGATACCAGGGAGTGTGGAGGTAAGGGCGAGTATAAGAGCGACGGTAAGCGCGAGGTTAAAGACGAAAAGGTAAGGGCGAAGGTAACGTCTAGAGTAACGGCGAGGGTAAAGGCGAGAGTTAGGGCGAGGGTAACGGCGAGGGTAATGACCAGGACAAAGCCCGTGAATATGGAGGAATCGGCTGAGGCAATGTCGGAGGCATGGGTGGGTCGGAGACGAGGACGGCGGGAACTGCTGAGGGCAACGGGCTGTCCAGAGGGCGGAGGGATCACACAAAGACCTCGGGAGAGGAGCCGCAGGCAGCAACTGCGAATGAGGTAGTGGTGGAGGTGGTGGCGAAGACGGTGTCGCGAGCGGCGGCGAAGTCGTCGTCGAGGGCGGTGACGAGTGCGGTGACAAGGGCGGGGGAGTGGACGGTGGCGAAGCGGGAGCGAAAGCAGCAGTGAGAGCGGGGGCAAGAGAGCACGAGAGTACAGAGTCAAGCGCAGAGACGAGAAAGAGCGTGATCGGGGGCGAAGGGAGGGACGGTGGAGAAGGCGAGGACGGAGATAATTACGTGGCAAGACGAGGGAACGGGCAGGGGCGAACGATAGGGCCGGGACGCGGGGAAGAGAAGAGAAGGTTGCGAGAGTTGAAAGACAATCACAAAACATTTTTACCCTTTTATACTGGAAAATCATTTTCAAAGATTCGTCAATATGCTGTTTAAGCGCTTACTGGTATGTTATTTACGATGATATATTGTATGAATAGAAACGTAGAACAAATAAACGTAAAGTTAATAGTTAATCGCTTACATAAAAGCACTGAACGCGTAATAAAGAAATTTAAGAAAATGTTCAATAATTCCGACTTTAAAGTGATAAATTAAAACAAAAATGTTGTTCATTAAGTTGTTGGAATAAAAAGTTGGTTTTGTGACATTTTATGCCTACAGTTTAATACTTTCAACTCTATAGCATAAAATTCTAATACGCGCATCCAGCAATTGCATCTAATCAAACCTAATCATACAGGTTTTACTTTACTTGGAATAAATAGGACATATTCCACAACCCACATTAAGATAATATGCCAGCAGTTGCGGACGCACTTGTAAAGAATGACAATTTTCAAATTACCGATTATAAGGTAAGATACAGATAGCTTAGCGAGTTGTTTTCGTACAACAGGATATACTCAAGCCAAAAATACAAGTATTGGGAACTCGTCTGTCATGCATCTGGAACCCCTAAAAAATACAAATATTGTGTTCACCCAACAGGAAGATGAGATCCCGATGGCATGGCGCCCGTCTGAGTAATTCTAACATGGAAAGTCATAACTGATTTTTGCGCAAAAGTATCTTCAATGACACAGTTTTCAATGATTTATATTACATCCACATACTAATTTGAAAAATTATTACTTGAAAAATTAACTAATCCTAGGATGAAGTTTATTAAGATACGATATCGACGATTTCGTGAATTCCCTCTCCTCTGCTGAAAAAAATACGTACAGAGGAAGGGAAGGGTTTAGATGACAAATTGATAAGTTAAAAAGTTATTTAGATTTTAAATTTTTCTAGAAATTGCAAGAAGAGAAGTCGCCGCCTGAGGTCCGCGGTTATATTTTCAAAAATTAAGAAAAATATGCAACCATTTATGCTGCTCCATATGCTGGTAAAAGAATGGAATACTGGTAAAAAACTCAACAAACACTTGGAACTATGTTATGAAGGTAAGAAGCAGACTGTTAAACGAATTTTCTCTCCTCCGCTCAACAAAACATCAAGTTAACGGAAAGTATTCTTAAGCCTTATCTCTGGAAAAATAAGACTTTATGAATTTTAAACAATGTAGAAATTGTAAGAAGAAAAGTCGCAGTAAGATTTTTGTGTTTATATCTTTATAAATGACATACAATTCTTAACCATTTGATCTGACAAACACTGATGCACGAAACGAATAATTGCTTAAAAAATAAACAAAATTTCAGATGAAATTTATTAAGTTAAGATAACGACGGTTTTACCGATTCCACAAATCTGAACAATAACTTACAGAAAATGGAAAGTGACAAACATAAGTAAGGGTTGACCAGACAATAAAAATTTATATATAATGACATAAAAATTTATATATATATATATATATATATATATATATATATATATATATATACATATACATATATGAATTATTATAAGACGTACCACTGTCTAATTTTTGAGTTTATATTCTCTCAATGACATACAATCCTCAACAACTAAATTATTGATTGAAAAATCAACAAAACCTGAAATACATTTTATTAAGATAAAATGCCGTCAAATTCACTGATTCCCTCACTTCGGCTGGAAAAACATTTGGTGAATGTAAATTGTCCTAAAAAGGTATTTATGGTACGACAAGTGTCAGAATTCATATATCTCACAATGAATTATTTCTTGAAAAATCAACAAACTTTCGGATGAAATCGGAAGGGGAGATGCCGACGGTTGGAGGAATTTTCTTTTCTCAAATGAAAATCTAACGACAAATGGAAATTATACAGGTCTAATTTATAAGATGACGTCATTGAGATTTTAAACATCAAAATTAATCATTTCTTAAAAATCACCAATACTACAGATGAATTTTATTAAGGTAAGATGCCGACGATTTGACGAATACTTTTTTCTCCGCTGAAAATACAGCTGTGAATTGTATGGAATGACAAGACATTGAGATCAAAATAATTACATCAAAACGAATTATTGCTTAAAAATTAACAAAACCTGAAACGGGGTAGTGGAATGAGATAAGCAAATCTGTCCCCGAAATTAAAATTTCTTAATGTTGATAATCGTGATTAAACTACAAAATAAACATTTTTGCCGGATTTGAAACAATATATCTTCAGTAATTCATTCAAACAATAAAAATAACTTCATACATAAGTATAAATTTTTTAATTTCATTACTCCGATTGAAGTTAACTTTGATTAACCTGTCGAAGTTCTATAGGTAATACCACGTTCCGAAGATTTTTTAGACGTTTATATCCGCTTTTGTCCCTTACAATCAACAACTACAAAAAAAAAATAACAAAAAAGTAAAAAATTAAAAAAAATAATTTTTCCTTCAGTTTTTAAAGGACACATCAATTTTCTGAGATATATCATAAAAAAAATGAATGCAAATTTCAAACCTGTACATTCACTGTATCGCAAAGATTAAACCATTTGTCTTATAATTTGCACCCGGCCACTCAATATACTAAAACAGTAATTTAATAGATTATTTTCTTCAAAGTAGGATTTGTTTTAAATTAATCTTACAAGAAATAATGGTAAAAAAGGAACACAAATTCGAAAAATATGATTAAGGTAAGATGACGACGGTTTGCTAATACTCCCTCCTCAGAAAATGAAGCAATGTTGTTTTTAAATTAAACAGAGAAGCTAATTTATTCGACAACAAGACGTTGATATTTTAAACCCTTATATATTGCAAGAAAAAATAGTTAAAAAATTAACATAATTTAGAAGAAATTTATTAAAGTAACTTCTTCACGCTTTGCGAATATTATCTCCTTAGCTGATAAAAAAACGTATATTGAAATTAAACAGAGCTAATCTGAATAGATTGTTGTCGAATGACAACACGACGTCGATATTTGGGATCCTTACATATTACAAGAAAATACAGATAAAAACATTAACATATTATTGAACTATTTAATTAAGGTAGGAAAACGGTTTGCGAATAGTCTCTCCTCAGCAGATAAGGAAATAGTGCACTTAAACTAAAGAGCGGGCTAAACTATTCGAAAACACGACGATGATTTTTGGGAGCCGAATATATTACAAGAAATAATAGTTAATAAAATTCTTCAAAAATATGTAAATATTTTAAGGTAAGATGCCGACGGTTTGCCAATGTTCTCTCCTCAGCAGGTGAAGCAATTGTGTATTGAAAAATAACAGCCATATAATCTATTCGACGACATGACACTGATATTTAAGATGCTTTTGTATAAAAAAAGCATTAAGAAAATATTAACATAATTTTGAAGAATTTTATTGAGGTAAGATGCCGACGGTTTGCGAATATTCTCTCCTCAGCAGATGAAGCAATGGTGCATTGAAATTAAAGAGCGGGCTAATCTATTCGAAAACACGGCGACGATTTTTGGGAGCCTAATATATTACAAGAAATAATAGTTAAAATATTTACATATTTTTGAAGAATTTTATTAAGGTAAGATGCCGACTCTTTGCGAATAATCTCTCCTCAGCAGGTGGAGCAATTGTGTATTGAAAAATAACTCACATATAATCTATTCGACGACACGACATTGATATTTAAGATGCTTATGTATCAAAAAAGCATTAAGAAAATATTAACATAATTTTGAAGAATTTTATTAAGGTAAGATGCCGACGGTTGGCGAATGACCTCTTCTCAGCAGGTGAAGCAATTGTGTATTGAAATACAACACACATATAATCTATTCGACGACAAAACATTGATATTTAAGATGCTTATGTATCAAAAAAGCATTAAGAAAATATTAACATATTTTTGAAGAATTTTATTTAGGTAAGATGCCGACGGTTTGCGAATGACCTCTCCTCAGCAGGTGAAGCAATTGTGTATTGAAAAATAACACACATATAATCTATTCGACGACACGACATTGATATTTAAGATGCTTATGTATCAAAAAAGCATTAAGACTATATTAACATAATTGTGAAGAATTTTATTAAGGTAAGATGCCGACGGTTTTCGAATGACCTCTCCTCAGCAGGTGAAGCAATTGTGTATAGAAAAATTCCACACATATAATCTATTCGACGACACGACATTGATATTTAAGATGTTAATGTATCAAAAAGCATTAAGAAAATATTAACATAATTGTGAAGAATTTTATTAAGGTAAGATGCCGACGGTTGGCGAACGACCTCTCCTCAGCAGGTGAAGCAATTGTGTATTGAAACATAACACACATATAATCTATTGAACGACACGACATTAATATTTAAGATGCTTATGTATTAAAAAAGCATTAAGAAAATATTAACATAAATTTGAAGAAGTTTATTGAGGTAAAATGCCGTCGGTTTGCGAATCTTCTCTCCTCAGCAGATGAAGCAATGGTGCATTGAAATTAACGAGCGGGCTAATCTATTCGAAAACACGACGATGATTTTTGGGAGCCGAATATATTACAAGATATAATAGTGAAAATATTTACATATTTTTGAAGAATTTTACTAAGGTAAGATGCCGATTGTTTGCACATGATCTCTCCTCAGCAGGTGAAGCAATTGTGTATTGAAAAATTACACACATATAATCAATTGTACGACACGACATTGATATTTAAGATGCTTATGTATCAAAAAATCATTAAGAAAATATTAACATAATTTTGAAGAATTATATTGAGGTAAAATGCCGTCGGTTTGCGAATATTCTCTCCTCAGCAGATGAAGGAATGGTGCATTGAAATTAAAGAGCGGGCTGATCTACTCGAAAACACGACGATGATTTTTGGAAGCCGAATATATTACAAGAAATAATAGTTAAAATATTTACATATTTTTGAAGAATTTTATTAAGGTAAGATGCCGACGGTTGGCGAATGACCTCTCCTCAGCAGGTGAAGCAATTGTGTATTGAAAAATAGCATACTTATAATCTATTCGACAACACGACATTGATATTTAAGAAGCTTATGTATCAAAAAAGCATTAAGACAATATTAACTTAATTGTGAAGAATTTCATTAAGGTAAGATGCCGACGGTTGGCGAATGACCTCTCCTCAGCAGGTGAAGATATTGTGTATTGAAAAATAACACACATAATCTATTCGACGACACGACATTGATATTTAAGATGCTTATGTATCAAAAAAGCATTAAGAAAATATTAACATAATTTTGAAGAATTTTATTAAGGTAAGATGCCGACGGTTTGCGAATGACCTCTTCTCAGCGGGTGAAGCAATTGTGTATTGAAAAATAACACACATAATCTATTCGACGACACGACAATGATATTTAAGATGCTTACGTATCAAAAAAGCATTAAGAAAATATTAACATAATTTTGAAGAATTTTAATAAGGTAAGATGCCGACGGTTTGCGAATGACCTCTCCTTAGCAGGTGAAGCAATTGTGTATTGAAAAATAACACACATATAATCTATTCGACGACACGACATTGATATTTAAGATGCTTATGTATCAAAAAAGCATTAAGAAAGTATTAACATATTTTTGAAGAATTTTTTTAAGGTAAGATGCCGACGGTTTGCGAAGGACCTCTCCTCAGCAGGTGAAGCAATTGTGTATTGAAAAATAACACACAATCTATTCGACGACACGACATTGATATTTAAGATGCTTATGTATCAAAAAAGCATTAAGAAAATATTAACATATTTATGAAGAATTTTATTAAGGTAAGATGCCGATGGTATGCGAATGAGCTCTCCTCAGCAGGTGAAGCAATTGTGTATTGAAAAATAACACACATATAATCTATTCGACGACACGACATTGATATTTAAGATGGTTATGTATCAAAAAAGCATTAAGACAATATTAACATAATTTTGAAGAATTTTATTAAGGTAAGATGTCGACGGTTTGCGAATGACCTCTCCTCAGCAGGTGAAGCAATTGTGTATTGAAAAATAACACACATAATCTATTCGACGACACGACGTTTATATTTAAGATGCTTATGTATCAAAAAAGCATTAAGAAAACATTAACATAATTTTGAAGTATTTTAATAAGGTAAGATGCCGACGGTTTGCGAATGACCTCTCCTCAGCAGGTGAATCAAATGTGTATTGAAAAAAACCACACATATAATCTAGTCGACGACACGACATTGATATTTAAGATGCTTATGTATCAAAAAAGCATTCAGAAAATATTAACATAATTTTGAAGAATTTTATTGAGGTGAGATGCCGACGGTTTGCGAATCTTCTCTCCTCAGCAGATGAAGCAATGGTGCATTGAAATTAAAGAGCGGGCGAATCTATTCGAAAACTCGCCGATGATTTTTGGGCGCCGAATATATTACAAGAAATAATAGTTAAAATATTTACATATTTTTGAAGTATTTTATTAAGGTAAGATACCGAATCTTTGCGAATATTCTATCCTCAGCAGGTGAAGCAATTGTGTATTAAAAAATAACACAGATATAATCTATTTTACGACACGACATTGATATTTAAGATGCTTATGTATCAAAAAAGCATTAAGAAAATATTAACATATTTTTGAAGAATTTTATAAAGGTAAGATGCCGACGGTTTGCGAATGACCTCTGCTCAGCAGGTGAAGCAATTGTGTATTGAAACATAACACACATAATCTATTCGACGACACGACAATGATATTTAAGATGCTTATGTATCAAAAAAGCATTAAGAAAATCTTAACATAATTTTGAAGAATTTTATTAAGGTAAGATGCCGACGGTTTGCGAATGACCTCTCCTCAGCAGGTGAAGCAATTGTGTATTAAAACATAACACACATAATCTATTCGACGACACGACATTGATATTTATAATGATTATGTATCAAAAAAGCATTAAGAAAATATTAACATATTTATGAAGAATTTTATTAAGGTAAGATGCCGATGGTTTGCGAATAACCTTTCCTCAGCAGGTGAAGCAATTGTGTATTGAAAAATAACACACATATAATCTATTCGACGACACGACATTGATATTTAAGATGCTTATATATCAAAAAAGCATTAAGAAAATATTAACATAATTTTGAAGAATTTTATTAAGGTAAGATGCCGATGGTTTGCGAATGACCTTTCCTCAGCAGTGGAAGCAATTGTGTATTGAAAAATAACACACATATAATCTATTCGACGACACGACATAGATATTTAAGATGCTTATATATCAAAAAAGCATTAAGAAAATATTAACATAATTTTGAAGAATTTTATTAAGGTAAGATGCCGACGGTTTGCGAATGACCTCTCCTCAGCAGGTGGAGCAAATGTGTATTGAAACATAACACACATATAATCTATTCGACGACACGACATTGATATTTAAGATGCTTATGTATCAAAAAAGCATTAAGAAAATATTAACATAATTGTGAAGAATTTTATTATGGTAAGATGCCGACGGTTGGCGAATGACCTCTCCTCAGCAGGTGAAGCAATTGTGTATAGAAAAATAACACACATATAATCTATTCGACGACACGACATTGATATTTAAGATGCTTATGTATCAAAAAAGCATTAAGAAAATATTAACATATTTTTGAAGAATTTTATTAAGGTAAGATGCCGACGGTTTGCGAATGACCTCTCCTCAGCAGGTGAAGCAATCGTGTATTGAAAAACAACACACATATAATCTATTCGACGACAAAACATTGATATTTAAGATGCCTATGTATCAAAAAAGCATTAAGAAAATATTAACATATTTTTGAAGAATTTTATTAAGGTAAGATGCCGACGGTTTGCGAATGTTCTCTCCTCTGCAGGTGAAGCAATTGTGTATTGAAAAATAACACACATAATCTATTCGACTACACGACATTTGTATTTAAGATGCTTATGTATCAAAAAAGCATGAAGAATATATTAACATATTTTTGAAGAATTTTATTGGAAGTAAGATGCCGACGGTTTGCGAATAACCTCTCCCTCAGCGGGTGAAGCAATTGTGTATTGAAACATAACACACATAATCTATTCGACGACACGACAATTATATTTAAGTTGCTTATGTATCAAAAAAGCATTAAGAAAATATTAACATAATTTTGAAGAATTTTATAAAGGTAAGATGCCGACGGTTTGCGAATGACCTCTCCTCAGCAGGTGAAGCAATTGTGTATTAAAACATAACACACATAAACTTATAGACGACACGACATTGATATTTAAGATGATTATGTATCAAAAAAGCATTAAGAAAATATTAACATATTTTTGAAGAATTTTTTTAAGGTAAGATGCCGACGGTTTGCGAATGACCTCTCCTCAGCAGGTGGAGCAATTGTGTATTGAAAAAAAACTCACATATAATCTATTCAACGACACGACATTGATATTTAAGATGCTTATGTATCAAAAAAGCATTAAGACAATATTAACATATTTTTGAAGAATTTTATTAAGGTAAGATGCCGACGGTTTGCGAATGACCTCTCCTCAGCAGGTGAAGCAATTGTGTATTGAAAAATAACACACATATAATCTATTCGACGACACGACATTGATATTTAAGATGCTTATGTATCAAAAAAGCATTAAGACAATATTAACATAATTGTGAAGAATTTTATTAAGGTAAGATGCCGACGGTTGGCGAATGACCTCTCCTCAGCAGGTGAAGCAATTGTATATTGAAAAATAACTCACATATAATCTATTCGACGACACGACAATGATATTTAAGATGCTAATGTATCAAAAAAGCATTAAGAAAATATTAACATAATTTTGAAGAATTTTATTAAGGTAAGATGCCGACGGTTTGCGAATCTTCTCTCCTCAGTAGATGAAGCAAGGGTGCATTGAAATTAAAGAGCGGGCGAATCTATTCGAAAACACGCCGATGATTTTTAAGCGCCGAATATATTACAAGAAATAATAGTTAAAATATTTACATATTTTTGAATTATTTTATTAAGGTAAGATGCCGTATCTTTGCGAATACTCTATCCTCAGCAGGTGAAGCAATTGTGTATTGAAAAATAACACAGATATAATCTATTCGACGACACGTAATTGATATTTAAGATGCTTATGTATCAAAAAAGCATTAAGAAAATATTAACATATTTTTGAAGAATTTTATTAAGGTAAGATGCCGACGGTTTGCGAATGACCTCTCCTCAGCAGGTGAAGCAATCGTGTATTGAAAAACAACACACATATAATCTATTCGACGACAAAACATTGATATTTAAGATGCCTATGTATCAAATAAGCATTAAGAAAATATTAACATATTTTTGAAGAATTTTATAAAGGTAAGATGCCGACGGTTTGCGAATGTTCTCTCCTCTGCAGGTGAAGCTATTGTGTATTGAAAAATAACACACATAATCTATTCGACGACACGACATTTTTATTTAAGATGCTTATGTATCAAAAAAGCATGAAGAATATATTAACATATTTTTGAAGAATTTTATAAAGGTAAGATGCCGACGGTTTGCGAATGACCTCTGCTCAGCAGGTGAAGCAATTGTGTATTGAAACATAACACACATAATCTATTCGACGACACGACAATTATATTTAAGTTGCTTATGTATCAAAAAAGCATTAAGAAAATATTAACATAATTTTGAAGAATTTTATTAAGGTAAGATGCCGACGGTTTGCGAATGACCTCTCCCTTTCAGGTGAAGCAATTGTGTATTAAAACATAGCACACATAAACTATTCGACGACACGACATTGATATTTAAGATGATTATGTATCAAAAAAGCATTAAGAAAATATTAACATAATTTTGAAGAATTTTATTAAGGTAAGATGCCGACGGTTGGCGAATGACCTCTCCTCAGCAGGTGAAGCAATTGTGTATTGAAAAATAACTCACATATAATCTATTTGACGACACGACATTGATATTTAAGATGCTTATGTATCAAAAAAGCATTAAGAAAATATTAACATATTTTTGAAGAATTTTTTTAAGGTAAGATGCCGACGGTTTGCGAATAACCTCTCCTCAGCAGGTGAAGCAATTGTGAATTGAAAAATAACACACATAATCTATTTGACGACACGACATTGATTTTTAAGATGCTTATGTATCAAAAAAGCATTAAGAAAATATTAACATATTTATGAAGATTTTTATTAAGGTAAGATGCCGATGGTTTGCGAATGACCTTTCCTCAGCAGGTGAAGCATTTGTGTATTGAAAAATAACACACATATAATCTATTCGACGACACGACATTGATATTTAAGATGCTTATATTTAAAAAAAGCATTAAGGAAATATTAACATAATTTTGAAGAATTTTATTAAGGTAAGATGCCGACGGTTTGCGAATAACCTCTCCTCAGCAGGTGAAGCAATTGTGTATTGAAAAATAACACCCATATAATCTATTCGACGACACGACATTGATATTTAAGATGCTTATATATCAAAAAAGCATTAAGAAAATATTAACATAATTTTGAAGAATTTTATTAAGGAAAGATACCGATGGTTTGCGAATGACCTTTCCTCAGCAGGTGAAGCAATTGTGTATTAAAAAATAACACACATATAATCTATTTGACGACACGACATAGATATTTAAGATGCTTATATATCAAAAAAGTATTAAGAAAATATTAACATAATTTTGAAGAATTTTATTAAGGTAAGATGCCGACGGTTGGCGAATGACCTCTCCTCAGCAGATGAAGCAATTGTGTATAGAAAAATAACACACATATAATCTATTCGACGACACGACATTGATATTTAAGATGCTTATGTATCAAAAAAGCATTAAGAAAATATTAACATATTTTTGAAGAATTTTTTTAAGGTAGGATGCCTACGGTTTGCGAATAACCTCTCCTCAGCAGGTGAAGCAATTGTGTATTGAAAAATAACACACATAATCTATTCGACGACACGACATTGATATTTAAGATGCTTATGTATCAAAAAAGCATTAAGAAAATATTAACACATTTATGAAGAATTTTATTAAGGTAAGATGCCGATGGTTTGCGAATGACCTTTCCTCAGCAGGTGAAGCAATTGTGTATTGAAAAATAACACACATATAATCTATTCGACGACACGACATTGATATTTAAGATGCTTATATTAAAAAAAGCATTAAGGAAATATTAACATAATTTTGAAGGATTTTATTAAGGTAAGATGCCGACGGTTTGCGAATATCCTCTCCTCAGCAGGTGAAGCAATTGTGTATTGAAAAATAACACACATATAATCTATTCGACGACACGACATTGATATTTAAGATGCTTATATATCAAAAAAGCATTAAGAAAATATTAACATAATTTTGAAGAATTTTATTAAGGTAAGATGCCGATGGTTTGCGAATGACCTTTCCTCAGCAGGTGAAGCAATTGTGTATTGAAAAATAACACACATATAATCTATTCGACGACACGACATAGATATTTAAGATGCTTATATATCAAAAAAGCATTAAGAATATATTAACATAATTTTGAAGAATTTTATTAAAATAAGATTCCGACGGTTTGCGAATGACCTCTCCTCAGCAGGTGGAGCAATTGTGTATTGAAACATAACACACATATAATCTATTCGACGACACGACATTGATATTTAAGATGCTTATGTATCAAAAAAGCATTAAGAAAATATTAACATATTTTTGAAGAATTTTATTAAGGTAAGATGCCGACGGTTTGCGAATGACCTCTCCTCAGCAGGTGGAGCAATTGTGTATTGAAAAATAACTCACATATAATCTATTCGACGACACGACATTGATATTTAAGATGCTTATGTATCAAAAAAGCATTAAGAAAATATTAACATATTTTTGAAGAATTTTATTAAGGTAAGATGCCGACGGTTTGCGAATGACCTCTCCTCAGCAGGTGAAGCAATTGTGTATTGAAAAATAACACACATATAATCTATTCGACGACACGACATTGATATTTAAGATGCTTATGTATCAAAAAAGCATTAAGACAATATTAACATAATTGTGAAGAATTTTATTAAGGTAAGATGCCGACGGTTGGCGAATGACCTCCCCTCAGCAGGTGAAGCAATTGTGTATTGAAAAATAACTCACATATAATCTATTCGACGACACGACATTGATATTTAAGATGCTAATCTATCAAAAAAGCATTAAGAAAATATTAACATAATTTTGAAGAATTTTATTAAGGTAAGATGCCGACGGTTTGCGAATGACCTCTCTTAAGCAGGTGAAGCAATTGTGTATTGAAGAAAACCACACATATAATCTATTCGACGACACGACATTGATATTTAAGATGCTTATGTATCAATAAAGCATTAAGAAAATATTAACATAATTTTGAAGAATTTTATTGAGGTGAGAAGCCGACGGTTTGCGAATCTTCTCTCCTCAGCAGATGAAGCAATGGTGCATTGAAATTAAAGAGCGGGCGAATCTATTCGAAAACACGCCGATGATTTTTGGGCGCCGAATATATTACAAGAAATAATAGTTAAAATATTTACATATTTTTGAAGTATTTTATTAAGGTAAGATGCCGAATCTTTGCGAATATTCTATCCTCAGCAGGTGAAGCAATTGTGTATTGAAAAATAACACACATATAATCTATTCGACGACACGACATTGATATTTAAGATGCTTATGTATCAAAAAAGCATTAAGAAAATATTAACATATTTTTGAAGAATTTTATTAAGGTAAGATGCCGACGGTTTGCGAATGACCTCTCCTCAGCAGGTGAAGCAATCGTGTATTGAAAAACAACACACATATAATCTATTCGACGACAAAACATTGATATTTAAGATGCCTATGTATCAAAAAAGCATTAAGAAAATATTAACATATTTTTGAAGAATTTTATTAAGGTAAGATGCCGACGGTTTGCGAATGTTCTCTCCTCTGCAGGTGAAGCAATTGTGTATTGAAAAATAAAACACATAATCTATTCGACGACACAACACATTTGTATTTAAGATGCTTATGTATCAAAAAAGCATGAAGAATATATTAACATATTTTTGAAGAATTTTTTTAAGGTAAGATGCCGACGGTTTGCGAATGACCTCTCCTCAGCAGGTGAAGCAATTGTGTATTGAAAAATAACTCACATATAATCTATTTGACGACACGACATTGATATTTAAGATGCTTATGTATCAAAAAAGCATTAAGAAAATATTAACATATTTTTGAAGAATTTTTTTAAGGTAAGATGCCGACGGTTTGCGAATAACCTCTCCTCAGCAGGTGAAGCAATTGTGTATTGAAAAATAACACACATATAATCTATTCGACGACACGACATTGTTATTTAAGATGCTTATATATCAAAAAAGCATTAAGAAAATATTAACATAATTTTGAAGAATTTTATTAAGGTAAGATGCCGACGGTTTGCGAATGACCTCTCCTCAGCAGGTGGAGCAGTTGTGTATTGAAACATAACACACATATAATCTATTCGACGACACGACATTGATATTTAAGATGCTTATGTATCAAAAAAGCATTAAGAAAATATTAACATATTTTTGAAGAATTTTATTAAGGTAAGATGCCGACGGTTTGCGAATGACCTCTCCTCAGCAGGTGGAGCAATTGTGTATTGAAAAATAACTCACATATAATCTATTCGACGACACGACATTGATATTTAAGATGCTTATGTATCAAAAAAGCATTAAGAAAATATTAACATATTTTTGAAGAATTTTATTAAGGTAAGATGCCGACGGTTTGCGAATGACCTCTCCTCAGCAGGTGAAGCAATTGTGTATTGAAACATAACACAAATATAATCTATTCGACGACACGACATTGATATTTAAGATGCTTATGTATCAAAAAAGCAGTATGAAAATATTAACATAATTTTGAAGAATTTTATTGAGGGAAGATGCCGTTGGTTTGCGAAGATTCTCTCCCCAGCAGATGAAGCAATGGTGCATTGAAATTAAAGAGCGAGCTAATCTATTCGAAAACACGACGATGATTTTTGTGCGCCGAATATATTACAAGAAATAATAGTTAAAGTATTAACATATTTTTGAAGAATTTTATTAAGGTAAGATGCCGAATCTTTGCGAATATTCTCTCCTCAGCAGGTGAAGCAATTGTGTATTGAAAAATAACAGACATATAATCTATTCGACGACGCGACATTGATATTTAAGATGCTTGCGTATCAATAAAGCATGAATAACATATTAACATAATTTTGATGAATTTTATTGTGGTAAGATGCCGACGGATTGCGAATGTTCTCTTCTCAGCAGGTGAAGCAAGGGGAGCAGGAGCACGCCAGGTGCACGCCCGGAGCAGCCCAGGAGCACGCCAGAAGCACGCCAGGAGCACGCCAAGAACACGCCAGGAGAATGCCTGTAGCACGCCAGGAGCACGCGAGGTGCACGCCAGGAGCACGTCAGGAGTACGCCAGGAGCACGCCAGGAGCATGCCAGGAGCACGCCAGGAGCACGCCAGGAGCACGCCAGGAGCACGCCAGGAGCACGCCAGGAGCACGCCTTGAGCACGCCTGGACCACGCCAGGAGCACGCCAGGGGCACGCCTGGACCACGCCAGGAGCACGCCAGGAGCACGCCAGGAGCACGTCAGGAGCACGCCAGGAGCACGCCAGGAGCACGCCAGGAGCACGCCAGGAGCACGCCAGGAGCACGCCAGTAGCTCGGCATGTGAAGAACGGGTAGCGCAGCCAGCGTGTGCAGCGCCTCCTCCATCGGTCGTCGTTCGGAGCAGATCCTGAGGCTGGAGATTTTTCGTGTCCCCCCCCCTCCACCTCGCTGCCACATGTGCAGGCGAGTCTCACCTCATTGAGCTCCCGAGTCTGCATTGGTGGAGACGAATTTTTTGACCATTCAAAAAATGTTTATTTACTAACATCTGGAAATCTTTTTACTTGGCTACGTAGGGATGTTTATCCTTATTTAAGGTTATTCGCCAATGAGATCTAGTGACTAAAGTTTTTGTTGTATAATCCGTCTGTATTTTTTCATGAGAAGCAAAATATTCAATCGAAACTTTGGACAGTAGATTCTCTGTCGCCAGCAAACGTGGCTTAGGGAAGTAACCGATGTTACTGCTTAACCTCTGAACGAGAGATCCTAGGGTTTGAACCCCGATGATGGCAGCAATTTCCAATACTAGGTAGTCAGCTGGGTCAACTTTAGCCTCTGTATGGAGAAAAGTTCTAATAGCCGGCTGCTCTGCTCTTTAGTTTTTCGGGTTTTCTTCGATCAAAGCTAGGCGAATGTCGGAGCGGTATCCTAACGAACGTACCACGGACCGCGCGTGGTCTTTGTTTCCTTTTTGTTGTCCTACCCTCACCCGTTACACACTTACACTTTAAGGCACTACACTACCGCACTACTGAGCTTGTCCTGGCTAGGGGGGGTGCCCGGAAGATACCAGGTTGCTGAAAACGACGCAAGCCGTCGTCTAGTTTGGCGTTGGATCTTATCATCCAGCTAGGGCAGATCACTGACCCCTCCCGCAATAAAAAAATGCACTACACTTACGAAACTCATTATCTTCGCGGTTCGCGCCTGCAATCATTAATCAATCAATCGAATGTTGTTATCACGAGTTTTGAAAAAAAGCACTATTATAAGCATTAGGAAATCTGTAATTCTACATATGAGATTTGGTTTACATATAATTATTCAGTAACGTCACCTTCTGACTAATGTTTCTACTGTACATTACTACTGTCTTCAAGAGAAGACCTCATGAGAGGGAAAATATACAGGCAAAACGTGCTCCCCTAAATGCTCTTGTTATTCAAATTTCTGAATTCACGCCATTTGAAATTTTAAGAAGTCAAAACACACAACTTTTTAATTTAACAAACGTAGATAAAACAAATTACATTGTCATTTCATATTTTTGTCGTGAAGTTATCTGGAAAACGTTTTATTGTCGTTGACAAAAAATCCCAATCATCTCAGAAGTAAGTAAAGCACTTTTTGTTTCTTGTAACCATAAACAGTTTCAAATTAGATCATTTTATATTCAAAATACTTTTGCTACGCCACATATGTACCATTATTTTACAATCATCACAATTTAATTCCACATGCAGTATAGTTTGTTAGTTATTTCTTGACTAAACACAAATGGTCTGCATTTTCAGTTTCTTCCGGGTCGGTTGGCATCATCAAGGGGACGGTTTCGAAGAAACGTGTGTTCTCTGCGGCCAGAGTGGACCGGAAGACAACAGAGAAGCCAAGGAGTTGTAGCGATTTATGAATATACTTATCCACATATTATTCTTCATACTTTTCATGATGATTGAAGGAAACGTGTGTGTGAATGTGTGCGGGCCTATAGCGCAATTATAACAACTAACTGATTGCACCCGCATATCGCTGCTGCGGCAAACTCCGTGTTCTAAAACTAAAATTATTCACTGGAGGAAACCGCGTGGCATTACCATATGCAACCACTATCTTATTAGCAAAGATTGTAGTCGCACTAGTAGATCCTTACTCTCCAAATATCTCTTATTCATAATATCTCCCATTGGTTTATTCATCATTGTGACGAAGCATAATCCATCATTTTGCATTCGTGAATTTCAATTCAAAACCCTTGAGGTTACATTTTTATCTCTCCACCATTCCTGTTTTAGATTATTGTTACCTATCTAGACTTCCCTCGCGGTTTAACTCATTGGTCAGAATGCTAGCTTTCCATGACGTGACCCCGGATTCGATTCCCGGTCGGGGCAAGATCATAATGTGCGTTTTCGTTGCAATGTCCCAGTAAATGTTGCTGTGTTACGATGAGAAAAATCACCTCTCAGGTTGAGAAGACCAGAATACGACGTAGGGATGTGTTTGTGCCAACCACACGTACCCCCTTAACCCATGACCGCGAGGCCGGGACACTGCTGGTAGACCATGGCCCGTACGCGAGTTGTCGCGCCAAGTGCAGACAGACCTTTGCAGAATGGTTACATGGCCATGTATCTGTGGAGAGGATTGTCACCCGGTGGATTCCCTTCGAAGCAAATTCCGTCTGTGATAGCTCAGTAGCAACCCCGGTGTCTCTACAACAACTAACTTTGATCGAAAGGTCGTAGACTTCACATCCCGATTTTCGACATCAACTACATAGCTGGGTCGAATTCAACAAATCAGGAGGAGAATTCTGGCGACCAGCTGCTCTGATCAGTAGTTTTCTGTGATTTCTCTGATAAACCAGGAGTAGTACCCTAACAATCGGGCCATGGATCACGCGCTATCTTTCCTTCCTCGTCCTTATTCCGTCATATCCTCTCTCAGAACTAATCACATTTACTTGCACTACATTAACTTACACACCAGTAGACCAGTCTAGAGCAAGAGCCTGTTCCCGCTAGGGGAACACCTGGTGAAATACCTTGGCGAGGAAAGTTGCAATCAGAAGTGTAGGGCGCGCCGGATCTCCCGTTCCAGAGCAGAAAACTGCACGCCTTTTCCGGAGAAAACATGCCACACAGCTACGGGGCAAAAGATCTCAAGAAGTGAAGTAGCTGCTACTAACGGAAACAATACTCAGACCACAGGAATGCGTTTCTTCTATTCCAGGCCTGCATAAGGCCTGCGTTCCCGGGCATTCTGCACACAAGAGCAGCACGTCTGACCGTGAGAGCGGTGAAATTGCAAGTAATGGGGGTAGGCACCTTTGCAAGGACGCGAGGAGCCCTTCAATTGCGAACGACGCGCCGCGTGCGCGTAAATTGAATGCGTGGGCGTCTAATACCTTACTTTATTTTGCCTTTTAAATTGCTCTAAATTCTGTTTTATGACAAATATGTACCCTCTTACATAATGATAATCTCTCACATCAAGATTGATATAAAAATAAAATATATAGAGTTTGAAGAAGGGTAATATTAGGCAGCTCATGTATTTGAGACCAATTTTTTCCCATTATGAATCTGAATAAGAGATACCAAAAATAAAATCTCTCTAACGATATGTTACGGGCAATAGTGAGATTATTATATCTTTTTAAATAAAATGTAAATGTTTTAATTTTTTTATTCGATGTCGTAAATTGTTACGAATAAATAATGTTCGTTGATTTTATTTTGGAAGTATATAATGCACTCTTGTCAGAAATTACAGCAGAAAGTGAAAATTTTTAAAAATGAGGTTTTTTAGCTTTGATAGAACCGTCTTATTCAATTACACATAATTAATGAAAAATGATTTATTATTGTCATTATCACGATTTAATATTACGATTTTGCACAACACTAATATCTGAATACACCATAGCAAAGCGAATTACATTAACAGCCCTACAAGCAATTTTAATACTTGGTGTACGAAACAAATATGTTTGTCTAATTAGTTTTAGGTTCATATTTCATATTGTCATCTACCGACCGGAAACATTACCAATAGAATACAAAGACAATATTACTTGAACTGTATGTAACAGTCCGTCATGTTCTCGTCGATTCTTCTTTCACCATACGCGCTTCTGTTCGAATTGCGCATTCTCATTGTTGGTCCGCGCTCCTAAAATTAGTCTCACCCCCACCCTTCCTCATTGCCTACAATTGTACTCGAATGGCTCGTGCGTGTCTCTCGAGGTCATTGAAAATGCAAGATGCTGTGCAGACCTACTCTCTACAGATAACCCAACTGCTCTAGCAAAAGGATATAACCTAGAACACAAACTAAAAACTCGTCAAAAAGCAAATAAATATGACGCTGAATTTGGCGGAAAACTATTTGACTTGCTCGGCGTCTCAGGCAATCCACTACACTCGTCTATGAACAACAATAGTAACTAAACTATGAGCAGGAATGTTTCTAAACTGAATCTACCCCGATCAATCTGATCTCCCTCGAAACTACAATTTTGAAAAAGTTTTTTTTTTTAATTTTGTGGTTCTGTTAATGAAGCCCCTGTGATATTTTCAAATATTTTTCAGCGTCTTTGTTCAATTTCATTATTAAAGATAGAGAATTTTCCTTCTAATATTTTTTTTAATATTTAATTCTTACATTAAGATCATGTACATTTATTGGATCCTTTTTGTATTTTTCGCGCAATATATCTTGAAATATATGCCATATTAATATCAGAAACAAGAAGTTCTTCAAAACGACTCCAATTTTTTTTAAACTCCTCGTACAGATAGTGTTAAATGTACTGTAATAGGTAACATAAACGCCATTTTTTCTGTAATTTTGTTTCTCAAATATTACACAATTGCAATTATTTTGACATCTCTGTCGTGTCATTAATATTTATATTATTGCATTTCTGAGTGCATGCTTCAAATAATGTGTTGTAAAATTTCTCAAGAACTCAAACTTTTTCTGTAAAAATGAGCTCAAAATTTCGCATTTTCAGCAATGCTCAAACGCTCCCAATTTTTTCTACAAACTTTTTTAACAAAAAATTGCAAATTAATTAAACAATATGACATCAATGTCACTTTGATGTATTCTGTTTTTTCATAAATTACACGAATAATGTTTTTCTAAATTCTCATGCCATTAATATTTATATTACCAGAATTTTTTTGCATTATTGTTTTCCTGAGTAAAAATACTTTAAATGAATTTCGATGAAGTTTCTCTAAAATCAAACATTTTCTCTGAAAAAGACCTTCAAATTTCGCATTTACAGAGACGTTTAAACAATTCTTTATGAAAATCAGCTCCAAATTAATAATAATTTTGAAATAGTACGAGGTTTACTCTTCTATAACACTTAAGTTCATACATGCGTTCCACTATTAGGGGACCGAATATTCAGAAAATATGAAAGAATGTATTATAGGCGGCGATAGATGGCAACTGGGAAAAGGGTGAGGCAAAACCGAAAAGCTAGTCCAGACCAAAAAAATTAGGAAAGTAATTAGAGAGAAACTGTGCCTTTCTGTAGCACCACTAGTTAAGTAATGGCGAAGACGTTCTCGCACTAGTTAGTTTTGTAATCTATTTAGTACAAAAAAAGTTGCTTGTTACATTGTACAACTTTTGCAATTCTTTGTAAGTAAACTTTAAAAATGTGTGTTTTAAAACTGTTAGGCTTACACGATATACAAAAATTAAAATATTCAAAGGCTCCGAATTATCAGTCAGATCGAGCACGGAATATCAAATTTTGTGAAATTCGGCCATGCGATTTAGGCGCTAATGTTGTGCACAGACAAATAGATTTTTGACGGATATCAATATTTCTAGTATCAAGGACTCACAAAGTGTACATTCCGACTACTTAACGCATTAGAGAAAGTAATTAATTACATATACAAACAAGAAAAATTAACTTTTGCTGTATCAGGGATCCATAAAGCGAGTTTCCTGTCAAAAAGTAGGCATTTTTCCTGCAGAATTACAACATCTTCTGGATAAAACGTAGTAATAGTAGTACGCGAGAAATTAAAACTCGTCCATAGAGGGAAGATGACAAAAATTCAAAACTTCGAAAGAAAAACTTTTTGGAAAAAGAATGATTAAACGTTTAAAACACTTATAAGAAGATTTTCGTAACAGTTACTTGTACAAATCACGGGTTTCTAAAAGAAAAAATATCAATTTTCATTCTGTCGTGGCCGTAAAATATATCTTTCATGTCCCCAAAGTGTAATATTTTAGGTGTTAATGACCCTTCAAAAAACGACACCCTCATTCGAATGAGTTAATCTTGATTTGAGCAGCTTGTTACTCTGCTTTGAGAGTTACTCTTGACGCATCGCATTTTTTTACACAGTTTCTGAAACAAAACCACAGAGCCACACAATACATCACTATACCGACATTGACTCGGCCTTAGTTTGGATATTTATAATATTGTACTTAGGAAATTTTACAGTCGTATTAGTTATTTAAACCTACCTTAAAACACTAATATTGCAATAATACTACTTCGGTTTTTCCTGTCTATAGCATTTAATATTTTGGATTCACCTCTCGAGGTTTAGCTTCATTAACAGTTCTAATACGAGCTGTTATATGGAGTACACTCGACCCAAGATCATTTTTTATTATCCATTTATTAAATACATGTCCATTTAATACAAAACTACATTGACTATTCTACCTAATTGTAACTAGGAAAATGTTCCTCTCCATGTACCGTTCATAATGTATCTATTCTTGCCCAATCATTAATCTGCAACCTCGAATCCCACCCAACATCACTTGTTTAGGCGGCTCAGTGTGTCAATTGATGTCAGTGCAGTTCCTCTGGCTGGGAGGTCCTACGGTTCGAGTCCCGACAGTGGATGGATTTTCGACAATAGCTAGATAACTAGATCGAGTTCGGACGCAATCTGGAGGAGAATTGCAGCGACCGCTTGTTCTGATCCGTAGTTTTCCGTGGTATATCCGATCAACACCAGGCAAATGCCAGAGCAGTACCTTAACAAACGGACCACGGACCGCGTGCCATCTTTCCTTCTGCTTTTTTGTCCTATGTTCATCCCTTATTTACACACACTTACACGCAGTACACAACCACACATGACGGAGATCACAAGGGAGTTTAGGGCTTGTGTCCAGAGAAAGGGAAGAATGACCAGGAAGGGAGGGGGTTGTTTTAGCGCACAGAAAGGGACCTTCTCTGTACAATGACAAGCTTACGCCGCGCCGGGCTGTGAGCTGCCCGGAGGGGGAAAGAGGGATGGCGCTGGTTGAGGGAAGAAGCAGGGGTTGTCTGAATTCAACTTACTCTCATTGCACATACTATTTATTATTAATTTTACAATATTTACATTTGCAATGACCACCCTTCATCTGCTGAGGGCAGGACGAGTTTGAGCTGCCTAAGTAGACTCCGAATATGGTCCATAAAATGCACCTGTGCTACGGAAGGCATTGTCCGTTAGGCCACTCGTCTCCAGAACCACAGTCACTGAACTGTTCCTACACGCACCTTCACGGACCACTGTTTGAAGGGCAACAGTGAATGCGTTGCTGGAGACGTGAGACGGTGTGCCTGCGGTGGTGTGCCTACGGCGGTGTGCCTGCGGCGGTGTGCTTCAGGCGGTGTGCCCGAGGCGTTGCACTGGCGGGGCGCAAATGAATGCGCGCTCCCACAAGGTCCGTCGACGGTAGGGCGCGGATGCAGCGCCTTAATGGGAGCACAGCACGGAATCTGGCTCGCGTTGGTCAGCCGGAACTTACGTACGGACTGAAAGTCCGTCTGCGTTGGACGTAGTCGACTTGCCGAAGGCAGAATTCTTGCTCGATGAGCACCTATGTATACCGACTGCACCCCTGCCGAAGGCAGTGGGGTTACAATGCACTCGCGAGAAAGCAGATGGTGCCGGGCCGGGCCGGGCTTGCGTTGTCCGTCGCGGAGAGAAGTTGGTTCCGGGAGACACGGCGACCTGTCGGCGAGTGCCGTTTTGGGGGTAGAGGCTACCGGTCCTTCGGGGGACGCGTTGGCGGCAGCCGGGATGGGGGAGGCGGCGGTGAGGAAGGCCAGCGGTGGGAGCGCCGGATGCCCGTGGTGGGTGCGGCCAGCCTCTGAAGGAGGAAACCATGACCTGCCGCCAAGGGCGTTTTTGGCGGGGACGGAACATAGGCGCCCGGGCTCGAAGCCGAAGGCGAGAATGAAAAATGGAGTGAATTGATTGGTCCGTACGCGACACGAACGTCCGAGTTACTTTTCTAATGGGAGTGGGCATAGGCGATGCACTGCGCGTACGTATTCACCTGTGGCAGTTTTCACCTTGACTACTCTTACACGATTGTCGGGCCCGGGCATTTACTGTGTAATCCGACCTAGGCGCCACTGGCAGGGCGGGAGCTGGTCATCAGCAAGTAACACTACGGTTTCTGTTTTTAAGTTCTGGGACGAGGATTGCCACTTAAGCCTTCGCTGTAATAAACTGATATAGTTTTTTGACCAGTGGTCCCAAATCTGCTGTGTCAGTGCCTGAATTCTTTTCCAGCGTTGCATGTGGTCAATATTCTTGGTGGCTGGTTTGTGACCCGGAAGTGCTTCGATTGGTCTGCTTGACTTCCTGGCTGGCCGGCTGACGCCGCGTAGTGGGCTGAGCGGCCGACGTTTCGCCTGTCATGTCGCAGGCTTCCTCAGGGCAGCGACACCGCGTGGCTGCGCGTACGGTGTTATGTATTGTCCGGCCTGGACGACCGGGTGGGGCAGGTGCGCCGTGATTGGCGGAAGGGTCCCTCTGATTGGCTAGCGGTCTGTGCCAACCAGGGTCTCGCGGCGGCCTGAGGAAGCCTGCGACATGACAGCCAAAACGTCGACCGCTCAGCCCACTATGCGACGTCACCTGGAAAACCAAGAAGTCATCGACTCGAGCTGCGGAAGCTTACGTGTACAGCCTAGAGCTTGTCCCAGCTGTGGCGATGCCCCGTTGGGGATACCTAGTTGGGCAAATCCGAGACATGTAGGTCGGCGCTAGATCTCGCCATCCAGCGGAGTAACATCACCGACCTCTCACGCGATAGAAAATATTCAGAAGGGACTAATGATCTAAGCAGCTGACTGGCCCGGACTCACCAATCAATGACTCAAACTTTAAACTCCGTGGTCGCCAAACAAATCCTCTTTCTGACTCCCCCACAGAAATTCCTGTTGACACGTGTTGAAGACCCCGTACTCCAATATCGATCGCTACATCAATGCGATGCGGCGAGTGCAGAAATACGTTCTCACGATCTCCCGATTCTAACGTAATCTTAGCAGTATTTGATGAATGCTTGCTAATTAATACCACATGTCTCAATATGTAAGAATTTATTATTTACATTAGTTATATTATATACACACCAGTGAGAATTTAATAGATATATTTACTTCCATTTATATAACATTTGTATAACATTTATATAAACATAATCACTTGAATTTATCTTTATTTATTTCCTGATAATCGCTAAGATTCCGTTTAGGTTTTTTCGTAAAATAATAAAATATGTATTCCCTTTTTGTGTGGGAATAGTCTGGTATTTATTGTCACCGTGAATTTCTGTTGGTAATTAGTCTGAAATTAATAAATCTCCCAAACAATACTTCCCAATTGTTTGAGAAGTGTCTGGGATATCTCCTGGGAAACTCCATCCGTAATGGGATTATGAAGGTGATTCAAAAAAGCGAGTGCAGTTGTAGACCAGCAAATTGATAAGAACCGGTTAAAGTAGACAATCAACTTGTCACCATAAGGGAAAAAGGCAAATGTTTGATAATTTTTTTCATGGCTGAGAACAGATGAAGTCTCAAACAAGTTAAAAATCAGCAACAAGTTTGGTTCCACAAAAATCAATGGTATTTAACTTTTTTATTTAAAAGTAGTTCTTCAGTTGAACAATTACAGTTCATCGAGTTTAGCCATATTGTATATATCATAGGTTACAATAATGCTGCACTTTTGATATGACATGAATGTATAAGGAAATAATTATATTTAAAAATTAAAATATTTTCATTCAAATTTAATTAGTCAGGAGACTCAAATTCTCGTATTCGTGACTTGTCTGCCTCTCGTATCTTAGAACATTATGTCCTCACATGATTGTGAGAGGAACTATTTCATTGAAACAGTTTTAAAGAGCGATTTAAGTCTCTTAACAAATATTGTGCTTTCCAAAAACACCACTTTTATCTGGTAGACTATCATTGTAGGGCAACAATCATTGAAGCATAGGTCCCGTTTATGGTGGTTTGTAACATTTCTAAGATATTTACCGTCTGTCCATCTATGATATAGATTCTCTCTTTTTGTTTAGTCCTTTGTTTTCCTTCTGAATATAAATCAAGCATTGCTATCTGTGGACTATGTATTCATGTACGGTGATAGTAAGTAATATCGTTATTACATCATAAGTAGTGTTAAATGTTCATGTACTCACAGTAATACCACGATCAGAGATAAAAAGAAAATTCTGTATCTCTTTTGTGGGTGCGAATAGTTTTAATTGCACATAATCATAATATCCAATTTTACCAAAAACGCTTGTTTCCACATTGATTCATAATTACATTAAAGGAAGAGCGAGACCTGAGATTTAGGAGCTCACGAAAACGTGCCCGGATTGTACAACTCCTCCATAAGTAATTCTTAACATTTACCTGAGTAGGACGTAAAAAATTATACAGTCGTTGTTGCAATATGTTGTTATTGAAATATGTGTTTGGTAATATTTTTTGTGTTTTGTAATATTTCAAGCTTTTCACATTTGATGGCATATTCTTGTCAAAGTTAAAAATTGGCCAAAAGCATACAATTCGTTTGCATAATGAACAACGCTATTGCTCTTTTCTACATATTTTATTTTTTATTTTGATAACTGCATTCTTTATTCAAATACTTTATTGTCACAAATTTTGGAAGTAGCATTAATTTCTTCTAAATACAACAAAAATCCATTTAAATAACTTTTACATTAAACCGATAAAATACGTTTGGAGGCAGGAAAGTACACTTTTACCTTTCAGAAGTATAGCAAAGGAGATCATCTCAGCAGTTCTTTAATTCAGAAGAAACAGACTATATTCCTAAAATATTTAACAAATTGAGGAAGTGTCACTGCTTTATTGATTTATTTCAAACAATACACAAATGTTTATCTCATTCTGTTACGTGTGTGGCATTCTTATTCCCGTTTTCTGTTACCACGTAACCGGGGAAGCCAATCATTTAAAGTTTTTAGGAAGACATATAAACATCGCAAGGACGCGTTCCTTAACAAATGAGCATTTTCAAATCCAGAAACATGAAGGCGGTTTCAAGGCACGCTTTAAAATATGCGGAAGTAATGCATGAAACGATTAAACATGTGCGTATCACTTTGGAAAATAACTGCGTCGTTTAGATGAAAAAGAAAGCTTTTACTTGTGAAGCAATGTACCATTGAAATGAAAGTAACAACCCGGCCAACAATTTCTACACCAAAATTAGCAAATCGGAAAGGAATTGGTTAGTGTAATAAGTGAATACCTACGACTGTGTACAAACTAGTAGTGCTACAACACCATATACTTCCTCGCATTATTTGTTTCTTTTGAAAGTTTAGAAAATTCCAAGAGTTCAACGAAAATCGAACTTGCATCATGTTTATAAACATCCTTCGTACTACTATAAAAAAGTAAAGGAAAAATTTGGAACTGCTTTTGAATTTCGAATTATGCAGAATTGTTAAAAAACTACTTATATTTTGAAAAAAATGAACATGATCTCCTAACAAGAACTGATCTCGAAGAACAAATTTCATTGAAAAAAAGCTCTTGTCAATGTAGTAGGAGTAAGACTATGCGGATTTTTTTTTTTTTTTTTTACTTTTGCAATCTTCGAAAATTCAGAGAAATGAACGAAAATAGAATCTGGTTCATTTTTCTATACTGAACGCTCTATGAAATTTCCTTGAAAAACATTATTAAATGAAAAAATTGAAGGAAAAATTTAGTAGTTTTTTAAACAAATCGGGGATTCATGTAAAATATTCCCCAAAATCAAAACATCTGTTTCAAATCACAGGAGCAACAAGAACCTACAGATCAAATGGGTAATATCAATTTGGAAATAATCCTGCTCGGGTTAGCCGCTAGTGTTGTTTGCGGACGGACGGACAGACGAACCGACAGATGTATTGCCAAAAAACAATTTGTCAGTATCAAGGAAAACAAATCGTGTACTACGACTACGCAACGTGTTAGTGGAAGTATTTTACTACAAATATAGGAACACTAATTATTGCCATTTTCGGAATCACGAATCTACAATGAGAATTTCTCTTAAAGAAATCATTCATTTTGCTGTAGGATTACTATAATTTCTATATATTTCGGAAGTAGTATGTTATAAAGTCAACATAGAAAAGGCTTGGACAGAATTTGTGCTTAGGGAGACTAAATATGTGATCGTGGTTGTTTAATATGGTTCATAATATTCTTAAATTACATAAACAATGAGAATCGGATGTATTTTTCACTTATGAAGATTGTATATGCCTTTGGTTCCCTTCCCGAATTCTACGAAACACACGTATTATGTTAGTAGTTTTAACTTAGAAGAATAACACATACACAAACACACACACACACACACACCATACATGCACTTTTAGACATTTTATAATATTACGAGCTCAAGTAACCTGAGATTGCTCAGGGATTTATTTATGCACCATTCGCCCCCACCAATCCGCCGGGCAACCGCTGTTCCAGGCAACAATATAGGAGAGTTTCCCGTTTCACAAATTTCGTAGAGTAACCAAATTTTGGTAATATTATGGGGTTCACGAACTATCTATAATTTGTCTCTTGATGAAAAGTGTCCATACAAAATATTAAAGAAGGCGCTAATTGGTTCAAATATTATAGGGGAACAAACATCCACACTCGCGTCTTTTATTTTCAGTAGGATAGTTACGCATACAGAGACTAGTTTTGGTTTGTTAATTAATTTATGAACATAGCTGCTTCAAAGAAACATATCTGCTTGAAAGGTTGTTTCAATTAAGGTTCTTTAAGATGGTTTTTCACCTCCTCTCCTCACACCAAATTTATGCAAAACGAATGTATGGATTTTCTGTTATTTTGCATAACTTCTAGCTGAAAATGTAAAGGAAGCATTAGGTAGTCGGATTTGCGAGCCCCTAGGTTTTTGCCATGAAGTCTCAAGCTCTAATGTTCGACGTGGAAACGAACTGATTAACAATAATAATATCGGAGTAGAGTGAACTGTCCTGAGAGGTATTTGTCTTATACTAAATGTGTTGTGGCATGTGTTGTTAGTTATAAATGTAACATTTTTTGTGCTTCATGATTAAGAGCTTGTAAATTTGGTTGTCAATTTGTTAGATAACGTGAATAAGTGCCTCGACTCACTTCGAGGGTTATGCTCACGCATTTACCTGCTCTCTCTGAAATGTAACAATTAACGTTGTATGTGTTGTGCTCCCGCATTCACCTGCTCTCTATGCTCTCTGAAATGTAACGGTCAGCGTGGTGTGTGTCGTTTGAAAAACGTTTTTGTCCCATTTTTTGTCCCAGTTGTGATGCTAAATGTCACCCTAGTTGTGCGGCCTGGATGAAGAAGCTTCCTGGCGGCAGTTTCGGGAAGAGACTGTCAGACGACGAAGAAGAGTGTTCTTGAAACTCTACGGATAAGTAAATTGAAACTGACTAGGTAAATTTCAACACTACATTTCGTATAGATATCGTTACGTCATTCAAATTCTCATCAAGAAACGAGAGAAATTTGATTCTAAATTTAATTGCTTACCCAATCGCATCACAGTCATTGAAAATCGCAGTTTGACTAATTCCCATAAACGTATTCAGTACAACGAGAAATGTATTATTGAAATTTTTTAACGCAAATGTTGAATAGAAATTCATATTGTTTACCTTAATAAGTGTTGTCCCAGATACTTAACTATGTTTTGGACGCATAATAGATGATTTAGGTGGTTGATTTTACCCATCGTTTTAAATATATCCCCTAAAGAATTTAAGAGAAGAATAACAAGTTCTTACTGTTAAAAATATAACACAATTTAGCTCTCGATAATTATATGTTAATATTTTTTCCAACTCCCTCAGAAGTGGATGAGCCTTTCAGGCAAAAATCAGTTTCAAAATGCCGATTCCAGAATTTCGTTCAAGAAAATGCATTCCAAACCATCAAACGAGTAATTACCTGTATTAAGATACTTTGTGGTACGTTCCGAGACAATTCACCATGATGAAAGAGAAATTGGACTTGGTACTACGCATCTGCGGAATGGAACCTGATAATTTCCATGGAGAGCATTATCACCTACAAAAAAAACATAATGCATAATAATAGAAAAAGACTGTTTGAAACTACTAATATTAAATCTTAACCTGAAAACTTAAAATCCTGACCAAAATACGACAATTTGCAAAGCAATTTAACCAGACATTAACAAAATTATATTGACAAATTTCGTCCTCTGAAAATGATACTCTGTTTGTCTACATCAACAGAATGAAAAATAAAATCCCCCTCAAAAACAATTCCAGTCGGACACAATTGCTTTACTCGGTAATCTCTTTTACACGTTTTTGTTAATTTTTCGCAATACATAACGTTTAAGTGTGCTTTAAATAGAAAGTACCTAATTCCTTATTATTTTAAAAGGGTACAGATAATACACTTTAAGATCTTATTTTATGACGCCTAGAAAACTAATTCACTCCAGACTTTTGAGATACAAACAGAGGATTTACGTCTGAAAGTAATTTAAATTTCATTTTAAAAATGCGTGATTACTACAGTTAGTGACAGAAAATACCATTGTAATTGTTGTCTTTCTCTTAGGGCTTACAGGTTCATTTATTAATCAACACATATACTTCGGAGTTTCTGTTAGTACTATTTTCATTAGTTTGGCTTTTTGCAAACGTATAAGCATCACGTTTGTGTGTTAAACAACAAAGAACCGGGGAGTGACTTTTTAGTTTCGGATGACTTCAATTAGTTATGTGTAAATCCCTAATATTTCGAGAGCGGAACGAATATTAATGTACTTTCATGTTACCTTCATATTCGGCATGAACGATGAGATTAAAGTGATGAAGAGCGGAAATAGGCGCAACGATATGGGGAGTGAGTAAGACAAGTGTGGAGACGAGGAAGAGGGTAGGGATAACGGTAAGGCTGAGGGTAAGAGCAAAGGTAAAGTCGAGGGTAAGAACGAGGATACAGGCGAGGGTAAGGATCAGGGCAAAGCCAGTGAAAAAAGAGGAATTCGCTGAGGGAAGAACGGAAGCATGGGGTAGTGTTGTGGGTGGGGCCAAAGGTGGGTTCGGAGACGAGGCGATGTGAACCGGAGAGGGGTGGGAGAGGGGGAGCAGGCAGTAGCTGGGACTGAGGCAGGGGTGGAGATGCAGGCGGTGACGAGGGCGGTGACGAGGGCGGTGACGAGGGCGGTGACGAGGGCGGTGACGAGGGTGGTGACGAGGGCGGTGACGAGGGCGGTGACGAGGGCGGTGACGAGGGCGGTGACGAGGGTGGTGACGAGGGCGGTGACGAGGGCGGTGACGAGGGCGGTGACGAGGGCGGTGACGAGGGCGGTGGCAAAATCGAGAGCGTAAGCAGCGGTGAGAGCGGGGGCGAGAGAGCACGAGAGAACAGATTCAAGAGCGGAGGCGAGAGAAGGGAGGGACGGTGGAGAAGGCGAGGGCGGAGATAATTGCGTGGCGAGACCAGGGAACCTACGAGGGCGAAGGACAGGGCAGAGGCGCGGGAGAGCTGGGGACGGGAAGAGGAGGTTGCGAGAGTTGAAAGAAAGAATCATAAACCATTTTTACCCTTCCTTTTATATTAGAAAATAATTTTAAAGTATTCGTCAATTTGCTGTTTAAGCGTTTACTGGTACGTTATGTACAACGTTATAATTTATGAATAGAAAGGTACAACAAATAAACATAAGTTTGATCGTTAATCGTTTACATAAAAGCACTGAACGCGTTATTAAAACAATTTAGAAAAATATTCTGTAAATCCGGATTTAAAGCGTTCATGAAGTAGAAGAAAAATGTAGTTCCATTACGATATTACTAAATTCGAAATGAAAAGAAAATTATCCGTTATGAGTACGTAAGCGAGGTCTCTATGGTTTCTTTAGCTTCCCTATGGTCCACTCAAATGTAGAAAATAATGGAGAGTTTTGGTATAATTTTGAAATTTGGTTTCTACATGTGGTTTGGTCGCTGAACTCTAATATCAGGTCCGTCAACAAACATTTTGCCCGGAAGCACTTTCTTAAGCAAAACATTCGTAAAAATCACGACTTTTTTCAAAGTAAATCATGAACCACCCATTTTCTGTAAATAATAGTCCTATATGAAATAAAAGAAGATAAAATTGCGTTTAATGTCATTAAGATTTTTCTTCCAATTAATGTTTTAGCCCTAAGATCATTGCGAAATAATATGTTACAAGCAAAACGAATGAAAAAAAACGGGAGTTATCCCTCTTTATCTAAATATAACTTAAAACCTTGCCATTAACCTGATATTGTAACCTGACATCATAAACATTTACCATTAAAAAAGAAAGAGGATAAATTTGCCTACATTTTACGTGTTAAAGTTTATTTTCTAGAATCAATAGTTTCTCTTTTAGTGTGAAAAATATATCTGGGCGTTACTGTGAAAATGGCACTTCAATCTCCCTCACCCACTAACACATATATACATCTATTAACCTTTTGTACAAATAATTATGGCACATTGTGAATCAGTTTGCATTTTAATTGAAAAAAGAAAAGTAGGTAAAGCGAAAACGAAAATTAATAGACAACTGATTTCACCTTCATCGACGCGTAGACTTCAAAGGCCATGGCTTTCGTAATGGTTGCAACCGGACCGCTTGCTAACTTCTTAAATGTATAATGCATCACAGCCCAGAGTACTATGATTTTCTGATACTCTTACATGCCCTTGAACAATGCATCTCTGGCTAAAGGTTACGATTTTAAACGCGCGGCAGGGAGAGGTGCGACTCGAAGCTATGCTCGTACACTTCACGCTCAAAGAGTTCGGGGGGTGGGAGAATACGTCGTACTCCTTGAGTGACAAATTTCCCCAAGTTCGAATTCTACGAAGTCAGCTGAAGCCCCTCTACTTTACAGTACGGTTGCCACGACCAAATCGCATGGGATAAAGCATGTATACAGACTTCCTTCATTACATTAAAAATATCTCGCGTCTCTGCCAATTACATTAACTTCACAGGAATTCCGTTTTATAAAGGTTTTCCCCCTACAGGATAAGAAAAACCGTTCCGTTTCCGAGTTGGACAGATTCCGTTTTATGCTGTGTAAAATATAATTTCACGGGCTAGAGAAAAATTCCGGTGAAGGCAGGTTTCCGGCTTATAGAGGTTCCTATTTAGACATATTGTACTATATTTTGAAAAATCAAAAAATGTGCGTGGTTTTTACACATTTTTACTTAGAGAACGTGTTTTCGGCCAAAATTCTTGATGACGAACTTTCTTTAAAGCATTCGAACTAATAACAAACAAGCAATTTGGTGTCCAAGTTCAATACGTCATCGTATTTTTGCCCCAAGAACCTATTCATGACAATTATGTTGTACATGTATCGATATATCAATGACAAGCAGTAGTTTTTATGGTTATCCTGAAGTGCTCAGCGAATTAAAATCAGTTAAAGAAATTGTGTACGTAGTATTTCATGACACAACGAGGCATACGAGATCCAAAGAATTTTTCTGCTATCATGATTAACAAAAATCTGTTATTAGCGATGTTGATTACAAAGATTTTATCACTAGGAATGACATGCTAAGAGAAGGGAAGGAAGAGGTTAGGAAGATGCAGACATCCCGATAATGAAACACCTTCGTCCATAGAACCAACAAATAAGACAGTGTTTGTAGTTTGTGATGACATAGTAAACCTGTCAGTAATGTTGAGGGCTCTCTGCAAGCATGCAAATGTGTCTTTTTTGAAGAAGACAAATTTGAGGTTCTTTACCCACATAGGACCTTTGCTGATATAAGTGAAAAAATTACCGTAAACTTTGTTTTCTTGCAAGCAATGAATGTTTGCGAAAGAGCCACAACACTAGTGAAGCACGAAAAATTAAATTTCCGACACGGGATGACAAGATAATTAGATATAAAATCCATACATATCAACTCATATTACTGCTCTAAAAAGTATTAAACCTCGAATTAATTTAATGAAGGTATGATGCCGACGGTTTGACGAATTCTCCCTCCTCAGCAGACAAACCAATTGGAAATTGTGCTTAATTATAACAAATGGAATGGCAAAGAAATGAGTAATAAAATTCTTATACATCAAGAACTATTACAGCTTAAAAAATCATTAGAAATTCTGACATTTATGAAGGTAAAAAAACGGTGGTTCGCAAATTCTCTTCCTTAAGTACACAAACAAACCGTAAATGACAATAATACATAATTCTGACCAATTAAATGAAAAGCAAATGAGATTTAAAACAAACACATAAAGACACATTACTGCTTTAAATGTCATTAAAACAACGGAATAAAAGGAGCATAGCCGACGGTTTAGTGAATACTAACTCCTCGGAGGACAAACCAACAGTTAATAGAAATTGTATTTAAATCTGACCAATGGCATGACAAATGTTTTAAATCCTCAAAATAAATTACTGCTTTAAAATTAAATAAAAACGTAAAACTAAACAAATTTTATGACGATAAGATGCCGACGATTAGGAGAATGTTCACCCCATAGCAAAGCAACAGTTAGAAAAAATTGTACTCAATTCTAACCAAAACAATTACAGACAAATGAATTATAAAACATACACATCAAGACAAAATACGGTTTAGAATTCATTCAAATTAATAAAATTTAAAAAAAATATTTCATTTGAACTTCGGACACATATTATGAAGGTAATATGCCCACGGAGTGACAAATATGAACCCTTAGCAGACATAAACATTTTATTGGAAAATTAAAGGAACTTTGACCAATGGAATGACACAGAAACGAGATGAAAAATACATATACATCATGACCAACTTCATCTTTAACAATCATTCGAACTTCGGGAAAACTTTTCAAGGTAAGATGCCGGCGGTTTGCAAATTCTTATCCCTCCGCAAACAAACCAATAGTTAAAGATATTGCTCCTTATTATGAACTTAAAGACAAAAAGCCAGATGAACAATACGTATATATTATGACTAACTTCTTCTTTAAAAATAATTGGACATTCGAGAAACTTTATGAAGGTAAGATGCCGGCGGTAAGCGTATTCTTATCCCTCAGATGAAAAACCAAAAGTAAAAGGATATTGTACCTAATTCTGAACTTCGAATTGACAAAGAAACGAGAAGAATAATTCACATACATCATGAGCAACTTCATCTTTGACAATCATTCGAAATTCGAGAAAACTTTTTCGAGGTAAGATGCCGGCGGTTTGCGAATTCTTATCCCTCAGCAGACAAACCAATAGTTAAAGAAATTGTACCTTATTATGAACTTTGAAAAGACAAAAAACGAGATGAACAATACATATACATCATGACCAACATCTTCTTTGAAAATCATTGGAAATTCGGGAACACTTTATGAAGGTAAAATGCCGGTGGTTAGCGTATTCTTATCCCTCAGCAGATAGACCAAAAGTTAAAGGATATTGCACCTTATTTTGAAGTTTGAACTAACAAAGAAATGAGATGAACCAAACAATTACACCATGAACAACTTCTTCTTTAAAAATAATTGGACATTCGAGAAACTTTATGAAGGTAAGATGCCGGCGGTGGGGGTATTCTTATCCCTCAGCAGACAAACCAAAAGTAAAAGGATATTGTACCTAATTCTGAACTTTGAAAAGACAAAGAAACGAGAAGAATAATTCATATAAATCAGGAGCAACTTCATCTTTAACAATCATTCGAACTTCGGGAAACCTTTTTCAAGGTAAGATGCCGGCGGTTTGCGAATTCTTATCCCTCAGCAAACAAACTAATAGTTAAAAATATTGTTCCTTATTATGGACTTTGAAAAGACAAAGAAACGAAATGAACAATACATATACATCATGACTAACTTCTTTAAAAATCATTGGATATTCGGGAACACTTTATGAAGGTAAGATGCGTATTCTTATCAGCGGTATGCGTATTCTTATCAGTCAGAAAACAAACCAAAAGTTAAAGGATATTTTAACTTATCGTGAAATATGAAAAGACAAAGAAAAAAGATGAACAATACATATATATCATGAATAATTTCTTCTTTAAAAATCATTCGACATTCAGGAAACTTTATGAAGGTAAGCGTATACTTATCCCACAGATGACAAACCAAAAGTATAAGGATATTGTAGCTTATTCTGAACTTTGAAATGACAAAGAAACAAGATGTACAAAACACATACATCATGACATATACATCGGAACATATACATCAGTTAAAGGATATTGTACCTTATTATGAACTTTGAAGATAAAAACGAGATGAACAATACATATACATCATGACCAGCTTCATCTTTAACAATCATTGGACATTCAGGAAACTTTATGAAGGTAAGATGCCGGCGGTAAGCTTATTCTTATCCCTCAGATGAAAAACCAAAAGTAAAATGATATTGTACCTTATTCTGAACTTCGAAATGACAAAGAAACGAGAAGAACAATTCATATACATCATGAGCAACTTCATCTTTGGCAATCATTCGAAATTCGTGAAAACTTTTTCGAGGTAAGATGCCGGCGGTTTGCGAATTCTTATCCCTCAGCAGACAAACCAATAGTTAAAGATATTGTACCTTATTATGAACTTTGAAAAGACAAAAAAAAACGAGATGAACAATACATATACATCATGACCAACTTCTTCTTTGAAAATCATTGGAACATCGGGAACACTTTATGAAGGTAAAATGCCGGCGGTAAGCGTATTGTTATCCCTCAGCAGATAGACCAAAAGTTAAAGGATATTGCACCTTATTTTGAAGTTTGACTAACAAAGAAATGAGATGAACAAAACAATTACATCATGAACAACTTCTTCTTTAAAAATAATTGGACATTCGAGAAACTTTATGAAGGTAAGATGCCGGCTCTGAGCGTATTCTTATCCCTCAGTAGACAAACCAAAAGTAAAAGGATATTGTACCTAATTCTGAACTTTGAAAAGACAAAGAAACGAGAACGACAATTCATATACATCATGACCAACTTCATCTTTAACAATCATTCGATCTTTGGGAAAACGTTTTCAAGGGAAGATGCCGGCGGTTTGGGAATTCTTATCCCTCAGCAAACAAACCAATAGTTAAAGATATTGTTCCTCATTATGGACTTTGAAAAGACAAAGAAACGAGATGAACATAACATGCGCATGTGTGTGTTTAGTCGTGCTGCCTGTACAGAGATTGTACTCCTCAGCATGTGTGTGATTTTAACATGCTGCAAAAACAATCATTCTTATCTCTCCATCCCCGAGATGAACTGGTGATAGGAGAGAATGGCGTATGGAAAGCGTGATTGGATGGGTGATGATTTGGACATGAGAAGACGTGTTAATTTGTTATTTTTTATTTCGTTGTCAGTAAAAGTCCACAACTGTTGCTGAGCATTTGGCAGTGGCCAGGTTGTGAAGAAATTAAGGGTAGCAAATAGAGTGCGGGGTTGGTTTCTGGGAATTTGGAGGAGTGGAATTGGGCGCAGGTTTCAGCAATGACCTTGGGATCATATGTGAGCGTGTTATCTGGTAGCATAATGGGAGAGATAGGTTGTGGGGCTGCCTTCATGGTTTTAATTATTTTCCGTAGTCGGTCAGGGTGTTTTAAAATTGCGTCGCGTATAGTCTTGTCCCAAGTATTTCCGTGGTGTTGAGTCAGTTTGTCGTGGAGTGCACGTTTAAATTTTTGGTAAATGGTCTTGTCCTCTTTTTGTCTAGTTCGGTAGTAACGTCCTTGTGCTCGTCTTTTTTGTCTAGTGAGGTTTAGGAGTTCATTCGGAAGGTTTTGAAAGTGATGTGGCGAAGAATATAATGTAGATTCGCGGATGGCGGATTTTATCAGATGGTTGAAGTGGTCTATGGCTTTATCTACTTGTTGGCAGGTACTGAGGGATGAAGGAGTTTTTATCTTTTTCGATATGAGATGCTTGAAGTTTTTCCAGTCTATGGTGCGAAAAGGGTGAGTGGGCGGGGCTAGAGAATAAGGCGTTACATGAAGCGTGAAGATTATTGGTAGATGATCGGATCGTGGGTAGGGATTCGTGACGATGATGGATGCGGAGTGGATTACAAGGTCGAAGATGTCATTTGGTTCGTCGTTTATCATGTGGGTAGACTCCTAAGGTGCGAGAAGGTTTAAGGTAGGTCTGGTTAGGAGGTAGTTGTGTAGGTCTCGTCCCGGTTGGTTGTCGTACTTGCACCCCCAATTCGTCAGTCTAGCGTTCAAGCCGCCCGCTATAATAGAGGGTGCGCGTCTGTCAGTTAGTTGGTCCAAGTCTGCTGCTTTCAGTCTGTTGTGAGGTCTGTTATACATTGAAACGATTTTGATTGGTCCTAATTTTGTTCCTATTTGAGCGAAAATCGTTTCGAACGAGATACTGGGAGTCGGGAGAATGGTAGAACATAACATATACATCATGAGTTACTTGTTATTTAAAAATTATTGGATATTCAGGAAACTTTATGAAGGTAAGATGCCGACGGTAAGCGTAAACATATCCCTCAGATGACGAACCAAAAGTAAAAGGATATTGTACATTATTCTGAATATTGAAAAGACAAAGATACAAGATGAACAAAAAAAAAATCATGACCAACTTCTTCTTTAATAATCATTGAACATTCGGGAAACTTTATGAAGGTAAGATGCCAGCGGTAAGCGTATTCTTATCCCTCAGCAATCAAAATAAAAGATAGAGGATATTGTTCCTCATTCTGAACTTTGAAAAGACGAAAAAAAGAGAAGAACAATACATATACATCGTTTCCGACTTCTTTAAAAATCATTGGAACTTTGTGAAACCTTTATGAAGGTGAGATACCGGCAGTAAGCGTATTCTTATCCCTCAGCAGACAAACCAAAAGTTAAAGGATATTGTACCCAATTCTGAACTTTGAAAAGTCAAAGAAACGAGATGAACAATACATATACATCATGACCCAAATCTTCTTTAAAAATCATTGAAAAATCGGGAACACTATGTAAAGGTAAGATGCCGGCGATAAGCGTATTCTCATCCCTCAGCACACAAACCAAAAGTTAAAGGATATTGCACCATATTCTGAACTTTGAAATGAGAAAGAAACTAGATGAACAATACATACACATCATCACCAACTTCATCTTTAACAAACATTGGACATTCAGTAAACTTTATGAAGGTAAGATGCCGGCGGCATGCGTATTCTTATACAACAAAAGACAAACCAAAAGTAAAAGAATATTGTACCTTACTCTGAAGTTTGAAAAGACAAAGAAACGAGATGAACAATACATATACATCATGCCCAACTTCATCTTTAACAATCATTCGAACTTCCGGAAAACTTTTTCAAGGTATGATGCCGGCGGTTTGCGAATTCTTATCCCTCAGCAAACAAACCAATAGTTAAAGATATTGTACCTTATTACGAACTTTGATAAGACAAAAATACGAGATGAACAATACATATACATCCTGACCAACTTCTTCTTTGAAAATCATTGGATCTTTCGGAACACTTTATGAAGGTAAAATGCCGGCGGTAAGCGTATTCTTATCCCTCAGCAGATAGACCAAAAGTTAAAGGATATTGTACCTTATTTTGAAGTTTGAACTAACAAAGAAATGAGATGAACAAAACAATTACATCATGAACAACTTCTTCTTTAAAAATAATTGGACATTCAGGAAACTTTATGAAGGTAAGATGCCGGCGGTGAGCGTATTCTTATCCCTCAGATGAAAAACCAAAAGTAAAAGGATATTGTACCTAATTCTGAACTTTGAAAAGACAAAGAAACGAGAAGAATAATTTTTATACATCATGACCAACTTCATCTTTGACAATCATTCGAACTTCGGGAAAACTTTTTCAAGGTAAGATGCCGGCGATTTGCGAATTCTTATCCCTCAGCAAACAAACCAATAGTTAAAGATATTGTACCTTATTACGAACTTTGATAAGACAAAAATACGAGATGAACAATACATATACATCCTGACCAACTTCTTCTTTGAAAATCATTGGATCTTTCGGAACACTTTATGAAGGTAAAATGCCGGCGGTAAGCGTATTCTTATCCCTCAGCAGATAGACCAAAAGTTAAAGGATATTGTAACTTATTTTGAAGTTTGAACTAACAAAGAAATGAGATGAACAAAACAATTACATCATGAACAACTTCTTCTTTAAAAATAATTGGACATTCAGGAAACTTTATGAAGGTAAGATGCCGGCGGTGAGCGTATTCTTATCCCTCAGATGAAAAACCAAAAGTAAAAGGATATTGTACCTAATTCTGAACTTTGAAAAGACAAAGAAACGAGAAGAATAATTTTTATACATCATGACCAACTTCATCTTTGACAATCATTCGAACTTCGGGAAAACTTTTTCAAGGTAAGATGCCGGCGATTTGCGAATTCTTATCCCTCAGCAAACAAATCAATAGATAAAAATATTGTACCTTATTATGAACTTTAAAAAGGCAAAGAAACGAGATGAACAATACATGTACATAATGACCAAATTCTTTTCTAAAAATCATTGGAACTTCGGAAAACTTTATGAAGGTAAGATGCCGTCTGTTTGCGAATCCTTATCCCTCAGATGAAAAACCAAAAGTAAAAGGATATTGCACCTTATTCTGAACTTTGAATTGACAAAGAAACCAGTTGAACATTACATATAAATCATGACCATCTTCTTTAAAAATCATTGAATCTTCGGAAAACATTATGCAGGTAAGATGCCGTCGGGTATGCGAATTCTAATTCCTCAGCAGACAAACGCATAGTCAATTGAAATTTTACCTAATTCTTATTAATGGAATGACAAAGAGATGAAATGAACAATACATGTACATCATGAACAACTACTGCTTTAAACATCATTGGATCTTCGGAGAAATGTTATGAAGGTGAGATGCCGACGGTTTGCGAATTCTCATCCCCCAGCATACAAACCAATATATAATCGAAATTTGTTCTAATTTTGACCAATGAAATGGGAAAGAAATGAGATGAACAATGCATATACATCATGATCAACTTTTTCTTAAATATCATAGAAGTTCGGGAAAAGTTTATGATGGACAATGCCGGTGGTTTTCGAATTGTTATCCCTCAGCATACCAACTAATAGTCAATGGAAATTGTACATTGTTCTGATCAATGGAATGACAATGAAGAGACACAAACAATACACATACGTCATGACCAAATACTGCTTGAAACATCATTGTAATTTTAGACAAATTTTATGAAGGTAAGATGCCGACGGTTTGCCAAATCGTCTCCCATAGCCGACAAACCAATAGTAATTTTAAATTGTACATAATTCTGACCAATGAAATTGGAAAAAAATGAAATGAACAATACAAGTACATTATAACTAACTTCTTCTTTAAAAATATTTGGAAATTTGGGAAAACTTTATGATGGTAAGATGCCAACGGTTTGCGAATTCCTATCCCGCAGCAGACAAATCGATGTTTAATGGATATTGAACATAATTCGGCCGGTTTAGATGACTTTTCGAATTGTTTGTCAAAGACCTTTGCGCCTTGCTTCTACACCCGTTAACAAACATATATTAACGCATCTTTATGCACCGGAACGTTTACATATACACTACTGTTTGTGGAAATTGCAACACCAAGAACGAATGGATCTAGGGAAATGATATTCAATGTACTGTGCACCCATGCCACAGGCACTACATTATTTCATTTGCAGTACCATCAAATACATGGATACATGCCAAGTCAGTAAGTTGTGAAGCCACCATGCGCATCCACAAGAGCCTGTACACGGCGCGGCATTGAGCTAATAAGAGTCTGTATCGCTTCTTGTGGCAGGTCCTGCCATGCTCCTTCAAGCCGCGTCCAGAGTTCGGCGGTGGAAGCTGGCGGAGGTGCCTGGCGGATCAGCCTCTGGGAAAGCATGCTCCACACATGTTCAATTGGCGACATGTCAGGGGAACGAGCCGGCCACGGAAGGAGCTGTATCTGGTGTTCATTGAACACACGTTGCACGATGCGAGCGATATGGGGTCGCGCATTGTCTTGCTGGAATATCGCTCCAGGCGAGCGTTGTACGAATGGCACGACCTCCGCCCTCACGACTTCCTTGATGTACCGGTGGGCGTTGAGATTTCCCTCAATGCGGAGTAGGCGGGTCCGTGAGTGGTAGCCAATGGCACCCCATACCATTACACCGGGTGTTGGGCCGGTATAACGCTGGCGAATGCATCCCTCCAGATTGCGTTCACCGCGATGTCGTCGAACACGTATACGATCGTCGTTATTGGACAAATTGAAGCGGGACTCGTCGGAAAAGATGACTTGCTGCCACTCAGCCCGCCAATGTGGATGTTCGACGCCCCACAGATGTCGGAGGCGTCTGTTGTCGAGAGTCAGTGGAAGGCGCAACAAGGGGTGGCGAGCAATCAAGCCCCTTTGCACAAGACGGCGCCGAACACTGCTGGCGGACATGCTGTGACTTGTCACTGTATTCCACTGCTGCGCTAACGTGGTGGATGTCGCTGTGCGATCGGTGATGGCCATACGGTAGAGGTGTCGATCTTCCCTCGCCGAGGTGTGATAGCGAGGCCCTGTCCCACGCTGGCGGTGGGTACGACCTTCCGCAGACCACTGACGCCATGTTCGCATGATGGTACTGGCGGTTCGTCCCAGACGTGTGGCAATCTGGCGGTAGGACAACCCAGCTTCTCGCATCCCAACGACCCTGCCCCGGTCGAAGTCCGTCAAGTGTTCGTACTGCACTCGCTGTCGGCGACGAGTCATGGTGTGACTTACAGACTACTTGTGCGAGCCAAGGGTCGACCTGTCACTGTTTGTAGCCTCTCCAAGGCGCCTCTATTTATACCCGAACATGGTGCGATAAGCCGTCCCTACGTCGCAACCACGTGACTGGCGGCGTTGTAAATGTAATCACCTGGCGATCTCAATGTCACAAACTTATCCACGAAATGCGATGCGTTCAATGCCGCTCCTTCGCGGTGTTGCAATTTCCACAAACAGTAGTGTATTTTCTAAACAGCTGAGATTAAGTCGCTCTTCAAAACATGCAACAAAAGTGAAATCCAAAATTATCGGCCAATTTCACTTCCATTAATTTTTTCAAAAATATTAGAGAGACTTTTTTACGTACGAGTGGTGACCTTTCTCAGTAAACACGTCGCGTTTTCAGATTGCCAACAAGGATTTAGAAAACCAAAATCTACGGAAACAGCCATATTTCTTTCCTTGAAAATGTCGCCTCATCATTAGGCCAAAACGAAGCTTCTATTGTATTATTTTTAGATCTCTCAAAAGCTTTTGACATCATTGATCATGACATTTTACTTTCAAAATTACCTTCATATTGAATCCGTGTTAATGCCCTAGATTGGTTATGTTCGACACTTATACAACGATATCAGAAAATGGAAATACCTTACTAGAATGATGGAACATTATGTATCCACCTTTCCAATTTTTGCCAATTGCATATGGAGTTACTCAAGGATCGATTTTAGGCCCTATTTTACTCTTTCTATACGTAAACGAGATGCCCTCTGCAGGTCAAAACGGAAGAAGTGTTCTCTTTGCTTATGATACGAACATTCTTTGTAAAAAAAAAACCGTAGATACCACAATATCAGATTTTCAAATATGCTCCGAAATAACAAATTAATAGTAAATGAAAGGAAAGCGGTTTTAATGCAGTTTTCTATTTCAAATAAACAATTCTCTGCTCCATTGAAAATGAACGGCGTACCATTAACTAATGTTAAGGCAATAAAATTTCTAGGTCTCTCAATTCAGTCAAATCTTAAAAGGAACGTCCATTAAAAGAAATGAACACAAAACTAAGATCATTATGCTACGCGTTCAGAATTCTTTAAAATTCATTCAGCCTTAATTCTGTTCGTTGTGTATATTTCGCGAATGTTCATTCCCGCCTGAGTTATATTTCTTATAGCTCCCAAACTTTTAGATTACAAAAAAGAATTGTATGAATAATAAGCAAATCTCACGCACGTGATTCTTGTAAGCCTCTTTTTATTAATTTAGTAATGTTACCATTACCTTGCCTGTTGAGTTACGAATCAATAGTTTTTGTCAAAAATGACTTGCTTATGAACAGGAATATATTTTCAGAAAACGCCTGTATATTACTATAACACACGACGTAGAAATCATATTCATCAGGTGACAGTATCAACAACTTATTACAAAGATTTCACATTTAATACATGTACATTATTTTATAACAATTTGCCAGATGACATTAAAAGAATAAATTTGATAGAAAATTTAAATACCAAGTAAAATCGTCTCTGCTCCATAACAGTTTCGAGACAACTTGAGACTATACTGAGCATCATTCGGAAAGTAACATTTGTTTTTACAGTGATATTTAATGCATTATTTACCATTTAGACTGTATAAATCTGAACAACCTGTCACAAGTATTGTACCGCAGCCTCCGAGTCAATGACCACCATTTCAACCAGATTTTTCGTCCAGTTTCTCTGATCCATTGGGCAAATGCTCAGATGGCCCCTTGTTTTACTTCTGGACATAAATGTAACTTAATTATCTGTGCACAAAGACAACGGCTGCTTTAAAAATCATTAAAACTTATTTAATCAACTTTAATGAAGGTAAGATGCCGACGGTTTGCGAATTCACATCCCACAGCAGACAAACCAATGGTTAATGGAAATTGTACTTAATTTTGACCAATGAAATGACAAAGAAATGAGATGGTCAATACATATACATCAAGACCACTGTCTAGTTTAAAAATCATTAAAACTTCAGACAAATTTAATGAAGGTAAGATGCCGACGGTTTTCGAATTCACATCCCACAGCAGACAAACCAACGGTTAATGGAAATTGTACCTAATTTTGACCAATGGAAATACAAAGAAATGAATGTACAATACATACATATCAAGACTAAGTAATGCTTTAAAATCATTCAAATTTTGGACCAATTTTATGAAGCTAAGATGGCGACGGTTTGCGAATTTCCTTCTTTTAGCAGACTAAACAACAGTTAATTGAAATTGTACTTAATTCTAACCAATGGAACAACAGAGACATGAGATATGCATTAGACATACATCAAGAGAAACTTCTGCTTTAAAAATCATTCAAACTCCGAACAAATTTAATGAAGGTAAAATGCCGACGGTTTGCGAATTCTCTTTCCTCAGGAAAACTAACTGTTAATGGAAATTGTACTTAGTTTTGATCAATGGAATGACAACGAAATGAGATGTACAATACATATACATCAAGACCAATTTCTGCTTTAAAAATTATTAACGGACTTCTTTTATGAAGGAAAGATGCCGACGGTTTGTGAATTCTCTTCCCTCAGCCGACAAACCAATAGTTATTTTAAAATTGTATCTTATTCTGATCTATGTGATAACCAGGAAATGAGAAATAATTTATTTACATTAAGGCGAAATACTACCTTAAAAATCAACAAATCCTTGGATGAATATTATGAAGGGAGGATGCTGACAGTGTTGCGAACTCTCCCTCTTCTCTGCAGGAATAACATGCATGAATAGAAATTGTCCAGAGAACTTTTCAATGGGATGAAAGATCATTGATATTCATAATTCAAATACATTTCATCGAATTATTGTTTGAAAAATCAACAAAAGTTGGGTGAATTTTCTTGATGGAAAATGTCAACGGATTATGCGAATTCCTTCTTTTTTGCTGGAAAGCCTTAAGTGGAAATTGTACTTAATGTTGATCTTTGATATGAAAAGGCATTGAGATTTAACACTAACTCAAAAGTCAATAAAGCTCTGATGAAATTTGTCAAGTTTAAATGTCGAAGATTTTTCAATTTCTCTCTTATCAGCCTAAACTCCATCAATGAATTGAATTTGAATAGAAGACCTATTATTGGAATCGCCGTTCTTTGAAATCATTAATTTAGATACATCAAATTGAATTTGCTAGAAAAATTAAACGCCGGATGAATATTTTTAACGTAAAATGCTGGCGTTTGGGTGACTAATCCCTTCTCAGCCGATAGACCAACTCTGTGTGAAAATTACACAGATGTTTAATCTATGTGATGACAAGACACTGAGCTTTGAAAGACAAATACATCACAATGTTAAATAAAAATCAACAAAATCCCTGTGAATTTTGCAAAATACCATGCCGATGTTATTGCAAACTTGCTCTTCTCAGTTAGAAAGATATAAGATGAAGAACATTGAGATTCATAATTTATATACATCTCTAAGAATTATTTTTTGAAAACGCAAAAAAACCTCGAATGAAATTTGTTACGGTAAGTTGCCGACGTTATGGCGAATACTCTCTTCTCAACTGAAAATCCAACGAATAATGTAAATTGTACCGAAGTCTAATTTATGGGATAACAAAGCAGTGGTTTTTTAAATTGATATGTATCAGAACGAATTATTGCTTGAAAATTCAACAAAACCTCCGATGGATTTTATTAAGGTAAGATGTCGACGGTTTGCGAATTTTCTCTCGTCAGCTGGAAAAACATACTGTGAATAGAAATTATCCAGAGACCTTATTCATGAAAATAAAAGACATTGAGATTTATAATTTGTATACATTGCAACGAATATAATCAATAAAACGTGTAATGAATATTATTAAGGTAAGATGCCTTCGGTTTTTAGAATTCTCTCTCATTAGCTGAAAAACCAACAGTTAATGGAAAGTGTAATTAATTCTTTTGTTATGCAATGACAAGGAAATGAGATATAAAGTCCATATACATCAAGATCAATTACTGCTTTAACAATGAACAAAACCTCGGAGAAATGTTATTAGTGTATGATGTCAACGGTTTGGCGAATTCACACTCCTCAGCAAACAAATTAATAATTAAAAGAAGTTGTACATAATTCTTATCTATGGGATGACAAGACAATAAGGTAGAATATTCATATACATAAAGACGATAGAATGCTTTAAAAATCACAAAAACATGGGATGAATATTATATATATATATATATATATATATATATATATATATATATATATATATATAATTGCGAGCCACACGTCCGGTTACAAGCCGTAAGGCCAGCACCCGACCTGAGACGTCTTGGGGGGTGGCGAACACAATTCGCCAGATGGTCAGCTAGCTCATTAAGACGTCCTAGTGTGGACACAATAAATAAAAAAAGAAGAATAGGGGGGGCAGGGTCGTGAAGATCGTTTTGGGATTGGATGCAAAATTACACACAACTCGAGTTAGAATCACTTTTCACTTAATTCAGTATATTCTAGAAATATTTGCTGTTGTGACAGATACATAAAATGGCACACAGAAAAATCAAATACAGAATACTCTTGACTGTCTGTAAGAAAAACCCACACACACACTAATAACTCGATACACAATGTCTTACTCTTCTTTACAACCCAATTTTTTAACACACACACACTTTCAGAAATTCTAAGAATCGTTAAAATATTACTTTATACAAAAATGAAAGAAAAACACATTGAAAATCAAAACTAGTACTTCTGACTTAACATTGCTTTCACAAAAATGAAACTCTCTCTCTCTCTGAAATCAAGAGAATGATTACTATTATAATTCGTCTCTTACACAGACTCTTAATCACTAAATTACAATATCAGATCTTCGAATCCTTTTAAAAGAAAAGATTGATTCTGTTCTCACGTATTAGAAGTCGGAAACAACTGTATTTTTACTTCTTTATCTTTTAAGCATGGCAAATAAGTTACCCTCCCTTTCTTTCTACGTGACGGATACAGAATAAGCTTTCTGATTAAAATGAATTACTCCTATCCCTACAAAAACAGTTCATTTAGTACGACCTTACTTTATTCTCTTCTCGGCCGCGTCGGGAAGTCAGCTGTGCTTTCTTCTACCCCTTCCCTCGGAGCTGTTTCGGCCTTGAAGCGTCGGAGCCTCGGGTTGAGAACGCAGTTGCCCACCAGAAACGCGTTCTTCGTCTCGTTCAAGGTTTATATTCTTGCGTACTCTCATATGAATTTTACTTAATTTCCAATTATGATTAATGACCAACTGGATATTCAGAGTTGAAATGGATCCAGAGATCACCCTCTTTTATACGAGCACAAACTTTAAGAGAGCATATATATATATATATATATATATATATATATATATATATATATATATATATATATATATTGTTACGACGCCGCTTCCTTGCTCTGGATGTGATTGACGCCGGCCCGGGCGTAGTTCAATCGATTAATTGGATGATGGAAGGAAGTTGTGAGAATGGTCTTAATCAAATTGAAGTTGTGCTAGATAAATAAATGTGGGCTTTATTTCTGACAGGTGTCAGAGAAGTTACATTGAGAATTTGAAGTTGAATTGGTCCTGCCTAATGAGCTCATAAAAAAAAGATAAGATTAAATTAAATTAAATTAATTTACAAAGGGAGTCCTTATTCCTAATTACAAGAGCCACTGCGCGGCAACGCTTACATGCGAGAAGTTTTGTACTTAATTTTTTCTTATTTGAAAGTTCAAAACGCTTGAAGAGCAACCCGTGCGTAGTTTTACTTTGCCTGGTGGCGAGAGAAACCAGCGCTCCAGCGGCGGGATTCCCTCGGGTCGGTGACCTCAACAGCGGGCGGCGGTAGCTTTGGCGGCCGGGACCGCGGCACAGGCGGCGGTCGCAGGTTGGGCGACGTCAGGCCGCGTCTGCTAGAGGAAGCCCGTATTGTCGGGGCCGTCTCCACCTCTTGATGACGATTAGCGGCGACTCCGCATCAGGTATCGGTTGGCAGCGGCACCGTAAGATGACGAAATAATCATGGGCCGTTTTGCGCACCGTGGCGCGATGATCGCGCATCAAAACACCGACAATCTCGGCGGAACAGCCTGAAGCCTAAATAGTACTCTTCACTATGCGCGAGCCTCGTGAGAAGCTCCCTGACCGAAAATTAGGTCAGAAGTGTGTGCGCGAGCCTCGTGCGAAGCTCCCTGCCCGACAATTAGATCAGAAGTCCCTGTTGGGTTTTGGCTCCGTACGTGTGTGCCCTTTGGTTCCCCCTCCCCAAATTACATACTGACTCTTGAAATTACTCCTTCCCCCGTCATTTGTGCTCTGATTGGCCTAAACCTATGGCGTCGTAGCTAATACTTCACCAATCAGATGTCACGATTTCCTAAAACTTTCCGTAACTTGGACTTTTTCCCTCTCACTCTATCTCCAGGCGTGTGCACTTATGCAATAGACGTTTTCATAACACTCCTTTCAACAAACAAAGTTAATAAATGAGCCTGTACTTCCCAGTCGGGGGTTCACCTGCGGGGAATTTTCCGCTCCGAAAACAGTGAGGCATTCATAAGAAGGGGGGCCTCGTGGACGCGCAGCTGTGGGTCGTAAATCCCTTTAGGGACGGGCGACTTCGGAGGGGATCCTTTCAGCGGCGGTCGCGGGGTGGGGGGGGCGGTGACGGGCGCCGGCGTGTCCTGACACGCAGTTCTCTGGTTCACAAATACTTTTCCTCTGGTACATCATAATAAAAAATAATAATAATAAGATCGTGCCGCCACATCAGCCTTCCCCTCCAAATAGAGAGAAACAGCGTGTCTTTTAATTACCTGTAATTAAGACAAGATTTTTTCTCTCGTCATGCAAAAAATAGTGGTGGCACGAAGAAAATCAGTTTAAGATAAATTATGAATTTTAATTAAATTAAAAAAAACTCTAACTAATCTGGTCTAGTACCTTCTCTCACAAAACCCGTTATATTATACTACGAAGGCTATGAGCTAACGTTAATTAAACTAATCTACGGCTGAAATAGTACATAGTTCGCAAACTATCCCGGAAGAGCATAGGGTACTAACGAATTATGGTCAGAGATAAGAAAAAAATGCCGCTGATTCATTCATTCTTTAAATGGTCTCAAATTGAAAAAATTAAACTTTCAAAGAATTTCGTCAAGATTTTGCGGTGCCTCATTTTCTGGAATGGTAACTTCATTTATCCTCCGAGCGTCCAAACATATCCTGACCCCTCCGTCCTTCTTTTTAACGACAACAATAGGATTCAAATAGGCCGTCACTGACCTCTCGATGATGCCTTCAGCAATCATGTTCTTAATTGTATGATCCACCTCCTCCCTTAAAGATTGTGGAATGGGATAATTTCTCAGTTTGAACGGCGAGTCGTCGGTAACGCTGATTCGAAAATAAAAATCTTTAACTGGATGAATGGGGCGCCTGAAAACATCTACGTAACTTAGTAGCACTTTCTGCAGCTGGGAGCGTTCATAACAATTCAATAATTCACATTTCTGCACATATTGGCAGAGAACCCCGTTCACATCATTCCCCCCACCCCCCAAGTCCCAGGATACGCATGAAATGCTAAGATCCATCCTGTCTTCCCCATCATCTCCAATAACAATTTCTTTACCGTCACCGAAACTCACAATATCTTTTGAAAAATCTACAATTCCACCGTTTTCTCTTAAAAAATCAACTCCTAAGATAATATCATGGTTAAGATCATCAATCACTAAGCAAGGCACATCAAACAAAATTTCCCTAATTCCTAATCGAAATCAAAGCCTGCATTGAAATCGGCTTGCTACGTCTTTTTCCTATCCCTACAACATAACATCTGGCCGTGGGAAGAGTCGGTACAGGAATACGCTCGCTTATAAGTCGGGAATATAATTTCTTTGACACTGCGCTAATCTCACTTCCAGTATCAATTAAGGCATGGACGCAAATATTTCCGATGAGGAACTCAAGAACAGGGCATTTTCTCGCACGTTCTTTGACAGTTGTATTTTCATCATCATTAAGGTCGAAGAAGGCATAGTTTACCGATACGACTTCGAAAAAAGGTATCTCTGAACAAATTCGTCCGTAGCCCAGATACCTAGACAGCTCAGACGGATTCAGTTTGTCGAACTCGGCCCAGACGAATTTTGCTGTCTGTTCCTTTCATTTGAATTTCCCTGATTCTCATGTGAATTGGGTGGCGGACGTCGATCGTTCGCGCCATTTCCTTGATTTCTATTATCACGGTGACACGGCGGTCTGCCTTGATTGTAATCTCTACCGCGGTTCTCATCATGATAACTGTTACGCGTCCTATCGAATTGCGCAAGCAATTCCTGAAAACGGTCCAAGTCGTGACATCCCACGCTATTAATAAGATTCTGAACATAAGTGGGGAAATGGGCGGTTAGCAGCCATATTACTTTGCGATCATTCGCCCGCGGATCACACAACTTAATAGCGGAGATTTTCTCCATGGCATAGTCTAGATATGACTGGCCTTTTCGGTTGTCCCAGCGTGATTCAAGAATATCACGTTCAAATTCGTACCTCCTCTGTTCTCCCCAATAACGATTCAAAAATTTCGTACGAAATTCCTCGTAATTTTGTGGAAAAGGGGTCAAAGCTGTTAACCAGTGGGCCGCATTTCCACGCAAAAGTTCCTGCATAAATTTTGTCTTCAGGTGGGAAGGTACTGCATTCGTGAGGTTCATATAATTTTCCGCCCTATCTAGGAAAACCCTGGGATTTTCTTCGTGTTTTCCCGAAAATTGTAAGCTTTGGGGTGGCGCCCACGAGAAACGGAGGCCTGATCCACTCGAAGTCGGTGTGGGATTGTTTTCTCGCTCTTTCTCAATTTCCCCTTTAACTAGCTCAACCACACTACGATCTATTTCTTCTTTCAGTTTCTTTTCCCTTTCCCTGATGTTATCCTCACTTACACTCCCTATCTGAACGAATCTGTCGTTTATTTGGGAAACTTCGGTGTGGAGTTTCTGCCCTATTTTATTAAGTTTTTCGCCCATCTCCTGTTTGACATCAGTAATATTTTTATTGACTGATTCATAACATGCTTGCAATTTCCCATCAGAAGCTTGCAATTTTGCGTTAATTTCTGTCTTCAGGATTTTAAAATTTTCAGTCGTTTCACCTTTCGAATGTTCTAATTCCTGGCTCAGTTTCTCTACGTTCCCTTCTATTTCACCACACCTTCCATCAACTTGATTTTTTAAAGCTCCCACCTCATACTCAAATTTTTGTTCTAATTTCCCTAATTTTTCTGCTTGGGTTTCTAAACAATTTTCTAAGCGATCAAATCTCTCCTGACATTTATTTTCATGCGTAGTAAGCCTTTCATTTAACCTCTCATCCAATTCCCTTATACTGTTAGATACTCTTTCAATATTTTCGACAATTTGTTCTGACTGTTTCTTATTTCTCTGATCTAATTTGGAAAACATCTGTTTGGATTGTTCTGACTGTTCTGTTATTATACGCAAGATATCACATAAGGTGGGTCCTTGCGTCAACTGTTCATTGGGACTTTCGCCATCTGCCACGTCGATACCTGATTCGTCGAGCATTTTGGCGTTACGCGGTTTCACTTGTCTCAGTACGCGCACACGGTAACCACACAATACAACACACAGAAAAATAACACTTATAAAGAGAATACCATACAAAATTACGTCCTCAATAGCCCACAAGTTATTAAGTTCACGGCAACGTCCTTCCATCCATCATTAAATTAGAAAATTAAATGAATCGAAAAATTTAGAAAATTTGTAATTTTGGCATGAGAAATCTCAAGGCGCTTATCTGGGATATGAAAGTTCACTAAATCGTGCCCCACGGCGGGAACGCCAATTGTTACGACGCCGCTTCCTTGCTCTGGATGTGATTGACGCCGGCCCGGGCGTAGCTCAATCGATTAATTGGATGATGGAAGGAAGTTGTGAGAATGGTCTTAATCAAATTGAAGTTGTGCTAGATAAATAAATGTGGGCTTTATTTCTGACAGGTGTCAGAGAAGTTACATTGAGAATTTGAAGTTGAATTGGTCCTGCCTAATGAGCTCATAAAAAAAAGATAAGATTAAATTAAATTAAATTAATTTACAAAGGGAGTCCTTATTCCTAATTACAAGAGCCACTGCGCGGCAACGCTTACATGCGAGAAGTTTTGTACTTAATTTTTTCTTATTTGAAAGTTCAAAACGCTTGAAGAGCAACCCGTGCGTAGTTTTACTTTGCCTGGTGGCGAGAGAAACCAGCGCTCCAGCGGCGGGATTCCCTCGGGTCGGTGACCTCAACAGCTGGCGGCGGCAGCTTTGGCGGCCGGGACCGCGGCACAGGCGGCGGTCGCAGGTTGGGCGACGTCAGGCCGCGTCTGCTAGAGGAAGCCCGTATTGTCGGGGCCGTCTCCACCTCTTGATGACGATTAGCGGCGACTCCGCATCAGGTATCGGTTGGCAGCGGCACCGTAAGATGACGAAATAATCATGGGCCGTTTTGCGCACCGTGGCGCGATGATCGCGCATCAAAACACCGACAATCTCGGCGGAACAGCCTGAAGCCTAAATAGTACTCTTCACTATGCGCGAGCCTCGTGAGAAGCTCCCTGACCGAAAATTAGGTCAGAAGTGTGTGCGCGAGCCTCGTGCGAAGCTCCCTGCCCGACAATTAGATCAGAAGTCCCTGTTGAGTTTTGGCTCCGTACGTGTGTGCCCTTTGGTTCCCCCTCCCCAAATTACATACTGACTCTTGAAATTACTCCTTCCCCCGTCATTTGTGCTCTGATTGGCCTAAACCTATGGCGTCGTAGCTAATACTTCACCAATCAGATGTCACGATTTCCTAAAACTTTCCGTAACTTGGACTTTTTCCCTCTCACTCTATCTCCAGGCGTGTGCACTTATGCAATAGACGTTTTCATAACACTCCTTTCAACAAACAAAGTTAATAAATGGGCCTGTACTTCCCAGTCGGGGGTTCACCTGCGGGGAATTTTCCGCTCCGAAAACAGTGAGGCATTCATAAGAAGGGGGGCCTCGTGGACGCGCAGCTGTGGGTCGTAAATCCCTTTAGGGACGGGCGATTTCGGAGGGGATCCTTTCAGCGGCGGTCGCGGGGCGGAGGGGCGGTGGCGGGCGCCGGCGTGTCCTGACACGCAGTTCTCTGGTTCACAAATACTTTTCCTCTGGTACATCATAATAAAAATAATAATAATAAGATCGTGCCGCCACAATATATATATATATATATATATATATATATATATATATATATATATATATATATATAAACTGGAAAGAGAAATGAATGCAACTATTAATTACTGCCATCTATTCAAAACTCCTCTCCCTAATTCTCCTATTATAAATTCATAACGTCTCTTATTATCTTTCTTCTAAGATTACGTTTAAATCACTTTATAATAGAATATTTACCTCTTCTTATCTTCCTGAAGAGTTTTTCTAAAAGTTGCAAATCTGAAGTCCGCTGCAATATCAATTCCAATTGCCGTTTTCAATACGTCTGCTCAGTTCAGCTGCTAACCTCAGAAAGAACTTTTTCTTTCATCTGACTACCGGTCTCGCCCTCGGTCTATTGTGGCGGTCTCTCTTGATTTAATTTCCAGTTAGCATTCCTAATATTCATGCGCGTTGGCGCGCGTTGAAAATACTCCTTTCCCTCGCTCTCTTAGGTCGCATGTGACGCGTTTTCGAAGTCTAAGAAAAAGGACGGTCACAATATATATATATATATATATATATATATATATATATATATATATATAAGATTATTCTATGTATACATCACAACGAGTCACTGCTAAAAAAGTTACAAACTTTTGGAAGAAATTTGTTAAGGGAGGATACTGGCGGTTTTTCCAATTCTCACCCCTCAGCTGGAAAAATGTACTGTTAATGTAAATTATCCTGGTGGCTAATTTATGGGAATATAATTAATTGAGACTTGTAATTCATATACATCACCATGATTTATTGCATGAAAAATCAACAAAATTCCGATGAATTTGATTCAGGTGAGATAAGTTTTCTCTCTCTTGCAAATAGACTTACAGAAAATGGTAAAACTCTGCTAGGTCAATTACTATGAGATGAAAAGGCTTTCGAAATTAGAAAATTGGAATAAAATTTTTAGAAAATATTTCTATGTTTTTTTTGTTCTTATTTTGTTCTAAATTATTTTTATAGAATTGTACGAGAATTAATTAGCTTAAATTTTTTCAGAATTAAATCATGTTATTATGAAGTTTTTATGAATTTTAACCGTAGTACTTGTTCCTATTTTTTTGTGATATTGGTAATAGCGTATTGGATTAATTATTTTCTCTGTGACTGATTTTTGACGTTGAATTTAATATTTATCTTTAAATGTGTCGTGACTAGCTACTATCTTTAACGTATTTTGACAAAAATAATTTACGCATTTCTGGTTTTGGCTGTCACGTATTTGGAATCTTTGATGGATTTTTTTTAATTTTTGAACCTAATTGTGAGATATGAAGTATACGTTAAAACTTCTAATGATGAAAGATGACATCAACGATTGCAGGAGCACGCGAGGACCTCAGCAAGTGAAGAACGTACAGCGCAGCCAGCGTGTGCAGCACCTCCTCCATCGGTGGCTGTTCGGGGCATATCCTGAGGCTGGAGAATCTTCGTTTTCGGAGCCCCCTCCTCACTGCCACATGTGCAGGTGCGTCTTGCCTCATAGAGCTCCCAAGCCTGCGTTATTGGAGACGAATGTAACAATTTCGAATATTATTTTGCTTTTATGAGAAGCAAAATATACAGTAGATTCTTCCGTCCGGACTAATGCGGTTCAGTGCATCAACCTATGTCACTGCAGGGAGTCTGAACTTGAGATCCTGGGGTTTGAATCCCGATGATGGCACCAATTTATGTCACTAGTTAGTCAGCTGGGTGAAGTTCAGCTACTGTCTAATGGAGAATTATAGTGTACCGTCATAGCATTTCACTAGTCGTCGGACCGCACAAGGCGCGGGCCGGGGCGTGGGAGGGGGTGGTCCAGATGTCGGACTGGCGGTGCAACCGGAGCGGTTGCTTCGAAGGTGCAAGCCAGCGGGGGCGTGTCTGGGAATATCCGGCGGACAGCTAGCGCAAAATGATGGGGAGGACAGATCGTCTGCAGCTGGTCGGCGGGCCCCATTGTGCGCCCGGCCCAAAACATTGTAATGAGGTGACGCGGTCCGCGTGTCTTCAGCGTGGGAGGTCTGCCACGTGACTCCTCGCTGTAGACGCCGGTGGAGTGTTGGCGATTGGCATTCGAGTTTGGGCCGAATCGCGGTGCGGAGGCACCTTGTTGATCCGTGAGGGGTGATCGCAGGTTTGCGAGGGTGGCGACAGCAGATGCCGGGAGCGGTGCTACAGGTTAGCACGCTGGGGTACGCTGGGTCAGGTTGAGGCGGCTTGCCTCAGGATTGGTAGTGCTGTGGAGTGCAGCGGTAGTTTCCGGAGATGTAAATATTGTAATATACAGTAATATTAAATAAACCTGCACCAATAACTCCGTGTCTGTGTTGTTCTTCACACCACGACGACGTCACAATAGCAACAGGTTGCTCTGATCAGTAGCTTTCCGTGTTTTCTGCTATCAAAGTCCTGCGAATGCCGGAGCAGTGTCCTAACAAACGGACAACGGACCGCGCGTAATCCTTTTTTCTCTTCGTTGTCCTACCCTCACCCCTTACACACTTACACATTTACTACACTACCACATATTCCGGGAGGCCAATGGAGAGAGTAGAGCTTGTCCTGGCTAGGGCAGTCCGCTGCTGGCGGAAGATACCAGATTGTGGAATTCCCCGCAAACCGACGTGTAGGTTGGCGCTGAATCTCGCCATCCAGCTAGAGCAGATCACCGACCAATCCCACGATAAAAAGCACTACACTTATGAGACTAAGTACCTTAGCCGTTCGCACCCATAATCACTATTCAATCAATCAATCTATCGAATGTTGTTATCCCCCTTTTTGTAAGAAAATCATTTGTATGAGCTGTACTACATACATGATATTGTTTAGTTGAGGTTATTCTGTAACGATATCTTCTTTAACGTTTCTACTGTATATTACGGCTGTATATTTCACGAGAGGCCTTCAGGGGGCAAAATGTACAGGCGAAACGTTGACCAGTGGATTCTCTCGTTATTGAAATTCCTGATTTAAAAACCCACGTGCTATTTGAAATAAGAAGTCAAGACATACAGATTTTTAATATAGCAATTGCCATAAAACGACATGCATTGCCATTTTGTGCTTTTTTCGAGAAGTTATTTGGTGAATGTGTTATTTTCGTTGGCAAATCATTCTAAGCATTTGCAGTCAGTAAAGCCCTTTATACAGTATTTCGAGTAACCATAAACAGTTTAGAATTAGGTCATTTAAAATTGAAAATACTTTTGCTAGACCGCAAATGATCAATGATCTTAACAATCATCATAATTGAATTCCAAATACAGTATACTTTGTTAATTATTTCTAGACTAAACACAAAATGGCCTGTATTTTCAGGTTTTCCGGATCTGTCGAAATCGTTAATGTGGCGGTTTTGAAGAAACGATGTGTCCTCTCTACGGCTAGGTTGGATCGTAAGACAACTGAGAAGCCAAGGATTTGTAGCTATTTACAAATATATTTACTCTCATTTATTATACTGTTCTTCATACTTCTTTATGCTACTTGAAGGAAAAGTGTGCCAAAAGGTCAGCGTACCTATAGCGCAGTTATATTGCATTGCTAACCTATACCCACATATCTCTGGAGGGGAAACTCCCTGTTCCAAAACTAAGAATAATCGCGTCCCACGTAAGGAAAGAAATGTTTAAAATGAGAGCGCGGAAGTCTAGAGCAAACCACGTGTTACCACATCTTATTAACAAAGCATTGTAGTAGTACTAATAGACTGGCAGGAACTGGTCCGGGGCCTCCTTACTCTCCGAATATCATTTCTTACTCGTAATAAATTGGTTTATTCATGAATGCGTCGAAGCATAAACCATCTTTTTGCAACCGTGAATTTTAATTCAAAACCCTTGACGCAAAATTTGTATCTCTCCACCTTTCCAGGTTTGGATTATTAAGTGTTACCTTTCCAGACTGACCTCGCGGTTTAGCTCATTGATCAGAATGCTAGCTTTCCATGACGTGACCCCGGGTTCGATTACCCGTCGGGCAAGAATGGTGTGTTTTCCTTGCAATGTCCAAGTATATGTTGATGTGTGACGATGAAAAAACTCACTTCTCAGATTGAGAAGACCGGAATACGGCGTGGGGATGTCTGTGCTAATCACGCTTATCCCCTTAACCTTAGGCCGCGAGGCTGCGACGCAGGCTGTCGCGCCAAGTACAAACAGACAGACCTTTCCAGACTGATTACATGGCCGAAGTGGGCGAAGATGATTGCCAACCGATGAATTCCCTTCCAGGCAGTTTCCGGCTGTGATAGCTCAGTGGCATCTCCGGTGTCTTTGCAATAACTTTGATCGGGAGGTCGTAGAGTTCACATTCAGACGTTGGCAGATTTTCATAATCAGCTCCATAGCTTGATCGAATTTAACCAGTCTGGAGGGGAATTACAGGGGCCGGTTGCTCTGCTCAGTTGTGTTTCGTGATTTCTCTGATAAATCAGGAGCATTACCCTAACAATCGGGCCATGGACCACACGATATCTTTTCTTCCTCATTCTTGTTCCGTCCTGTCCTCACACAAGACTAATAACATTTACTTGCAATACATACATGCAGGTAGATCAGTCTAGAGCAGGAGCCTGTTCGTGCTAGGGTACCATTGCCCCGCTCGGTGCCATGCCTGGTCGGGAAACTGGCAAGCAGAAGTATAGGTCACATCGGACGAATGCAGAACACGAACAAACGGGCCACGGACCACGCGCGATCTTTCCTTCCTCTTTCTTGTTCTATCCTAACCTCTTACGTACATGCACTACACTACCACACATGATGGGAGACCAGTCGGGAGATTAGAGCTGGTCTGAGTGGGAGTGGCGGGAGATAGCTTGCTTGGGAAACCCTCCATAAATCGACATGCAGGTCAGCATTGAATCTCGCCCTCTATCAGTAAAGAACACTAACGTTTACCCGATAAAAACACGCACTACACTTACTTTCTTGGAACCGTTACTAAATCAATCAATGAAAAGCGCTCGTAATCACTCGGCTTCACTCGGGCGATAAAAAAGAACGAAATACTCACTCCTGCAATGGTATCCCGAATCAAAATCATTTCTCGCTCCTCTCAGAGGATAACAACAAGCTTTTGCCCTCGCGAAACGCTTTGCAGGAACCGCCGCGTGGCCACGTGGCGGGGGGTGGGGATTCCGGCGCAGCGAGGAGGTATCGAGGCGTGGGCTTGGATAACTGGCAAAATCGATACCTGGCGTGGCTGCGCCCTCGGAGCTCTCATTAGCGGTAATTTCTCATCAGCGGCGAGGCGCCGGCAGCTGCTCTCCTCCGCGCAGCCCCTCTCACGCCTGCGCGCACGCCTTTGCTCGTGTTTTACAGAGGTATACACACATACATACATACATTTTTTTTCTCTAGGGCTTTTATCCAGCCGACAGCCGGTTGCCCTTTACATCCCGAAGGGACGCATATTCGACCATACACTAGACAAACACATGCGGGCTCCTCTGATCTGGGGTCAGCAGAACGCGAGGCCCTCCGCGACAACACACACACGAAGTCAAGGGACAAACAGCCATGCCCAAGGCGGGACTCGAACCCGCGACCCTTCGGACCGAAGCGCTGAGTCGGTACTCGCTCTTAGCCACCTCGGCCATCCAGGTCGGCCACATACATACATATATATATATATATATATATATATATATATATATATATATATATATATATATATATATATATATATATATATATATATATTGCGACGGAACACACGTCGTGGACCTGCCGCTGACGTGCCGCACACAATGCAACCTTGTTTTGACCAGGGGTCGTTAACCCTGAGGGTGGGGAGCACCGCTCCGGCGTTACCAGCGCCGCGAAGCAGCCTACTGCCGCTCCGACGCCAGGCCTGTCAGGTTGTTGAATCGGTTTGCCTCTACGAGGCCAATATTGGGTGTTGTGAAATGGATAGAATGCAGGCCAGTTCAAAGTCAAAGGAAACACTTTAGTGACTCTGGTAAATATGCTCATGTATTCTGAAACTTTTCTAGAGACGAACACACACACTTAAATACAAAGCAAATCGCGATTCTATTTACACTTAAATTTGGACAACAATTTTGTGTTCTTTATCGAGCGTTCAAGTCGGTTCGTAACTCTTTACTACCAGTATCAGCAACGCAAAGAACTATGCTTGTAGAGAAATAAATTCCCTTCTCGCCCTTCGATCACAACTATAGTCACTATACCAATTTGTGCAAGTAATGCCTCTGTCTTACATACACAAATAGTTGCAACTCAGTCTAAATTATTACTATTGCATTAACTTGTGCAAAAAAGAAAAATAACATCCCTATCCTAAGTACACAAACATCATAAAATTCTAATTTCAGAAATCCAAGTATTTTGCTAATTAATGAAAGAATTTGAACAAGTTTATTGTTCATGCAAATCTTACAACTTTTGCACTCAAACGCTTTCTTTCAGTTTACTCTTGCCCACGATTGTGGCTTGAATTGAATTTTATCGAAATGTTCGACATGAACTTTCTAATCACACATTTTGAATTACATTTTTCTGAAATATTTCGTCTTTGTGGTCAGCATACCGCACGGGTACTCAGGGCGATTGGGGCACACGTAACCCGACCTCGGCTAATGCAGTGAACGGGACCTCGGCGGCTTATCGCTGGGAACGGCTGCCCGCTCCGCGGCGAACTTCGGCCTCGCGTCGCGCTGCTCGCTGCGCTGCACACTGGCGCCGTTCTCGTCGGTGACCCGCGCCTCGCGCGGTGCTGCCTCCGTCCGTCCGTGAGCTCGTACAATCTTCCGTCGCTACGTAGAACGGCCGCGCCCCCAAGCCCGTCTTCCGGTCCCAACACACTCGCTTCTCTGGCCGTGTTGTAGAAGGGATGTCGCCTCGGCCTTCCACCAGCGATGCGCCGTAGTGGCGGCGTAACGATTATACAAGGGACGCCGTGCCCGGATCCGTCGTCCTCACTGGACTTCGTGGCTCCCTTCCGCTCGTGCGTTTTACTCCACCGTCGGTGAATCTCGGTCCATTGATTAGATCTTCCTTTCGTGAATGTAGCGTAGTGCCTTCTCTCGCGTACAGTTCTTGAGAAAATTGCTCGGGAGCAGCTTCTTCCCCGCCTCTGTCGCTTCCGCACGTTCAGATTTTACTGGTAGCGCGTCCTCTCTTCAAATCTGTATTTCTTGGAGATTTACAAGCAACTCACCGATCTACATCACTCGGAAGCTTCTAGATGACTCTGTTATCTGCAACTCTCGGAAATTTCAAGATGACTGCGTCTTCTACGACTCTCGGAGAATTCCTAAACGACCATTCGATCTGCTTCCTTCGAAAATCTTTAGAAGACTGTGTCTTCGGTTAACGGAAAAATTGGCGCCCATTCAGACGCCAGCACCCCGCGCCGATCGGTGACCAGACCGAACCGCCGCTATCTCCAGCGCCACCCCGCGCCGCCGCTTTGGGTGGACGGCCCGAGGCGCCGCTTAAGCTGCCGGCCTCGACCCCGACTTCCGGCTCTGCCTGGGCGAGAAACCCACCGAGCCGCCACCTCGCCAGCGCCGGGACAATGGCCCGCGCCCGCACTGGACTGTAGATGAGGCGAGTGAGGGGCGAATGACCGCCCGATGTAAACTAGATGTAAGTTAGGTTAAGTTTCTTTTTGTTTTTGTTTGTATCTGGCCTCACCAGAAGGAGTTTTAACGGCTATTAAATTTAAGTTCATGAGAGAGCAATCTTCTTTTTGCAAGACGCATGCCAATGCCCACGCCACGCATGTTCCCGTTTAGTCTTTCAGGGTCTTTTATGGGTGTAGCCGGGCAAGCTTTATCCATCTGCAGCGCCAGGAGAAGGTAAGTCGAGGTCACCCTGAGAGCACCCACGGCGGCGGGTGTTATAATATATATATATATATATATATATATATATATATATATATATATATATATATATATATATAAAATAAGTTATACCGAAAAGTCTTAGATTCAACCGCAAATCTTAGCTATGGTGTCACAGAGGGATAATTAAGTGGAGAGATGAGTAGTGTGCAGATTTAATGAATACGGAACTCCATTCTAGAAAACCCGCATTCCAGAATGCACGTGAAGCCATCTTCAGACATGCTGAAGCTCTGCGAGGCAGGAGGAGGGAACAATTGTTGGAATAATACTGAGCCTGAACTACGAGATTCGAGACATTTTGGAAGAAAATATGATTTTCTTTTAACTCCTTTTCTTTTCAAGAAACTGATACCTGTTTCAATGCAACAACAATAATAAAATAGTCCCAAGATCACATGTGTATTGATGGACACAGCCAACTCACAATCGCGCATAATTTCAAAGTTACTATAACCAATACTATATACTGAACTGCCCATACCTCGTACAATATACTGACCTGCGACTAAAGTCACTGTTAGTTTGGAATCCATTTTGACAGAGAAATTTACTCCCGAGTAATTATTTCATGAAAACATTAATTACTGGACATCGTTTTTCAGTAGTATGTCTGGATCACATTGCGATTTCATTATTCACGATGAACGGTTGTAATTCTGCATAAACCATGTTATAAATGAAAACAAAGATCTCTTTCGTTCCACTGATGAAAACGTTACTAATAACTTTGGAGGGCATTGTTATTCTTCATTAATTAAAAGTACGTGTTTTCATTGTTCTGACTTCAATTTCATGACATTTTTGAGAAAATTGAAAATTATTCAGTAAAAATAATAAGAAAGAATAAAAATACACCTTATTAAGGCAAAATGTATTTTTCCTCCTGATCTTCCGTTTATTCATCATCATTTAATGGAATCATCATTGGACGGTATGAATGTAGAAAATTAGTTTGCACTTGCACTTAATTTCCTTTTACACTGTACGATACAAAGTAGCCCATTAATCTTTAAAAGTTTCAATATTTTAAAATCTGTAACTAATCTAACAATAATAATTACAGAAAAAGGTAGTCAAATTGAGAACATAAGAAACGTGTTGTGATCGATCTAAATATTAATTTTCATAGATTTTGTATTTCAGATTATATGTTAAATTCAAGAAATTCTGAATATGGAAAACGTTACTTAGCTTCGTTTTCCAAAGCCTTCCGCTACCCAAAGAACACCAAGAGACGGGAGGAGATAAATTGGATTATCTGGAAGAAAAAAAATTATATATTTATGAACTAATACAACAAGTATTTAGCAATATACTAAAATCATTTTCTGCAAGTTTGCGTTTAAATATATTTTGGTTTTTGAGGTATGGCAATGTCATATGAACATTAGCAGTATTTTCATCGGAAACTTAATTAGCCTTGTCGTTTTCATAAGAACTAGTTCAACATTAACTATCTGTTATCCAAAAGTATAACGGTTCCCTGCATAGACAGAAACAACTAGTAGAGATAAAGCAGCATATACTTTCTCACTCGTACTTTCCCGCACAGTTACCCGAAAAGTACTCACATTTTCAAAAAATTGTACATGACCTTATTTCAAAATCTATCTTTAAAGGACAGATTTCATTAATATAAAATATCTCTAGCTTTAATATTAGTTGTAGAAGGACTCCGAAAAAATTTGGAACCTTTGCATTTTTCGAAAACTCAGGGTCAACAAACATTACGTTCTCTTAAACGTCGTTTAAACTATCCAATAATAGCATTTATTAAAAAGCGATGGAGCCATTTTTTTGAAAATTTTCAAAATTTCCCAGAGGCTTCATGTAAAGAACCCCCCAAAATAAAAATATCGATTTCAAATTCAAAGGACCGCGATATCAGCCTTACAATCGGGGAATATCAATTTTGAAAAAAACCAGTTGAACGGTTTAGCTGCTAGCGTTGTCCACAGACGGACGGACGGACAGATGTTTTGCCATCATTGGATTTTTCGATAGCAAGGTCCCACAAAACATGGATTCTGGCTATACCACGTGATAGAGGTGTTTTTTCTAAATTTAGCAACTGGATTTATCTACTTTTTCGTTACCAGGGCTCTGTAATAAGATGTTCTGCCAAATATTCGCCGTTTTTTCACGCATCATTACATAGTGTTTTTCTTTACACCCTAGCAAGAAAGTAAAAATAATGTTATATGTTTTTAGGTAGGCCTGAATGCAAGAGATCGCGCAAGTTTCCACGAAGCAATTACGAATAGCCATCGCTTAGGACTGTTTTGTAAACACACTGTAAGCGTTGAAAGACGGTCCCATAAAGTTATGAAAGGTTATTGAAAGTTCCGAACGATGGAAGAGGAACTGCTTACCAAAACAAAGATAGAGAAAGAAAACTACGAGTAGCCGAGCTTGCGCCTCTACCCTCCCTCCCGTACGAGCCCTTTCGTTTGCAACTGTTACGAGAGTTTATAATTATTCGTTATAATATAAAATTATCGATTTTCATCTTTTTTAAACCGAGCAAATAAAAAATCCAAGGTCCCAAGCTCACCAAGATTCATTAATTACGTGAACGTATTTCCGCAAACTCTGAAGTCAAAGATTACAATTTTAAATCTCCTGCAAAGTCCCCGTCACAACAAATAACCTCATGATATATTGCAAACTAATGAATTTCTAAGGTAAACCATCGAGCCGGCATCACCCAAACAGCTACCGCGAAAAAACAATCTCGAGAGAATGAAGAGACCGGAGGGGAAAAAAATCCGTTTCCTTCTGCGCAACGTGCTAGTGAAGGCTGCAGACGCTTGCCTTCATTCGCGCGGGCACATTAAAGCCCCATAAAGCGCCTTCCACAAAAAGGTTCTCTAAAGGGCTCCATCACAGCCCTAAGCCGCCCGGCGTCGCTACTCCGCTGCTCGCGCCTTCGGCTGACGAGGCTGGCTGTTTCCGACGCACCAATCACATGGCGGAGCTACCGCTGAAACCCTCAGATGAGACGACGTACACGGAATGGCTGTGGAGAAAACGTTTCAACTAAAAAAATTACAACTCACAACAAAGTTAGCTTAGTGGAAATGAACATATTGTTTGGAAAAAGGAATTTGTTAGATTGACCTCCTTATCCCTGATTAAGGGAATTGTTCGTGGAAAATGTCCACGGTGCTAAGGCAAAGTAAATACATGTGGGGGTCAATTGTCTACAACTGCTTCTATACAGCAGTCTAGAATCTGTTGGCTGTCGACACGTTTTTCTCGGTTAATCTTCGATAATATTGACACTTAACGGAGAGTAAATTTTTGTATGGTACTTCTGAGATTAAAGTGTAGCCTGCTATCGAAAGAGCTCAATCACAGCCCTTAGCCGCCCGGCGTCACTACTCCGCTGCTCGCGTCTTCGGCTGGCAAGGGGCTGGCTGCTTCCCACGCACCAATCACAGGGCGGAGCCACGGCTGAAACCCTCAGAGGAGACGAAGTACATAGAATGGCTATGGAGCAATCGTTTCAACCGAAAAAAATATTCTATAACTCAGGAAAAAGTTAGCTGAAATGGACTTTTTGTTTATATATATATATATATATATATATATATATATATATATATATATATATATATACTAACACGCCCACCTACTACCTTCCAGCCGGCGGCGATAGAGCGTGAAAGAATGAATGCTCGTGAAGCGAGCTTTGAATTCTCAGGAAGCAGGATCTTTCGGGTATGAGAAAGGTCTGAACCATTGACACAATGAATTAGGTAAAATTAGCATATATTCAGTGAAAAAAATTACACAGTGGCACAAATATACAATAAAGTATGCACTTTGCGTAGATGGCCACTGCAAAGAAAACAGAAAACAAAAAGAACACAACCACTAAATGTATAGGCGTCACCTCAACTGCCTGAATACTTCAATAGTTACTATTCACAATTCTTTTGCTTCTACCTCTTTCTGAATTACTTTCGTGTACCTCATTCAACTCTTGTTATTCTTAAATGTTCTCCGAGCACGGCCCTTTAAATGATTCTCTACAATTATTCTGCCATAGACTGTTCACAGGTGTCAGCCTTAAGCTGCACATTTACTACAATGCTGTGAACTCAAAAGAACGAACGTGACACACACGTTACTTAAATTGGACCCTTTACAAATTATAACAACTAATTATCCCCTGACATAATACAATGCAAGCATGACTTTCAAATAAGATCACTTTTACCCTACATGAAAAATCATAATTCACTCTAGGAAAATTGTACAAGGTATGGCATTCGAACGAATTTACTAGTGCGTACAGCGAATGAAATCTAAACTGCCGCTCATACGTTCGGAATATTTCTCCCAGTTTCTTATTTGTAACTTTCACCTATTTTTAGGACGCTTCGCCTGGTATTTTAAAGCTACACGATTTCCCAACAGATTGCCGCATAGAAGTTTCCAGTTCTTTACCTCGACATCTCCTTCCCGCTCACCATCAGTTAACCATGGGATTTTCGGTCGCTCGCAGTCCTCGCCGCACCACTTGACTGGTTCGATGTTCCACGGTTGTACCACTTCCTTCTCCAGATCTCCGGATTCTGCCACTCGTCCAAATTCCAGACCCTTCTCTCGATCTCCGGGCTCGTATCATCCACGTATTTGGTCCAAGTCCTTCTCGCCTACGCTTGGGTCTTCACTGGAGTCGTCCTTCTTCTGCGTGCCGCGTACCCGTTGTTCGCGCTTCCAGCTTTCAATAACTAACGTTATTGAATTGGATGCTTCTAGCACTCGGCCGACATACCACACTTTGAGCGTGCGTGGTCGTGGCGTACCAAGTTAAATGTTGGATTTCGTTTAAAGTCCTTCTGCGCCAATTAATTTCAAGTATGAAACTATTTCAGATTCAAGCAACCACATCGCTTGCTTTCTCGTGTAATGTTAGTGCTAACACTGTACATGCACTTCACTTCTGAATTCTATCGCACTTATTAACGCGTTTCTCAAATCAGTTTTAACTAAGCAAGTTAAAATATACTCCTGCTCTAACCAGTGACTATCGCCGAAGAATTAGGTTGTGTCGCCGTCGCTGTCGAAATCGAAAGAGAGTTCTCCCGAAGCGCGTCGCGGTATTTATGTGACTCCGCCTGGGGACATTTCTGGAGGGGTGAATTTTCTCCTCCTTCGCGCCCTCTCAAGAAAAACATTATCCGTAACTTCGGACATCGAAGTGCGAAAATCTGCGGGTAGATGTCGCTTTCTCGGACCATCGCTCCGCCGCGTACCCTATTTCTCTGTGTTCTGGGCTTTTCTCGGGGCTTATGGTGGCGTTGCGGGTTTGTATAATCCCGTGACGTCGCAATATATATATATATATATATATATATATATATATATATATATATATTGTGTGACTTTTTGTATGGTACTTCTACCACAAAGACTAAAGTATATCCTGCTTTTGAAAGGGCTTCATCACAGCCCAAAGCTGCCCCGCGTTGCTATTCCACCTTCAGCCGCGAAGGGCTGGCTGCTTCCGACGCACCAATCACAGGGCGGGAGCTGCCGCTGAAACGCTGAGATAAGGCGATGTACATAGAATGGCTGAGGAGCAATTGTTTCAACTGAAAAAAATATTGTAGAACTCACAACAATGTTAGTTTAGTTAAAATAAACATTTTGTTTGGAAAGGGAATTGTTAGATTGACCTGATCCCTGATTATAAGAATAGTACAAGCAATTATGTGATCACGGTGCTAATGCAAATTAAATACTTGTGTAGGTCAATTTTCTATAGCTGCTTGTATGCAGAATGCTAGAATATTTTGGCTGTGAACATGTATTATTCTCGGTTAATCTTCGATAATATTGAAACTTAACAAACAGTGCCTTTTTTATGTCACTTCTAAGATCAAATTAGTCAGGTAACTTTCGAATGTTTATTTTATTGGAGAACAGTACTTTTTTAATAATATGGTGATACATTTTCTCTGTAAACTGTTCATATTAAGCGCATTTCCGAAATATCACATTAAAAAAGCTTGATTTTAAAACTTTTTCCACAAATTTGAACTTATTTTGAAATCTTTTTACAAGAGAACATCTAAACTTTCTTTCGTGTTTGTTATCTGTCTCACTAAATTGTGTATACTAATAATTATTTTTAGTCTTCAACTGAAGGTTCATTAGTGGGATACATTGATATAAGAATAAGTATTTAAGTCAATATTTATGGTAATTCTTTAGAATTCATGTTCAAGTCAATGTCATCCAAGTCTTATCAGTAGTGTATCTCTTAACAGCGGGTTTTCTGTTGCTATGTTTAGCTGGGTATATTGATCCTTGCCTACTTCAGCTCCCTCACCCTCGTTGACAAACGATCGTACCGCCGCCCTGCCGTTCAGTAGCTCCTTGATCCTGGTAGTCTCGTTCGTTAGATCTGAAACTGACGCTTGGTGCAGGTACTCTGCCATCGCCAGTTAGGAATCTTCAGTGGGGCGAAAAGAAGTCGTACCTTTTGGGATTCCAAATGTGCCTCGAACCGGCTAATAAAGATTTTTTTTTTAAATATAGCATCTTTTATTTCAATTACACCTTCATCGTGTTATTTTTGGCTGGTCACCCTTGAAAATTGTCACTTTATGCCACTTTCAAAATGTTTAAAACGTCTCGTTCTCCATGCAACACTGTCAACAACTGGTCAACATCTGGTCAAACCTTTCAAACAAAGTGCCCGCGTTGTGGTTACGTATTTCACGACCCAAACTGGTGCTGCGCAGAACGCAAACAATTCGGTTCACAGAAGGAGGCTACCATATTTTTTCAGCATAAGCACACCATCACTTTCAGGCGATGGTGTAACGGTTAGCGTATCGGGCTGTTTGCGGCTTCAAACCCGATGCGGGATGTATACCAAAGTTTGCGGGTTGAAACCCGATCAGGCGAAACCGTGGATTTTTAAGGGCGAAAAATCCTTCGTACGCCTTCCTTTGGAGGGAAAGTATAGCAAGCTATCCCATATTAGTAGATTTACTGCATGTAAAAGATCCTAAAAACTGAATAAAGCCTCTGAGCTAAATTCAAATTTCCTGTTTCGTCCAGTAATACCTACTTTCTCCCCTAGTAGTTGAAAGGCGTGTAACGAAATTTGCGTGGTCAGGCGGAAGCTCAGGTCTGGCCTGAGTCTCGCCACGTAAAATAAGGCTTTCATTCATTCATTCATTCGTACGTTATAGGAACGTCTAAAACCTGAACACTCCCAAGCATAAATCAGGGCGATAATCTGTGTATTCGGCTAACACGGAAGCATGCAAAACGGCACCGTCGTGCTCACCGTCGTGAAACGGCCTCTTTCGACCGCTCGACTGGGCCCGGCAATCGCGCAGCGGCCCTCGACGTATTTAAGTGGAAGTCGGCTTTGAGCGTCATCCCAAATGCGGCTGCGGATTCGTGTCGTGGCACTAATGGAATCGCATTGTCGCTTCCATAGCGCGGTTTAATTTGCGGCATTGATTCGCCTTCCCTGGGGGAAGCGCGGGCCATCAAAGCTGCCGCATCGCGTTACCGCGGATATTACACCGGGCTAATTGAGCCTCATGCCGCCCGCCTCACGCCGAGTCTCCAGTCGCCGCTACCTTGCGCGAAATCCCTGCCGCCGCCACCGACTCGCTACACCCACCACTTGCACATCTACCTCCATCTCTACATGTACATCCACCTTCTCGGACCGCGCGCGATCTTTCCTTCCTCTTCCTCATCCTATTATCACGCCTTACTTACACACACTTCCACTCAAATGCGCTACACTACCACACATGCCGGGAGACTGATCATGAGCTGAGATCCAGTCCCGGATGGGGTAGTGCCCCGCTGGTGGTAGATACTTGCTTGGAGAAAATTCCCGCAAGCTGACGTAGGTCGGCGCCGGATCTCGCTTTCCAGCGGGAAAATATCACCGCCACATACTTGCTTGGAGAAAATTCCCGCAAGCTGACGTAGGTCGGCGCCGGATCTCACTGTCCAGCGGGAAAATATCACCGCCGCATACTTGCTTGGAGAAAATTTCCGCAAGCTGACGTAGGTCGGCGCTGGATCTCGCTTTCCAGCGGGAAAATATCACCGCCGCATACTTGCTTGGAGAAAATTTCCGCAAGCTGACGTAGGTCGGCGCCGGATCTCACTGTCCAGCGGGAAAATATCACCGCCGCATACTTGCTTGGAGAAAATTTCCGCAAGCTGACGTAGGTCGGCGCCGGATCTCGCTTTCCAGCGGGAAAATATCACCGCCGCATACTTGCTTGGAGAAAATTTCCGCAAGCTGACGTAGGTCGGCGCCGGATCTCGCTTTCCAGCGGGAAAATATCACCGCCGCATACTTGCTTGGAGAAAATTCCCGCAAGCTGACGTAGGTCGGCGCCGGATCTCGCTTTCCAGCGGGAAAATATCACCGCCGCATACTTGCTTGGAGAAAATTTCCGCAAGCTGACGTAGGTCGGCGCCGGATCTCGCTTTCCAGCGGGAAAATATCACCGCCGCATACTTGCTTGGAGAAAATTCCCGCAAGCTGACGTAGGTCGGCGCCGGATCTCACTGTCCAGCGGGAAAATATCACCGCCGCATACTTGCTTGGAGAAAATTTCCGCAAGCTGGCGTAGGTCGGCGCCGGATCTCGCTTTCCAGCGGGAAAATATCACCGCCGCATACTTGCTTGGAGAAAATTCCCGCAAGCTGACGTAGGTCGGCGCCGGATCTCACTTTCCAGCGGGAAAATATCACCGCCGCATACTTGCTTGGAGAAAATTCCCGCAAGCTGACGTAGGTTGGCGCCGGATCTCGCTTTCCAGCGGGAAAATATCACCGCCGCATCCCACGACAAAAACATGCATACACTTGCGGAACAAATGGCCTTAGCTGTTGACGCACCTGGAAACATTAATTAATCAATCACCTTCCCTTCTAACTTCACCGCCGTAGCCGCCATGACCCCACAGTTATCTCCACTTCCATCTGCATGTCCACTTTGAACCACCGCCGCCGCTGCCAATGTAGGGTGGGAGAACTAAGGCTTCCTCTCGCGCCGATGGCTCGATGAGATCGTTTAGGCTGAGTCCTCTGGGCGCTTGATGAAATGCAGAAGCAGCTTACGGCTGCGAAGCCTTTTATCGACGTCAAGGAGATTTGCGCAACCTTTGCTATTATCGGGAACGTGCATGGAATAACGTGAATCTCTCCGAAGAAGAATTTTTCTCTTTACAAGTCACGTTTTGTTGCAAAATTTAATGCAGGAAGAAAAGTTGGAAATTGCCTTGTTAATGTCTGGTGACATCAGACTTCCACATTATCGTACTATCTGAAGTCCGAGGTGGATCCATAATGTGAAGTTTATTTATTTTTCCTCTTGTTTTCAGCACGAAGTTACTTATATCTTACTGCAATAATACTGTTAATGCAATATGTTACTTTGGAAGAGTAAGATGGGTTTAACAGCATTTTCATAACATGTGTGTAAAAATTATTATTACATTTTTCTTAGATAATTTTAATGAATAATGTGTAGTGAAATTACATGCAGTGAAATTAGCACACAATTTCTTTTTTATGTTGTAACATGTTCCCCGATTAGTCAGAGGCAGATTACAAGAGAAGGTGAAAAGCCGTTTCCTTCACAATCCGACCGAAGTTTCAGTAAATTGGTCAAGAAACTGGACATAATACGTAAACTAGTAATGAATGTTGTATTTCCTACTATCGTCACCGTCACTTCAAAGATCTTTAGGATTTTGTTGCCTCAATAAGATTTAGATGTAGAAGTAAATACTCTTCCATGAATTTAGGTTTTATGTAGAAACTCTCAGAAAATGATTATCAAAACTAACACTTAAAAGCCTGAGGGTTTCGTTTTTGTAGTATGTATGTATTTGGCATTTTGGGTCGATAGTCCGAGTTTTCCGGCTAGCGTACTGTGTTCTCCATGCATGAGCCTATTTAAATTACCATGCTTGGGGGTAAGAGCGACATGTGGCAAACATGACGAATTCTCTTCTCCGTAAACTAGCAAGATCCACCTGCTGAGATTTTCTTCGTCCCACAGCTGCACAAATTGGGACGATTTTAAAGAAAAGCTACAACTTATTTTTGCGACTGGGAATCGAACCCAGACCACACCACGGTAAGCTAGTACGTTGCCCGTATGGATGATCCTAGAGGTAGATTTTTAAAAGATTATTGGAATTAAAATGAACAATATTTCCTTCATTAGCCGGTTCATCGAGGCACGTTTGTGAGTTCCGAAGATGTCTGTTACAATGGCTTGTATCAAGGAGATAGTTTTGGCATTTAAAATTTAAGCTAATATTATGATGCAAAGTGGTGTCTGATGCTCATTGGCTAAAGTCGGATACGATACGCTAAAGCCCAAGAATCTCAGTACAGCAGCGGTCGGATACTTCCAGAAATTTGAGATTCCTCTCCTTAATACCCCAACTGCAAGTAACTTCCAATGATTCGCACCGTACCCATTAAATGGATTCCTGACATATCCTGTGTTCCCTGAACAGCACGGAGCCAAAGACGAAGGATCATATGCTGTTCGTAGTTTGATGAGGGATTTTCTCTGTATGCGCTTCGCATTCATCAGAGGAAGCCAAGGAAATTATCGCTGGCAGACCTCGATCAGAATTGTCACGATTCTCAACCAGATAAGATTATTATTCCTAAGCAAATTAACAAGTCCGCAAACTCTGTCAGTGACTTCACCTGGAGCTAGGCCATTCCGTTTGCAATTCAAAATGGATTGATAATGAATTTATGTAACATAATTTGTTATCAATTTATATACTACCACCATCAGTAAGATTATCTGATGGAGAGTATAAAACTTCGTTTTAATTAATTTGACCTTATGTCAAGTTAAGCTGCTGTTAATTATTAAGTAGAGATGAACACAACATTAAGTAGAGATGGACAATAAAACGTGTATTCATATACAAGAGAAATAATGGGAAAATAGAAATATATGGAATAAAAAGTTAGATGTCGACATTACGGATAGGTTTTAAGTTTTTGAAGAGTATGACAAAAAAATGGCATAAGAAAATGTATTTTGTGTATAAAAATCTATGAATAAATTATTTATGTGGATAATAATTTTAATATTTTATGTATAAGTGGATTTGATTGCAAATTGATATATGTATTAATTAAGGTTGTAAAATCATATTCTACGATGCTTTCGTTTTAAAATAACTCATATCGTAGTAGTAGATAACAATCACAAAACCGTATTTGCACAACAGTTACAGTTGAGAGCATTTATGATACTTCGTTGAAGAAAAGAAAAATTCCTATTTCAAAAATAGTTAATATATTATATTTACATTTTGCATACAGATGGCAGTTTTCATTTTGTCATCACACACAACATAAAACAAAATTATTACGTTTATTAATGAAATTGTCTCTTCGTTTATAGATTTCCATCTAGGAAAGTTTAAATATGTTGGTGGAACAAAGTTTAAATGTCATACGACGATGGAATCCGTGGTTAGATGGAATAAAAAATCCGTATGACTTTAGGGATTATTATTATTATTATTATTATTATTATTATTATTATTATTGCTATTATTATCATTATTATATTTTGATTGTAAATAAATTCCGAACAAAAGATACACTATTGAAAACTCGTGGCTTGTTTATTGCGTTACTTTCATTCCACATTGTGAACCAGTATTTCAGAACAATTCATTACAATCTATATTCCTCTCTGAATTAAAAATATTTATAGTCTTGTAAGATTCCAAAGTGAGATTGAATTTCCACTGAAATACATTTCAAAGAAACATTGATGGAACTCACTCAAATGAACAAAATATGTTATTTTACATTTCCCTTTTGAACATTCTGCTAAAAATGGGAAATATAATTTCTTTGCATGTATGTCGCCATAATGTACGTTTTTCTAACCATTGAAACATTGTTTTTTGTTTTTTATTTGGACTCTTAACTTTTCAATATTCTCTCTTGTATTTATCGTGTGGCCTCGCGATCTAGTTTTAATGTGGTACCCATTGAAAAGGGCTTTTTTTCTACTTATCGCTTATAACTTCCAACATTTCGCTGATAGTAATGCCATGAAAATGTATTGTGCATTATTAATTATATATAAGGCAAAGATTATCAAGTACTCTAAACGAAATACGAATCATGAATGATGAAGGGTTAACTGAAGTTTATTACTATCAGACCATCGTAACTCGATTTTGCTAATAAGTAACCCTCACCTCGATCACGCATCACTAATTTCATCTCATCAAGATTTCTAAAATTTCGCATGATTTTTCGGGTCACGTGAACAAAAACATTCTTCTTCGACTTCCAATAAAATGGCTGACTCATTAAGGACTCTCAGTATCATATTTGTTTAATCCATTGATTTACCGCAATGTAAACCTACGTCTAACTCTCCTCTGATTTTAGGTCTGGAGGGCTGCGATTATTATTTATTGCCTTCTCCACTTTACTGCAGGCCATAATCTCTATGAGACGCACTACGAAGCTCTGTCTGCAAGATAGTGCAGCGCGATTTTATTGCCTTAGTGTGGCTAGTGAACAGCTAACCAACCTTCCTAGAACGTATCATGTACTGACTTCAGCATAAAATAACCAATATTCATTATCATGGTAACAAGGATATGAGTCAGCTTACTTAATGTAATACGAAAAGCATGTCAATTTGCAAAATTATTTAATTTGAGAAAAAACAGATTTTTAATTTATTTTCATTAAACTATTTCTTTATCAATATATTAGATAATCAAAGATAATGCCATATACGCAATACATATATGGTCACGTACTTCTGTTTTATTATCACCTACATGGGAAACTCGGTATAAAGCCTCTACCCGTCATATAACGACCACTAAATAGTCATTGGGAAAATTTAATTGTTTATTATGTTTTAAAATGATTATAATACTTGTAATAAACACAAAAGGACTATTTTGTTGGATAAATGATTTTTTTCATTTATTTCTACAGAATATTGGGATTTCTTTTAGAAATTACTGGATTGTAGAACATACATCTAGGCATATAACAGCAGAATCACATAACACAGAAATACAGAATGGTTCTGAAACGACCCGAAAGCAAGTTCAAATATCTTTTTCGGTATCTGTAGAGGCTACTAAAATGAAATCCTTTGAGTAGTAGTGGTGATTTACTGTACTTAAAAAACATAACATAATGAATACAAGATGCATGTTCAAAACAACGAAATAGAGTACAAGCACTTCAGAAATTCTGGGGGCTATCAAGTAGACAGAGCACACTCGGTCTAATTTTAAATATTTAACTGCAGCGTCTAAACAGCAGGTGCTCAGATTCCCGCCCTAAGCAGGCGTTGTGGTAAGTTCCGTATTTGCCGAGGGGGCGCCGTCGCGCCTTGATATAGGGGTCCTAATTCACGGGGCGGGCTTACTTTACGCGTGGCCGCGTCGGTGTTTGCGCGCTAAATCCGCGATCGACCCGTGTTTGTGGAAGGCGCCTTGCCGGGCCCAAGCCCTGCACAGGAGCGACCCACCTCGAGCTGGCACAGCCCGAGCGACAAAACACTTCCGAAACATTTGCAAAATTAGAGGCTAATTTTAGGCTAAGTCAGTACCGTATTCCCGAATTTTAGGCTCTTTCGCATGTCTCCAAACCGTGGGTGATGTTATTTTTAGAGAAAAGTTTGAGGTTCCAGCCCAAAAAACCATTTTCATGATTGAAACTCAATAAAAATGGAGAAAAGTTTCAGGTTCCAGCCAAAAAAACCATTTTCATGATTGAAACTCAATAAAAATGGATCCAAAATTAAAGGATATAGGAAAAAATTGTTCTAGCTCACGTTTCGTGAAAGGTGCCTCACCGGTCGCAAACCTTGCGGCGCCGGCAACCACCTCAAGCTAGCTCCATCCGAGCAACTGAACACTTCCGAAAAATTTACTAATTTTAGTCTCTAAAACAACGTCAGAACAAACAAATATGAAAACTTGCCCAAAACGTAAGGCTAATTTTAGGTTCTATGGAATTATTTATTTGAGCCCTTATTTTCGTCGATTTTCTGATTTGTTTATAAATTTTTTATTCATGTTAGCCCATTCGATTATGTTACATATTTCTATTTGTACAACCTTGAGTTTTGGAAAGTATGAGTTGGAACAATTCTTGTCTCCGAGTCTTTATCCTTTACTTTTGGATCAATTTTTGTTTACTTCCAATAATATAAAACTATATTCTCTAGGGTCGCCAATAATAATCCAAATGTGTGATGAGACCTAAAATAAATATATAATCAATCTGCATTCTCCAGATGAATTATGATAGCTTAAAACTAAAGCAAAAAACACCCACAGTTTAGGTAAATTTAAATGAGCTTTAAATTCAGGCATACTGCTCCCAATTAGCCCAAAAATTGTCCTCTAATTGCGCATGTTCGCCAGTGTTTACTTTTGTTCTGCTAGCTCGAGGCGGCCGGCGCGGCGGAGCGGTTGGCCGCCCTGGCACTCCATGGAGCCTAAAGGGCCTCCACAGGTTAACGCGGTTTTATTGAACACCGAGGACCCGCTCGTTTGTCGCTCTTTTTTACGCCCCCGCAGGACTCTGCCCTTGGAGACATTCGGCCCTTGCCGCGTCCGCAGAAGGTAGACCCTCTGCGTGCGGCAGCATCGGTTTTTAGATTGCGGATGAGAGAGACAGACAGATAGAGACAGTGAGAGGCAGACAGAGAAAGAGATACAGAGACCGACAGATAGAGATGGAGAGAGGGAAAGGGAGGGAGAGAGGCAGAGAGGGAGAGGAAGAGTGAAAGAGAGAGAGAGCCAGCGAGAGAAAGCAAAAGAGAGAGAGAGAGAGAGAGAGAGAGAGAGAGAGAACGATAGATAGCAAAGGAGAGTGTTGCAGCAGCGAGATAGAGGGGAGTTGCTTTACGGGTGAGTTGCTCTCGTATTTTCTAAACTTTTATTTTGACTCGTTTTCACAGTTACTCTTTTAATGAGCCAACTTCGGCTATATTTTAGTGTTCTTCGCGTTCTCTTGTACTTACCGTTATAATACATTCGGGACATTGTGGTAAACGGAAGTATATACCAACTCAATATTGTCTAAAACAACATCGCAAATAATTAAAAAACCGATAATTACCTAGTACATTAAATCTATATTTCATACCGTTTAAATTTGTCTTCCAAGGAATAATATGCCCGTACGGTCTGTACTTTTATTCATTCATTAAGAGTATTTATTATATGAGGACCTTGATGTGTGATATTTTCTTTTGGATTTGCTAGTGGCCTCCAGAGCTCAGTAAAAGAAAGAAAGAAAGGGAAAATTCTCTGTGATATGTTTTATGTAAATATGATAAATGTGTGGAAAGTGTCTCTTGCAAACATGGTGGTTTTGGAACAGATAAACGATATTTCTACTTTTAAGTTTTGAAATAAGTAGTTTAAATATGTCCATTCAAAATAAATAGGCTTAAGGAAATGCTTCTGCTGTCACCGACGACATTTCTAATGTAGTATATGTCACAGTGAAAAATTACTTAGTTATACAATCTTGATGTTGATAAATATGGAATCTTTGTTTCTTACACTATAACATACTCATTTTGAAAGAGTATTGATTATAAACTGGCAGAATAGAAATCTTAATCCAAATAATAGATTTCAGAAAAGACCTTATCCTTTATTCTGATCCTTAAGCAGTGCTGAATATGTCCAAGAGTAAAACACGTTTTTGTATTAATAAATAATTATTTTACTCTCAGTGTGTTCTAACAAAACGTAATTTGAAAACAAATTACATTTTCGCTTTATATTTCTTTTATAGCGATAAAATTGTGAGGTGCTCATTATTCTCCTTAAATCTTCTTAAATCCGTGTTTGCTGTCTACTTCTAAAATCCGTCTTTTTTTACTCAGTTGTAAACTTGTTATTGATCGAAGTGAGATAGTGATACACCATTTGTTTTCAGGTGCGTCACTTACATTGACCATCAGATTCGTAAGTGTAGTACATGTTATATCTGAGAAGTGTCGCCTTACCTTCCCACCTGAGATCTGGCTCAGACCTATACATCGGCTTGCAGGGAGTTCCCCTTACCAGGTAGCTCTGCTAGTGGAGCACCGCCCCAGTCATGATAACCTCTAACCTCTAAGGGTTTCCCGCCATATGTGGGAGAGAAGTGCAAGTGTGTTTTACCGTGAGAGGAGACAACAAGGATGAGGATGGACAAATTGCGCGATGTTAATGGTCCTTTTATTAGGTTACTGCTCCGACGTTCTCCTTGTGTTGATCGGAGAAACAAAGGAAAACTACCGATTAGAGAAACGGTCCGCTAGAATTCTCCTTCAGACTCTGACTGAATTCGATCGAGCTTCCTAGCTACCGTCAAAAATCCTCCACCACCGGGACACGAACCTTAGGACCTGCCAGTCGGCGATGCTGCAGGCGCAATAGGGTCCCGGCTGAGTCATCGCACCTTCTCATCATTGATCGCTACATTTGTACACACTTGCAAATGTTAATGTGAACTTTGTTACATACGTGCTCAATGAACACAGGGAAGTACATTTTATTAATTAAGGGAAAAACGAATTTACATACTTTATTAATATTTAGCGTGCAATTTATTATAATTCGAGCCTATGAGACTTTGATTCAATCAAAGTGTTTCATATATTTTAATAAAATTATAATTAGACCATACGGAAGATATTCTTTCCTTTTTCATATAAGTCACAAGGGTGTAATACTTTCCGTTCGGGCAAAGGTGGTTTAGGGCATCAACCGATGTCACTGCAGTGCCTCTGATCGAGAGGTTATAGGTTCGAGTCCCGACGGCGGCGGCAGGATTTTCGACACTTGCTTGTCAGCTAGGTCGAGTTCAGTCGCTGTCTCAAGGAGAGTTCCAGCTGTAGAGAGGCCGGCTGCTGGGATCGGTAGTTTTCCGTTGTTTCTCCGATAAACTCCAGAGGAACGCCGGAGCAATACCCTAAAAAAGCAAACAAGGGACCGTACGCGATCTTTCCTTCCTCATCCTCGTCCTATCCTCACCTCTTACTTACACATATTTACACTCACATGCCCTACACTACCACACATCGTTGGGAGCTTATAACTTGCCTCGACAGGGTTGATGCCGTTGCTGGTGGGAGATACGTGGTTGAGCGGGAAACTCCGCTAGTTGACGGTTGGTCGGCGCCGGATTTCGCCATCCACTGAGGGAAGATCGCCACCACCTCCTGAGGAAAAAACATGCACTACACTTACGGTACTAATGTCCTTATCAGTTGACGCGCCCGGAGTCACTAATCAATCAAACAAATACGATTCGTGTGTAGAGCCGCACTCCGTAGTGCATTTAGTTGCAGTGCTTCTCCAGCCCCCCGCCGTCGTCGCGCCCTGTTGCAAGGCGCAGCGCGTGCGAGTGGTGGAAGGATGAGCCGCCTCATCAGCCTACCACAACAGCCTTGGGGCGCAGCGGTGGACACGCACGAGGATCCACGCCCGCGGCGAAGCCAATCATCTCACGCGGAACAGCAACTGCTGAGGTGACCCACACGTTCACTGCGTTGGAGGAACCAGGGGTGGGCGCAAGCATGAGCACACTAGGACCACCAGTCAATAGGAGATCCCTCAGTAACTTTCGAAACTTCTTTTGTTCGAAAATATTCAAATTACATTGAAATTGTGTACATAAATGTTTAATCGACCTGGTTAGCCGAGGTCGCTATGGCGGAAGGGCTGTGGCGACCTTGGTTAGAAATGTCTCCATTTCGAATCTCATCTCGGGCATGGATGTTTCTGTGCTCATGTTATTGTTATGTGTTCCGCTTACAGTTACCCCAAAGTTTCTAAATCACTGTGGTCGCTTATTGACCAAACAGTTAAAAAGCGATCGTAAATAAATAACTTAAAAAAACTGTTTAATTCACTGGAGTGATAGCTTTCAAATTTAGTAAGAATATTTCTTAGCTGCAGAGAAAAACAATGGGCGATTCGAAATGTACTCAGCCAAATTAGAAACCATTTTGTTAAATTGTTTATCGAGTATAAGGGACCAAGATAGAGTATTATTTTTTTAACTCTTGTACTTCTTTTAGAAACATCGTGATAAATTCCCAAAATATTTACAACGACAAATAATCGCCATTTTTTATTATTTCAATAACTGTTTTAGAAGCAATTCTGTCATATTAACTAATTATTTTCGAAAAAATAGTTAATACATCCGAACAGTGCCAGAGTTCCTTAGAGCGCCATATTTCCAATTCCTCAGAAATATGCATCGAATGTTTAAACGGATTTGCTTTTCTATCAATCACATTGTATATGGCCCCAAACTCATATTCACCATGCGTTTTCCGAATAATTTTCTTTCAGCGTTTCAGAGAGATGAAGTTGAAAGATCAGGAATTGTTCATAGACGATCATCTCAGAAGGTATGTGCTAGGCCGGATGCTACCGCCCCCATACTTGGCAGGGGGTGAGCCAGAGGATCACGTACCGGCGTGGATGGCTCAGAACGTCAATTGCTATCATTTCATTGTTTTTGAGGTCGTAGAGTCCGAGTCGCTGGCAGGGGTTTCAGCCTTAGCTCCACAGATCGGATTCAACCGTGGTCTGGAGGAGAATTCTGGTGGCCGTCTGCTACGATCAGTAGATTTCCGTGGTTTCTCCAATCAACACCAGGCGAAAGCCGGACCGGTACCATAACAAACATACCACAGACCGCGAGAGATATGTACTTCCTCCTCCTTCTTCGCGAAGATGGCTCAGGGCATCCACTGATGTCACTGCACATCAGGAGGTCGTGGGGTTCTAGTCCGCACGGGGGAAGGATTTTGGACAATAGCTACGTAGCTAGGTAGAGTTCTGTTGCTGTTTGGAGGAGAATTCTAGCGGTCAACTGATCTGATCAGTAGGTTTCCATGGTTTCTGCGATCAACACCAAACGAATGCCGAAGCAGTACCCTACCAAACGGGCCACGTAACATTACAAACAGAGCACAGCGAGAGATATTTACTTCCTCATTCTTATCGCCTCCTCTTCCCTTACACACACACACACACACACACACACACACACACACACACAAACACACACACTACCGTATATGTACTACACTACCACACATGGCAGGAAATCAGTCGAGAGATTTAGAGCATGTCTCGGCTGCCGTGGGGCCTCGCTGGGGGAGGCAACTGGAAGGAGAAATTTCCAGCAAGCCGGCATTCAAATCGTTTTTTTTAAGGTGGCAGGATCTCAGCATCTAGTAGGGGTTGAAACACCACCACCTCTCTGATGAAGGATTCATTGTAACATCTGGACCAATGACCATAGGAATTGACGTTCAAAAAAAACAAACAATGAATGAATAAATTAATCAATCGATGGAAGGGTGGTCACTGCAAGAATATACTACTGAACCGTAGGCACTTATGCTTTGAGTCAGCGATTTATATATTCTTATCTTTGTCTTTATTTTTATTTTTTAGCTGTATAAAGCATTACTCAATACTGTCTTGTCACTACTCTCCCTTGAGAATTTCTATATTTTACTTGTACACGTCCACCTTCCTTTGATGTACGTATACCGAGATACTTACAAGCTGTTGTATTTTTAATTCATCTGTTCTCAATTATTAGGTTTGCTCTTTGACATCCAGCAACAACATAATCCGTTTTTGATGGATTTGTACTTAAATCCCGAGATGTATATTCTTTCTTTAGTTTCCCCAGCATGTAATATATTTCTTGTTCATCCTCGGCAAGAATCACTCGGTCATCAGTGAATTAAAGGGTAAAAAAAATATCATCATGATGGCAGTCCTCCAACTGGAGTAGGACTTTTGAATCCCCCGTTTAAATTGGGGATAAAACTCTAGAATACAAGAAAACTAGGATATAGGTAGTATCGGTGGGTACATCTAGAGATAAGACTCGCCAAATTGCCACGCTAAAAATTTGACGCAATTATAGGAAATACGTTGGGATTAAGTAAGTGTAAAGGTAATTTGTGGGAAAACCTGATGGTATATCTCTTCCTATCGAGAATTTGTCAAGACCCGATTCGATATTGGCGAATTGTTTATTGTATTTTGAATGATTGAATAATTCCTGTAAAGAGAGACATAAATGTACCTCTCTTCTTTAAATTCTAACTCGTCTTAGAAAGTTCAAGACTATAATAGCCGCACTTATTGTTTAGTTTGATTCTTGAAATCTAAGACAAAATCTGAAGATAAATTAAGGATCATAGGAGATTTTACTGTTCTAAGAAAAATGCTCAACAGCATGATGTAGCGAAAATAGGCACACACCGTGTAAACGTGTATTTCTTAAACAAAATGTTCCGTAAGCCGAGCGAGGTGGCTCAGGTCATCAAGTGATGTCACTGCTGTGCCTCTGACCCGGAGGCTCTGGGGTTCCAGTCCAGACGGTGGCAGGATTGTAAGTGTTTACAACGTAGCTAGTGTTAGCTACGTTGCTAGGTCAAATTGTGTCGCGGTCTGGAGGAGAATTCTAGCGGTCGGCTGCTCATATCGGTAGTCTTCCCTGGTTTCTCCGATCAACACCAGGCGAATAGCCGGAGTAATACCCTACCAAACGGGCGACGGACCGCGTGCGGTCTTTACCTCCCATTCCTTATCCTACCCACACACATACATGTACTACACTACCACACATGCCGAGAGACCGATCGGGAGCTTAGATCTTGTGCCGGCTAGAGCGATGGGAGATACCTGGCTGGGGATTACCCCGCTAACCGACGGTAGGTCGGCGCCAGTTCTCGCCATCCAGCTGGGGGAAGGTTACCGCCAACTTCCGAGCAAAAACATACACTACACTTACGGAAAAATGACCTTCGCATTTCGCGCGGTCGGAATCACTAATAATCAATTAATCAATGTAACTCGCAATGTACGTAGGCGGCATTGTTTCCTGAAGGGCGGGGGCGCCGCGGGGCGGGATCTGTCGATGCGGGAGGAGCAGGATGGAAGGAAGCGAACGGAGCCGTTGCGGGTTCGGTGTTATAACGGTTAGCGTGTCAGGCTGTTATACCTAAGTTTACGGGTTCAAACCCGCTCGAAGGGCGAAGGGATTTAATGGTGAAAAAATCCATCGTACTCCTTTCTTCGGAGGCTGTAAAGCCGGCTGTCCCAAGTTGTAGATTTACAGCATTTACAGCAAAGACTCTCGAGCCTAAAAGATGCCTCTGAGCTAAATTGAAAATCGCCTGTTTCTTCGCCCGAGTAACACCTCTTTTCTCCGCTAGATGGTGAAAGGAGTGTAGCGAAATTTGATTGGTCAGACGGAATACCGGCATGATGGCCCTAGTCTCGCCGCGGAAAATAAGGCACTAACTAACTAACTAGACTGGAGCTGCTAAAGGCTGCAGCTCACATGGCATGCCCTGGGACAGTGCTGGTTTCATCTGCGGGCGAACGGGTGGTCCGCGGGACACTGCAGCGGGCGCTTGGGGGCTGTTTGTCTGGACATCTTGTATTTGAGCAGCTCTGCTGTAGACATTTTTCCGATAAATATCCTTGTAACACCGGGTAATTATTCAAAATTTGAATATAATTTGGAATCCTCGTGGACTGGTCATGCTTAGGGCGCATTGAAGCATTAATCCGGCGCCGGAGTATAGAGATCACCTTGCTTCCCAACGCTGGGACTCAATTTAGATTCCTGTTTCGTTCAAGAGGAATTTATGGCACGCCTAGCTAATTCACAGCACATTTTAACGTGGTTATCCCGTACACCCTGGCTTGTATTCTACCGATATTCCATTGGTATTCATTCACTCATCCCATTTACTCCTTCACCACTTCCACGTAATCATCTTCTTCACTTCCACTTTCATTCAAGAGCAAAAAATTACTTGAAAAGTTGACATACTCGAATAAGACAGATGCAATAAAAGAGAGATGAGATCTATGGGAAAAAGATCATAGGAAGAAAAAAGATCTGGGATGAAAAGTTTGGTTTGGTTTGGTTTTTTCGTGTTTCCAGGCGCGTTAACGGCTTTGGTCATTAGTCACGTTAGTGTAGTGGATGTTTTTCTCGGGAGATGGCGGTGATCTTTCCCCGCTGGATGGCGAGATCTGGCGCCGACCTATCGTCGGCTAGTAGGGTTTCCCCCTAACCAAGACTCTCCCACCAGCAGGGCACCGCCCCACTTCTAAGCCCCCGACCGGTCTCCCGGAATATATGGTAGTGTAGTGCATGTTAGTGTAAGCGTGTGTGTAAGGGGGAGAGGATAGGACAAGGAAGAGGAAGGGCAGATCGCGCGCGGTCCGTGGCTCCTTTGGTAGGGTACTGCTCCGGCATTCGCATGGTGTTGATCGGAGAAACCACGGAAAACTACCGATCAGTCCAGCCAGCCGCTAGAATTCTCCTCCAGGCAGCGACTGAATTCGACCTAGCTGAAAAGATAGTGTCAAAAATCCTGCCGCCGTCAGGACTCGAACCGAGGAACTCCCGGTTAGAGGCGCTGCAGTGACATCAGTTGATGCACTGATGAAAAGTAGTAGGAAATAAGAGAATTTATGTAGAATGAGGAGTAATGTAGAACACGTAAGAAGAGGAACGAGGATAGATGAGAAAGAGAATAAATTGGAGGGAAATAAGCAACAGAAGTGAAGAGAAAAAGGAAAAGCATGATAAGTGAAAAAGGAGTAATGTTAATGTAATTTGTATAAAACTACTTAAAGTATAAAGAAGGTAATTTAGCTCTCTGATAACTGCTAGAAATAATATAATTGATCAAAATAATAATCCGAATTTGATAGGAAAGATTACACTTTGTTATATCATTACGTAAACGGTGATCTCTAGCTCGAATTCTTTTCGTCCCAAGAAAAGAAATAATTATATTATTGATCAAAATTAGTGCACGATGATTTTGAATACATCAATTAATATGCTTCAAGAAACATACAGCTGCATAAATTGAAAAAATACAAAAAAATTCTTCACGGGAGTGTTAATACAAATATAATATACTAATACACCAGTATAATACATAAATAATTCTAATAACGTATATTCTCAAAACATTATAAAATAACGCTATTTTTTTCAAAACGCCTTCAAACTAACCTTCTCTACGTTTTCTTCTTTATTGTTACTAACATTTTGACACATCTAACACGAGCTAGTTAATAGATTTACTTCCCCTAATGAAGTCAATTGGATGATACTTCACATTCAGCTCCAGATGCCTCTGCTTATCACAACTATCCAAGACAGCATGATCGGATTGGGTGCATTCTGAGCAACATCTCCAGAATATTCCGGAGGCGATATTGACTTAGGTCTCTTATTTTATTATATTTCTAATCCATGGATCTTTGTATGCTGCTACATGAGGATTGGAGACTAATCTCGAATTTGATCGGTAACTTTCCGTGGTTTCTCCGATCAATACCAGGCGAATGCCGGAGCAATGCTCTAACAAACGGGCCAAAGACCGCGCGCGATATTTCCTTCCCCTACCTTGTCCTATCTTCACCTCTTACGCACACACACTGACACACGTGCCCTACCACACAGGCCGGGAGGTTTGAGCTTCTCCCGGCTGTGGCGGTGCCCCATTGATGGGAGATACCTGGTTGGGGAAAACCTCTCTTGCCGATAGGTTGGTCGGCACCGGATCTCACAATCCAGCGGGAGAAGATCACCGCTATATTCCGCGCGAAAAAGCATGCACTACACTTACGGGACTAATGATCTTAGCCGCTGACGCGCTTTGAATCACTAATCAATCAATCGAATTCAGAATTTTGATTTTCAACCTTTGAAAATTCTACCCAGAGAGACGTCATCTAAACTCCTAGAGATGCTTCATCTTCCTTGTTGCGGAGCTATCTTGAAAGTGAAAGACACTTCCGTCTTCACGTGCTACATGGACCCTTAGAATACTACTTGAACCCACGCGAATCAAAATGTTTTCAGCTGTTGAATCCCCTTATATTTTGCATTAACAAGTTAGTTTACCGTTGCTTCCGTTTGATAGCGACATAGTGCAACATTAAATACATTTGGCGTAGTTCTGTGGTACCAGTACGTTACAGCACTGTTTTGTACCTTCGTGATCGCTCTGCCAGGATTGGGCACCAGGCGTGCTTGGCAGGTGAGTCGCCGGCAACTTACCTTTCACGCCGATCTTCGACGTCTGCAGAAGACTTATACGGAATTAGCTAACAAAACCGGAGGCCACTCTCAGGGTGTGGTCTCTCTGGGTTAGATTTTCAATATGATTGGGATCAGGTGTGCTCAACATACACTACTGAATAAAATTGCAGTAAATTTCTTCAACGTAGTTCCTGAAAGGAGCTCACTTATTTATTTCTAAAATTATTGTATCAATCACTACTACAATGTCACACTTTTTTCTTGAATTTCACCAAAACAATTTAAAATTTTCATACATTACGATGACAATCGTCTTTCTTGATGATTTACTAGTCTCTAATAATTATTTTGGAACACTTTCACAAAATCTGTCGTTACGCGCATATCGTTATTAGAATGGCATTACAGTTGTTGAGGTCGTGAATCGGTTGTCACCACTCGCGGAAGCTAGCACCCATTGACGTAATGACCGCGTTGTGAATAAGGCTGGCGCGTCTTTTGTGCGGTGAAGGGACAACGGAGCTGGGTGGCTGGTCGAGGGTTGCACCTCTGACGAAGAGATGGGTGTCGGCTGCTTGGCGGCGGAGTCTTGGCAAAGATCGGGCGCAATCAGGAACCCAGACCGTGGACCGTGGAGTGGCGCTCCAGAGGTTTTGGCGTCGGCGTCGTCTCAGGTGCAAAGTATTGGCAGACATCGATAGTGTCAGACACTGCTACGCGTGGTCACGTATTGCAATCACCAATAAATTCAGGTTACGAGTATACATTGGCGGCGAGAACATTCAGGCCAAGTTGGAGTAATGCCGTGACGATTACTTCTTCTGAGCAGACTCATCTACTGGAAGCCAGTAAGTCGCCTGATCTCTTCCAAGTCAATTATTCGTCAGTTCTCGTTTGTTCCATTCGAAGTCAATTTTGCGTCTCTCCTGTTCAAAATCAAGTTTCCATCTCTCCTGTTAGAAATCAAGTTTTCATCTCTCCTTTTCGAAATGAAGTTTTCATCTCTCCTGTTCAAAATCAAGTTTCCATCTCTCCTGTTCGAAATCAAGTTTTCATCTCTCCTGTTCGAAATCAAATTTTCATCTCTCCTGTTCAAAATCAAGTTTCCATCTCTCCTGTTCGAAATCAAGTTTTCATCTCTCCTGTTCGAAATCAAGTTTCCATCTCTCCTGTTCAAAATCAAGTTTTCATCTCTCCTGTTCAAAATCAAGTTTTCATCTCTCCTGTTCAAAATCAAGTTTCCATCTCTCCTGTTCGAAATCAACTTTTCATCTCTCCTGTTCAAAATCAAGTTTCCATCTCTCCTGTTCAAAATCAAGTTTCCATCTCTCCTGTTCAAAATCAAGTTTTCATCTCTCCTGTTCGAAATCAAGTTTTTATCTCTCCTGTTCAAAATCAAGTTTCCATCTCTCCTGTTCGAAATCAACTTTTCATCTCTCCTGTTCAAAATCAAGTTTCCATCTCTCCTGTTCAAAATCAAGTTTCCATCTCTCCTGTTCAAAATCAAGTTTTCATCTCTCCTGTTCGAAATCAAGTTTCCATCTCTCCTGTTCAAAATCAAGTTTCCATCTCTCCTGTTCAAAATCAAGTTTCCATCTCTCCTGTTCAAAATAAAGTTTCCATCTCTCCTGTTCAAAATCAAGTTTCCATCTCTCCTGTTCGAAATCAAGTTTCCATCTCTCCTGTTCAAAATCAAGTTTCCATCTCTCCTGTTCAAAATCAAGTTTCCATCTCTCCTGTTCAAAATCAAGTTTCCATCTCTCCTGTTCAAAATCAAGTTTTCATCTCTCCTGTTCGAAATCAAGTTTTCATCTCTCCTGTTCAAAATCAAGTTTCCATCTCTCCTGTTCAAAATCAAGTTTCCATCTCTCCTGTTCAAAATCAAGTTTCCATCTCTCCTGTTCAAAATCAAGTTTTCATCTCTCCTGTTCAAAATCAAGTTTCCATCTCTCCTGTTCAAAATCAAGTTTCCATCTCTCCTGTTCAAAATCAAGTTTCCATCTCTCCTGTTCAAAATCAAGTTTTCATCTCTCCTGTTCGAAATCAAGTTTCCATCTCTCCTGTTCAAAATCAAGTTTCCATCTCTCCTGTTCAAAATCAAGTTTTCATCTCTCCTGTTCAAAATCAAGTTTCCATCTCTCCTGTTCAAAATCAAGTTTTCATCTCTCCTGTTCAAAATCAAGTTTCCATCTCTCCTGTTCAAAATCAAGTTTCCATCTCTCCTGTTCAAAATCAAGTTTCCATCTCTCCTGTTCAAAATCAAGTTTTCATCTCTCCTGTTCAAAATCAAGTTTTCATCTCTCCTGTTCGAAATCAAGTTCGCGTCTCTCTCTCTCGGTGACGAGCTTCTACCTCGTAAGCCTAGCCTCCCGCGCAAAGTCTCGTTCCCATATCATTTTTATTCTATCATCTAATTGCATTTTAAGAATTCCGCAACCCGCGACTCGCATCGGTGCCTACACTCCGGATTTGTTACCATGGTCTAGCTTCTAGAACCTTCCTCCGCTTTCTTACGTCTGATTGTCTATTCGTCGCGTTCTTTCTTCATCTCCCACAGCATGCCCGTCTGGGAAGTGGTTCAAGATTGCTTTCGTACGAAGGGTGGCACGGCGATTGAAAGGGTGGCACGGGGTGCCTCAGGGAGGGTAATTGACATTCTTTCTTCCGAAATTTGTATGTAGCTATCGAGTGCGCCGCGTCTACCTCCGAACGTGCTTGAAAACCTTCACGTCAATATGCTGCTACGCGTGATGTGGCGTTATTCGCAGGATGGACTCAGTGGCGCGGCGGCTGGTGGACAGAAGAACGGCGCTGCTTGAGGGCGACAGATAATACACGATATTATGCGTAAAAAGATAAATTTTGTCCTGGGCGACGCGTTGGTAAGCGCACGGAGGGCGCCTCGGGGAGGGATGGCCCCTCGCGGGCCCTAAAAGGGTGTTGTTTACGACGCTCTAGGGTGGCGCGTGGGCAGAAGAACTAAAAAAAAACAATTTTCTCAAATGTAGAATTCAATCAAAGGCAAGAATTCATAAAACGATTTTTATTCAATGCCCAGGTACAATAGCCGAAGTTCCGTATCACCAGTAGAGTGTACCAAATGCGAAGCCGTGTCACCGTTGTCCAGAAGAAGTCCCAAAAGCAGCCGAGTTGTCGAATATTCACTAGAGAGTTCCTCTTTCGATGCACAGGTCGTCGTCGTCGTAGCCGATCACCACTCTTCACACCGCAAGTCACTCGCCAGAACACAGTCGCCAACAACGTCGCTCGCTGTCTGTCCTGGCGTCGGGTCGGAGCCCTCTTATAGCCCGCTAGGGTTAGCGGCCCGCCGTCTAGCTGCGGAGTAGGGGCGGTGGCGAGTCCCTACCCACTTGCTCGGGCGTGACGGCCGCGCGCGGACAGCCCAGGCCGGCCCGCAACGGTCGCCTTCCTCTCCCGCCGGGGGCGGTAACGCCCCGCTGACGTCGCTCGGCGGCGGCTCTTTGAAACGCACGCGGACCGTCACGACAACAAAGGACATCTTTTTTTAGATGTTTGGGCTACGAATTGAGGTCGTCGAGACTGACAAAGGTTTGGCATGTCGCAGTATTAAGTGTCTAGTGTCGAAATTGGCGGTATTTGATCCTCGCAAACTTTTACCTCTAACTGAATTTTCAAGGTAGTTAATCAAGCGATTAATTTATATCTTAGTATTTAGATATTTGTTCATAGAACTGCTATGGTAACTTTGTAATTAGTGGAACTCCTTTCCCATTCTTTTAGATTTCCTAATTGTGAGCACATAATCTCAAAACCCAATTACTTTTATGGACCCAAGTTTACAATGGGATCAAGTAGCCTGCAACTTTCTTTTTAACGCCTTACTCAGTTTATTTCTATACTTAAAAGTTCAACAATGTTTGTTTTCTTTCCTTCAGTAATCTGACCGTTATGGTACACAAATACAAGAAAACATAGTCTGAAGTCGGAAATATGATGATTATGCGAACCATCCGCTTGAGAAATGTTTGGCAGCAATTCAGTCTGGAATAATGTCACAAAGACAATCTAAAACTGATTTTAAATTAGGTTGATCGACTATAAGAAGGAGACTGAAGAACAAATCCATTCAGAAACTGGGCCACCAAAAAGTTTTTAATGAAGATGAATTAGCCTTTGCAAGTCTCCTTGACAAAAACTGAAATTTCGGATTTTTTGTTGATGAACTCGATTTCAGATTTATTGTGAAGCCTTACTTATCAATGCGGTGTAGAACTGTTATCACTTTCAAAGACAATTTCCCAAAGTGGGATTGGGGGAAATTATTTTTAATTATGTGCCCACAAAGAAAAAAATGGATCATAAAAATTGTATTTCAGCTATTGAAGTTATCTTCGTCTTTGTAGTATATTTACACTCATGTTTGTATTAGAAAATCTAGGAACTACATAGATCTTGTGCATATCTCAATGACTTTATATAATAAAACTTCGCGTGGGTTCAAGTAGCCCTTCCATCAGTGTAAATGGAACCCAATTTTCAAATCATTTATCTGCCCTTAGTGTTAAGTAGATCTTATCAAACTACTCTCGAGCGTTTTACATTAAGCCGTTAGATTGATGAAAAAATTATAAACGTATTTTGTTTAGTTATTCGTGGATTAATAAAGGAAAAATTCGAAAGAACTGAAAACTTTATTCCAAGTAGCCGCTGTGTACGGTACCGAATTGGTGCCACAAAACACACATAAGACGAGTAGAAGATGTATAACTTAACTGAAAGTTTTATGTCTCTTCTTACATAAAAATTGTTTTATTTTTTTATTATTCTTTTTAAATCGTAATATAATTTCTTTTCTCTGTAAATTAACTTTTCTAGAATTAACATTTGTGTAAAAAATATCTTTCATATTTTAAAAATGCCTTAGTTTTAATGAATGTTTGTTGTTCAAATCATTCAACACATTGAACAACTTGTACTTTCTGTATTACGTGTAAAGAAACAAATATGAGGTGCTTAAAAATATGATAAGTCTTATACGTTTGAGATAGCGAAGAGGTGTGTGTGTGAGATAAGACGCAATTAACTTACTGAACTTGCACGAACTATTGTGTAAGTATAATTGCAGGTGTTGTGCGCAGACGGCCTTTGTGCAAAAGTGTTAAACGTAAAATACTTTTCGGCAATACACTTGTTTTTTTCGTATTCATTTGCAGTTCTTGTATATGAGGAATATCAGATCAAAACTTTACTGCGGGAAGGTCTCATAGGAGAGGAAGTGAAAGGGTTTCACAATTCGGAAATTATTTTTTTACATGCACATTTTTTACATTCTACATACTTTTGTCTTTAAAACACGACCAATTGTTTTCTTACGTCCATACTAAGTTAGAGTTTTTTTCGCTAAGAACTAATCTCTACACGGAGAGGACCTTCCAGAAATTATAAAAGCTATTACGTTTAAGTTCAAATTATGGAACATTTTCACAAAACCAAGGAAGATCAACAGCTGAACAATTTAAAAACATTTCTCGTTGTTGTATCTGAATTATTCTCCTTAATATAAGGAGGTATGTTAGAAATATTAAGACAAGCATGACAAGAAAAGATTGCTAAATAATATTTTTTACGACTTAAAACTCAGAATTGTAATTGATTGCAGAAAATGCCAATGAGGGTGATGTAGACGACGATGTGAGAAACATAATTTTCAATGCTGCGAAATGTCACCTCCGATTCGTAAATATCTCAAGATCTTGGGAAAAATAAGAAAATGTATTTGATGTCTCAGTCTAAAATGACTTTCACATGTGTTATAAAATAATCTGTATTGAGGCTGCAAATAGCTTGTTTTTGACGGAGCAAAAGACGATGATTCGGGTTGACAACAAGATTCCTGCCGCCTTTTCCTCCCTTGCCACAAGGGAAAATTCTGAAGGACAATTATTTAAGAACTATTAGTTTACCTGAGCGTAGAAATTATTGAGTATTGAAGAAGTTGTCAGTATTACCGTTGTCTGGGCGAAAAGAAATCGTTTTCTCTCGTAATGCGTACGTAATAGTGTTATTACGCGGATATCGCGCGCCAACGCGATGTTTTCATGGAGACTGCATTACTATACTTGGCCCTGATACCAAGGGTCAAAATTCTAATTTTTCAATGCAGCCAAGATGTAAATTACTAAGTCTTCTTACTGACGAGGCGATCCTTTGTGAAACCGCTCGGCTGAAGATTATAAAACAATTGGCTTTGTGGTGTCCTTTTTGAAGATGCATCTGATTTTCAGAAATTATTAACAATTCGGAATTCTATCCTTGGTCACTTTCCAGTAGCTGGCGCAATCTCGCGAGAATCTTTGCAAGCAATTCAAATTTCTAACTCAGCTTGTCCTTGCAGCTTCTGTTGCCCGATAGCTTCTGCTGCCGGAGTAAACAGAATAGCTATCTCGAGACGCCGCATTCTATACATAATTACCAATGTTTCGGCCGTCACACAAGGACCTTCCTCAGGGCGTCGTGCATTTCCACGCAAACGCATCTCTTGACGTCTTTCAGATGCCCAAGAATCTAATGGCTGTGGATCCTCCCCTCCCAAATCTGTTCTCACTCGCATCCGTAGGGCCTGATGTTCGGCTGATTCCCAAAGGGCCCACCCCCTACATAGAAGGAAATACTCATGCATTACTGTTAGAACGTGGATGTTGGCCAAGGCCAGGCTATATATCCAACAGAAATAATGTATGGTATTGTTTTATTAGTGTTTTATTGTTTTTCTTAATATATTAGAAATGTCTGCTCCAACATGGCACTAGAACATTATATTGAATTACAAAGCATGCGGTGCTATGGCCAACATACAATCTCATTAAATCATTTGTTAGATAGATATTCATAGAAATATTGTTTCTAAGGGGGCATGTACGCATTATCCAACTTATTGTCTCTACGGTATTAGTGTCACTATTTAAATCTATTGCATTTATAAATCCGTAAGTACGACTTTTAAATTAAAGTAGATTAAATTGACATTAAAGTAATTCAAATGTTTTTCTATTGTCGCACGTCAGAATATGGAATGAATTTTAGAAAACAATAGGAGCAGCCTCCAGTATTCAGCGAAATTAATGCATTGCTTCGCGAAATGAAAACGCAGATGCACATTTCATTAAAGTAGCTGCTGCAGAATGTACAATGGCCCTGCAGAGCATTTGCCTGGAAACAAATTACGAAAAGTAATTTAAATATATATTGACATTAAAGTTCGATTTCAAAACCTCATAAAATATTCATATCCATGCAAATATATTTCTTGCAGAAAATATTAAACAAGTAAACAATGATACGAAATAGATATCGACGATTTCGCAGACAGTAATTCAAGCTCGTTATTGCCTGTTCTCTCAGACTTTACGTTGATGCATGATGATGAATGTGATGATCAGTTGAGAAATGATGCAGTGGAAGATTCATGAACAAGGTAAAATAGCGAATTAGAGGGTGGAAAAGTCGAGGGTGAAGCTGATCTTCATCAATTAAACCTTTTCTTCCATCCATCCTTCCAAACTTGATCTTCTTACATCAATGAAAACACAATAGACCTCATGCTTACTTTCGTTAGAAAAAAAAAGCGAAGGCGTACAGCTCACGTACTCGTACAGCAGGGATTCGGAAACTTTATTTCATCGACTCCTTTTAAACGAATTGTTTACTTCATCAACTCCCTTACATGCCTCTATTCTATACAGCGTCTATAATCATGACCGAATTTCACATACATTCCTTAATGATAACACTTTCGTACACAAATATTCTCGTAAATATCTCCAGTGCTTATTATGGGGAGTACCCCGCCAGAGTAGCGTTTTCACCTTAATTCATAAGGATGAACGACGTCTACGAAAGAAGAGAAGAGAATTTGTAATTTATTACTTGCTTTGTTGCATAATATGAGAAAAAAGTTTTAATATTTCTTGTAATCTGTCGTGTCTCGATCACTTAATCATCATTAATCCGTTTCAAAAAATTTCATCGACCCCCCATGGGGAATGTACTGACCTTCATGGGAATCCCTCGTCCACAGGGAACTGACGCATAGCGAGACGACATAAGTAACCGTGAAGGCGAGACGCGGGGAAACCGGGAGAGGTGTCTCAGAGCATCAGTTGATGTCACTGCAGTGCCTCTGACCGGAAGGTCCTAAGTTCGAGACCCGACGGCGACAGAAGTTTCGACACTAGCTTGTCAGCTAGATCGAATTCAGTCGCTGTGTGGAGGAGAATAGCGGCCGGCTGCTCTGATTGGTAGTTTTCCGTGGTTTCTCCAATCAACAACAGGCGAATGCCGGAGCAGTACCCTAACGAAAGGATCACAGACCGCGCACGATAATTCCTTCCTTTTCCTTGTCCTAACCTCACCCCTTACACACAAAAGAGTTAGTATAAGAGAATAATACTTTCAGAACTGTTTAAGTTAATGTGTGGATGACCTTCAACTAATGAATGTATGATGCTCCTTAAGTCATGTAAAATAATTTTAAAATATTTATTTCGCTATTTCACATTTACCGCGACCTTCCAAGCAAAAACACGCACTACACTTACGGGATTAATGTCCATATTATTTGACGCGCCCGGAATCACTATAAATCAATCAATTAATTATTGAATATCTTTTTTGTAATCACTGAGCTCCAAAACGTTGTGATAGGAGTTTGTATTTGAATCCGAGTCATGTGAGGTATTGGCGACGAATTCGATTTTTTGCGAGGTTTGGTTCCACGTGAGGCTTCCACTGCGCGAGGGCTGTAGGAGGCATTGTCTGAACCTGCGGCGGTCTGGGCTGTGTCTCTCTAGACTCGGAGGCGCTGTTCAATACACACCACACGCCGTATAACTGCAAGTTTCATGGTTGTTGACGCAGAGAAGCAAACGAGCAACTCTATAGAAGATAGAGGATTGCGCATTGCGCATGCGCGACCTATTACCATGAATACATTGCGGCTCGGCATATTTTGTATTCAAATTAGAGGATTATTTCCAATATGTCTATACCAACTGATGTAGCTCAGGGCATCAATTGATGCCACTGCTGCGCCTCTGTCATCCTAGGGTTCGAGTCCCGACGATGGCAGGATTTTCGATACTAGCTACAGAGCTAGGTCGAATTCAGCCACTGTCTGGAGGAGAATTCTAGCGGCCGGCTGCTCTGGTCAGTAGTTTTCCGTGGTTTATCCGATCAATACCAGACGAATGCCGGACAAGTACCTTAAAACGGGCCACAGATCTCTCGCGATCTTTCCTTCCTGTGTATCGTTCTATCCTCACTCTCTATACTTACACTCTCATGGCACGACGTGCTCCGCGACTCGATCAAACTGTCTCTCGGTGGAATGAAGGGGTGGGAGAAATTCTCGGAAATATCGCGAATTAGATGAAGAAACGCGTTGGGAATCAGATATCTATGCAAATATTTCACTGGAAATTCCCGTTCGAATAGACAGCGTGCAAACATTAATTATTATACTTGCATTGTTAATCATCAAAACGTGAACCCACATTTGTAGTTAGTATGCACACATGAAATATTAACAGATACATCTAACGCAACTATGTTTGTTTACCCCTAGAATACTAATGCATATTTTCACAAACTAAATAGTAATTTAACGAACACTAAATGCAATGTGTTTTAATAGAAATTTTAATCTATTTTTTGCATAAATGGTCATTTGCAAATATTTACTTACTAAATGAACAACTTTAGTAAGTAATCAAATTAATCATCTTCGTAAATTGCAATCCTAGCATTGCTATTTCTGAAATAAGTAGATACATATTCCAGTATTTTAAGTAGAGAATAAATTTTAGTAATATATGTAGAGAACATTAAGTACTATGAGAATTTTGAATCATTGTACAGCACACTGAGTACCCACACACTCACAAAGAGATGTGTAATTCTCTCAATCGAAAAAATTAGAACCTTACAGAGCGTTTTCCTTCTTCAAAAAATTTTGAATAATAGCTATCAAACGCACTTACTGCACAACTTTAAAATACGGACGTTGGAATGATCACGTTTCTTGCAATTACTATGCGTACCTCGGCACAATACGGTATCCTACAGTATGTCATTTACTATCACTGTACTTAGAGTATGGAACTCACTACCCACATATCTGAAACAAATTAGCTGTTTCAGGAAATTTAAAACTCAACTCATTGATTGTATTAAAACAATTAACTATAAATAACATAAGCTCCTATTCCCATTGTCACATCTTAATTCAACACCACGTACGCTATCATCACTGATCAATTTAGATTACATTTCAAGACGTCACTCTTTTCTTGGAATTTTGCTCCTCTTTACACTATCGCTGAAATGGCCCTTATGGCATATTTTCCTGTCTAATGCAAAGCCCTAAAGCAAGTATATTACATATTATAAAATAAGACTTTCATATATTTTCACTCAGTAATGTATGATCTTTTCTTGCTACTCTGTATTTATCTTGTTCATCTGCCTGCTTTCTGTTTCCTTTTCTGTTATAGATTATCTTCTAGACTTCAGCCATTTGCATTCAACTGGGAAAACTTCATTTATGTATATAAAAAATGTTATATTCATATTATCATCTTTTCCTCTCCCCACTTTCTCCAGTTTTCCTAATTCATTCTAACTCTCTTTACTTATCTTCTGCCTTCGCTCTTTTCCATTAATCTTCCTGATTCCTTCCCTTTCACTAGTGTTACGGGCCTAAGCCGCCATCCTGGTTGAGGTTTTCCTGGGTTTACTCAATCGCCTAAGGCGTACGCCAGGATGATTCCTAGTTTTGCATCCCAGATATAAATGTAAAATATGTCCTCCTTTTTCTTGAATTTGTTCACAATTGAGACATTCGGGCATAGGATAATTTCTGACATTTTACGAAAGTAAAATTATTGACTTACAATGCCTTTCTTGTAAATAAAAAAACGTGAGGTCTCTTTATACCATGTTAGCTTTAGAATCCACAAAATTGACAATGAAAATACATTCACCCTTTATGTTTCATTTGTTACGTGTAGCACATTTCCGTTAGCTAATACGATTGTTGCACTTTCGTAAGTAACGTGAAATGTCAGTTATCATTATTTCAGCCCGAACGCTTCAATTGTAATTATATAAATGTAAATATTTAAGTGGTTAGGTGGAAGAGTAGGTCTTACTGCCTGAGCCTCTCCAGAAATTAAGGCATTATTATTATTATTATTATTATTATTATTATTATTATTATTATTATTACTATTATTATGTAATTCCAATAAAAAACAAAACAGAAAGAGTATCACACAAAGTCTTACCCGGAAGCGGAAGAAGGACAGATGGCACGAAGAGGAATATAACTGAGAAGGATGAGAATAATCGAGAAGGATGAGAATAATCGAGAAGGATGTTCGGATTCATATAATATGCTGGTTGTTTTGATTGTAAATAGTTTCAGATACCATACTTCATATTCAGTCAGCATTCTTAGGCGCTTCGAACCGTATGCGAGAAAATAACTAGTAGTGCAGAGAATATTGTAGCGTCGCCTGGTCCGGCGCCGGTGCGTCGGGCCGCTTCAGGGAAACCCGCGTTAAGCCGGATGGGGGTGGAGGGTGGCGGCGCCACGCCGCGCCGGTTGGAAAAGCCCTTAGGAATCCCGGCTGGAATTTCCTTCAAAAGGATGCGCGTGGATGCGAGTTTAAGAGATGTCGGTTGCAGCTCTGGAAAGGCTGGCCAGCGAGCCGTATGACGCCCGCTGCTTGTAGGGTGGGGGCGAGCCGGCGGATATTTAAGGCCGCGCCGACAGGAGCCTCGGGGGATACGCTGGGTGTCGAAAGACGAGAGGTATCTCCAGTGCTATCATTGCACGTGATCTTCGGGTCGAAGATCGGTTTGGCGACAAGCCATGTAACTGGTATAGTTACGGGACTCTATGTCCGACAGCTTCGCACCTCGCGTTGCTTTTTGCTGTTTCCGAAGCAGTGGTTCTGGGCGAAGACCCAGGGACGGTCGCGGGGTTTCGCGGCTAAGAGAACTGAAAGGTTGCCAAGGGGTTAGATTTTTGTATTATTTTTGTACATTAATTGTAAAAATTCTGTAAATATATTGTATATATCAATCAGAACAGTCGTCTGTGGTTTTCATGCTAGTACGTCACAATATCCTACAATTGGTTTCGTGTGTGTTGAATCGGAGCTAACTTTATGATTTTATCCCATCCTCTTCTCGGCTGCTGTCTATAGGCGTCTTCAACACCTACCAGTCCTCTCGTGATGCCCATCGCTCCTCTGAGAACATTGTCAGCGTCATTGTCAGCCCTTCGCGCTCCACGAATGTCTCGACCCTAGGCCGTAAGAAACTTGCCCTTAGTATCCTTTAGCTCCATCACAAAGGGGCAGATTTTAATGCAATGTTGGTTTTTTTCTTTTTAATTTAGAAAAATGATGTTTATTATAAAGATTCATTTTATGTTATGACAAAAGGAAATGACTCATTTTTATGTCATTTTTTTGCTTTTTTCGTCCATGTCGACTAATAAGTCACTTTTCACCTTTTTCCGTCATTTTAATGCCGGAAATCGCCGATTTTAATGGTGCTTGCTTCAAATACTATTTACGATATACAACAAATGATCTCCACAGAATTCCTGGGTAGCATATTCGATTTCTTTGCTCAGAAATTGGAATGTCAACCTTGTGAGTATGTAATCTAAGGTTCCTGTGACGCTTGTCAGCACCATTGGCGGTTCAGCCGATTTCGGGATAACTGGCAGAGATTTGCTGGTAAAGAACAGTCCAAACCAAAAGTTTGAAAGCTGCGTTTACTTCAACGAATATAGGAAGCCTGGATTAACGTATCAGTTTGAGGTGTTCATCCGAACTGATTTTTATCACAATTTTTTCGTCAGTTTTCTTTGCGTTTAGATCATTTTAAAAACATTTTAAGCGCATTTTATTGATAATATTTGGCGATGTTTTGAATCATCAAAATCCATTCTGTACCCATCACGGTACCATTATTTGATACTGCCGGATTTGTATTTCATCTGTAGACGCAGAGACGGACTTAAGCAAGACGTGCAGCATGGACAGTAGCTGAGGAAAATATTCCACAGACCTGTTACTTCATTTTAGCTTAGTTCACGATTATATTTGGACACAACCTGTCTGGTGGTTTTTCCTTCAGGGTCGAGCGCCGGGTGAGGTGTTGTGTTTCTATATTAATAGATTACTGTCGCTCGAGGTAAAAAACAGGCTGCTGCATAGCGCGCGGACATATGAAGCACATTATGTTCTTCAAATAGTGTTTTCAATTTCCGTCTATGAATTTAAAATTCTTTTGAACAAATTTTGTAACATTTTTGTGTCCGTTTAACCTCTGATATTATCTTTTTGTAAGTTTTACTTAGAATTTTTTTCACTATTTAGCACTTGTAGACTCTACTACATTTGCATTTGTAGAACACATTACACTTTTGGACTATTTGTGTATATCCGTTATGTAGTCAAGCGGAAGAGCGAACCTGATGACCCGAGTCTCACCATAACAAAACAGGGCATAATAATAATAATAATAATAATAATAATAATAATAATAATTGTTATTATTATTATTATTATTGTTGTTGTTCTCACGATCAAGTTCAGCAATTTCAGTTTCCTGTCAGGCCAAGAGATTTTCCTTTTTCTTTTATACTACGTAGGAGTATTACTCCGTATATACTTACATATACAGGAAACTATATGTAAAATTGTACATGTAAGTATGCTTGTTTAAGTATTTTTGCAGAAATGGTAAACAATCCTAGTTTGAATCATATGATATCCTGGTTCGATGCTTTGCAAAACAGGCATTGTAAACATTGTCCGTCACGTCGCCATCCATTAACACTTCGACTGCTGTTTATTGGAGCTTCTCTTGTGAGCATCTGACTCGCAGACTGATGTCAGCAATTCTAAGAGGAGCGTATACGTTTTATCATTGACAATCACATAATCCGAGAATGAAGGTTATGTGGAGAATTGCACTGCCAGGAAAAAGTACTTTCATATATTGATAAAATGGTGGGTGATAGTGTGCTTTGAGTATGGTCTTCACGATATGACGATCTATTTTAATTTCCTCAGTCTGCAATCCTTGGACCTTTAACGGCAAAACTGCTTCAACAAGCAATTCTGCAACCTTAGGATCTTTTTTATAACAAATTCAGGTTCTCAGATTCCAACGTGATCGCACTCGATACCATACAGAATTCAACGGTATTCTATCTTATTTCTTTGGCCTACGAGTTTTCCAGATCTTTCACTCATTCAATATTTTGCAATTCAAATGTAAAGACAATTGTGAAATTCACATGAAAATCTCACGGTGAATCTTATGGGAATGATTATCAGAAGATTGATGTACATTGCGTATCCAGTTGAATGTTGTAAACAGATATTTCCCATTATTTTTAAATAGGTCTCGTTCATCACTAAAATCAGCAATAGCCCACATTCTCAAGCCAAAATACATTGGTGATGAATATCTGGCCTCCTGAGTGTCAGGTAGCTTTCGGAAATGATTTTTTGTCACATTTATCTACAGAATTGCTAAATGTTGAACGTGATACGCAAACATATGAATGTACTGACTAGTGCCTTCATTGTCTTTTCTAAATAACGTATTGTCGCTTTTTCGGCATAATGTTGTTGTAAACCCTGTTTTGTGCGGGCTTTAATTTAATTGCAACTTCATTAAAATTATTTCATAAAATTCATTCATATTAAAAATTACTTTTTAATATGATTTACATTAAAATCTCATTTTTATTGTTAAAACATTGCAGGCATTATAGCAATCCACAATGCCACTTTCCGTTTTAAATTGCCCTCTAAAAGAAATTCAGTATAGTACTAGATGTGTTAACTATTATTATTTACTGATAATTAATAAATCAATGTAGTAGGCAAGAGTACTTCACCAAAATAATTTTAACAATTGTGTCGAACGTTTTCAAATGATATAAAAAATAGATATAGTAGGCTACAATAATAAGGGGGGGAGATCAAACATTAAGCTCCAATAACTTATTTTTCCCATTTTATTCATATATTGTTTTCCTGTAAAAAATAAATAGGATAATAATAATAATAATAATAATAATAATAATAATAATAATAATAATAACAACAACATTCATTTAACTATATTACGAGATTATTGAAAACACTTGAAGACTTTAGAAGAAACATGACAGAAAAGAATATCCTTCAAAAATATCTGAGATGAAGACTTTGTAATCCATAATGCATCCTTGATATTTAATGAAAAATACCTCTGCAATATCGGTATTATTTAATAGCCTTTGTAAGAAGTATGACTTGAATCCGAGAAAAATTCAAGCCTGAATAAAATGATTAGAAAAAATTAAATCCCTTATCTTGTTTCGTTTTATCCCTCGAGAAGTTAAGAATTCTTAGTAATGCTGCTCTTCCTAATACTCATCTGATATCTCTTCAGTGAAGTTTCGATGTTTTCTGACCTGGAAGCTACGTACACAATAAGATAAACAAGCGTCGTTCTTTTGCACTTCTTGAACTTCTCTGGCAATCTAATTTTAAAGACAAAAGTTATTTCCCTTTGCCTGGTTGGCTCTCTTTGATCTGTTTCCTCAACAATTTCAATTCCAAGAAACGTACTTCCTCTATACTACTGGAACAACTTTAAGGAGTGACAACATAGGTTCCTGCAACTACTCAACATTCAGATATTTGGTGGATAGAACACTGTTTTGTCTCTTTCATTACTTTATTCTTTACCTGTCTGAAAAAAGGGTTTACCGTTAAAATAGGAGTGGAATTGCATTTGAGGATATTGTTTTTATCAAAACAAATTCAAAAATATAAACAAATACTGGTCTTATTTCTTATAGTAATGTGACGTTATTTTTGTATGCCCATCTCTAAACACGGTGAAAAACACAATGATGGCATAAATAATTATTAATTGTTTATTTTCGGAGCAGATATTAGTTAGCTTTGGTGTTGGCTTTGTTGTCATTTTGGTTTTCATTATGTTACTCAATTTTTGCGAAAAAACAATCTCAATTAAATAACATTCCAGGACAATTTTGGAGTTTTTTATCGCCGTTTGTTATGAAGGTAATTAGAAAAGTGAAAAAATCAAAGTACTATTTACGGTAATGATAGATTGTTTGACGAAAATAAAATTTAGAACTTAGAACGAGTGTATCAGCTCGTAAGAAAACGAACAATTGATTGGGTTGCTGTGGAGGCAAGTTTGTTTTGAGAGAGGCTAGCTAGAGTTCGAAAGAGATGGCCGCATGACGGTTATGTCGTGATTTTTAATGTAAAACTCTCGTTGACGTACGAAATTAGTAGCGTCTTCAAGTGATTTAGTGCAGTAGATGGAGCGCCAGAAAGGGATTCACCTTTTATAGGCCTACTGTCTCTTTTACCTGAACTTTCCAACGTGAGTTTAACCTCAGTAAGTATTAAAAACATTAGTATGTAATTGCTTTTCATTTATAATGACCTTAAGAATTCAAAAACACTACATTAGAGAGTAATTTTGGGCAACTTCAGAATAAAAGGAAAAATTTGGGGAAATTTTAAAATCTCATGACTCTGTTACTATTCCCTGAAAAAAAATTATAGAGCAAATTTGTAGATAATTGTATGATCTTTAAAATGTTACATAACTATTTTTGCTCTAACATCAACCATTAAAAAGTTATTACATAAAAGCAAAAAATTCCCGAATTTTTTTTGGCTACCAAACCTTTTCCCCGAAATATTTCTAGCTGGAAATCTCAGGGTTTTCTTACTAATAACAACACAAACAAAATAAAAAATAAACTCTTATATCTCATATTTTGCAAGGCAAAATGACTTATGGAGTGCACTAATTAGAAGATTGACAAAACTTTGTGAAAGCTATTACTTATAATTAATTGGTGGTTCAAGGATACAGAACAAAATATTCGCAGAAGCGGAGCCGCTAACAATTTGATTACCCATCCAGAACTTATGAATAATATATTTGTTCTTTTTGTTGGAACCGTGTTTTATTTGACTATCCACAAGAGAGAGGCTAACGGTTAGCAACGTGTGTGAAGTGGAAAGTAGCAGCAGTAGAAATTATTCGAAATACCCATGATTGCGGGAGTCGACGAGATTTGAATGGTTATACAACATCATTTTTGTGTCCGCCGAATATGACTAAAAATATTTATTTTGCTGTTATTGAATGAAAATATTATAATTATGACAATAAATGGTAGCGATGAAAATTCAAGTAAAATGATGAGGGTAATTAAAAGCATTTATAAAAATGAGTATGGTACTGTAAGGCTGGATGGACAACTTAGTGGGAAATTTAGAATGGGCAAAGGAGTTAAAAAAGGGAGATTCATTGAGCCCTCTACTATTTATAATCTTTATGGATCAGGTAATTACACAAACCAAAAGGCGTTCTAAAAAATGTAAAATTGGAAATTGGAAAATGAGACCAGTATGGATACAAGCATTGGTGTATGTGAACGATATTCTATTACTCGCCAAAAACCCAAGAGAGCTGCAAGAGATGATAACTGAGTGGGGGTATGCACTGGAGGATAGGGGTGTGAAGATAAACATCAATAAGAGCAAGGTAATGTGTATAGGCAAAGAGAAGGAAGAAATGAACATCAAGTCGAGAGAGGAAAGCCTGGAGCAAGTAATAAGCAACGAGTATCTAGGAACAATAATTTCGGAAAAAGGAAATAATAAAGAAGAACTGAATAATAGAATGAGGAAAGCAAACTGTGTATTATCAAATAAATAAGAACTTGTTAAGAATGAATGCAGGCACTAAAACAAATCTCCAAATTTATATATGGAACTGAAAGTATGCCACATAATACGAAAACAGAAAGTAGAGTCACAGCTGTGGAAATGAAATTCTTCCCCAGGATAGTAGAGAAAACAAGAAGACATCGAATAAGGAATAATACAATACAGAGAGGAACTAAAAGTTACCCCGCTACTCAAAGAAATGGAAAAAAGGCTCTGAAGGGGTACGGTCATGTTGCTAGAATGGCAGAGGATAGAAAACCGAAACAATTTATCAAAGCCAAGCCAGAGGGAAAGAGACCACCTGGAAGGCCAAGAGGAACATGGTACGCATATATACAGGATATATGCCAAAGGAGCTGATCTACACTAGGAGAGGTGAAGCGCAAGGCACAAGACAAAAAGGAGTATGCCAAATGGCTAACCCGACGCTGAGAGGCATCAGGGGAAGAAGAAGAAGAAGATTAAAATTCAAATATAAAAATGCATTCAATTAAATGGTTTTCTCACTACCTTAAGCCCGCAACAGACTACACCCAGGAATGCGTTGCGAGAAATGCGTGACGATAAATGTGGAAAATCGAAGCAAGGGACACTTATGGACCCCCACACACTAGAAAGAGTTTTCTCGTTCGCCTCTGCGGTGGCGAAAGAGTTTCTCGCTCGAATCGGTCAGCTAGCGCGTTTTCTCAGACACATTTCTACTCCTTCACTTTTTGTATGATATTCAGGCCTTCGCTAATGTAGGAAAACACTAAACAGTACGTTGACCTGAGTGAGGTTATAATATTTAGCGGTAAAAGATGTGTTAAACAACCAGTTTTTAATTGGTTATTTGAATTTTCTCTTTCAACGAAAATGAACAAGAGAAAACGTGCGTGGAAGATAGTCTTAGTAGTATAAAAATAAAAATTTGAAGCTAGAAACGTGAAGGAATATTTTGAAAGAATCGAATTATTTCATTATTTTCTTAATTCATATTTATGATTTATGAATGAATTTATTAAATGTTAATTTTATTATGAATTATTTGATCACTCACCATATATTCATAATTCAACCAACATATACCGTCAAACAGAGGGGAGAGGGGGAGATTATGGAGCTCAAGAACATATGCACAGATGGAACTTCTCTCTTAAACGTCACATACGTTCCAGTTTTTTACATTAAATAATGGTTTGTATGCGATGCAATAATGTATTTCTCTTTAGGTAATTTGAACTCATTAAACAGATGGTTTACGATTATGGCAACAAAACAAGCATTTCACGGGTTAAAATTAAACAAGAGCACTTAATAAAACAAGAAATGGCACTCGCAGCTGATCTCACAGTTAACTACAGTCACTACTCTCAGCTTGTGGCGCATAAGTGCACTTGTAGACATCGAATAACCTATTTCAAGTGTGTTGACGCATTTTCACCGGCCTCTATCCTCATTTCTCGTCGCACGTTTCTCGCAACGCATCTTTTGGAAATGAGTAGAAGTGTATCAAGAAAGTGTAGAAACATATTTTCTAAGCATATCAAGAGGACTGAATATTATATTTAATTTTTGCTATCATGTTTAGTCCATTTTTGTTATTATATTGCTCCTTTTTCATTGTATTTAATATGAAATGTATTACCTTTGTTAACTCGACGATATATTTGATTATTCTACATTAGAACGTAAAATTGATTTTTTAAATTTTCACTTTGAAAATGTACAATGTGTTTATTTCGGAACATTTAGCAACGGCATTAATTATTTCACAATGTACATAACATAAATAATATCAATTACCCTTTTTAATTGTGAGGTAAGTTTAAATTATTTTTCTCTTAAATCCGTGTGTATGTTGACTATTGCTCAACAAGATCATTGATAATTGATTATAGTGTTCGTTTATGTTGTTCTGTTGATTTGTAGGTCTTTACAAAGCATCTTGTCTTTTATGATCCACAGAGCGTTTCACAAATTTTCTGAAGTTTTCGTTTCGAATTTCGAATATACAGAAGGAGTTTTTTATGGTTTTAGTTTAATAGCAAATTCTTTAACGTTGAGTTCTTGTCGATTAAAATCACACTAAAGAATCATTCGTAGAATTTTTATTGGATGAGTCATGAATTCTTTTGAATATATCGTTATGATTCCAAAAATGTTTTCCTGTTCCTGTTCTTGGATCAACAGCCTGCTCTTGGCCGACTAGTGGTGACCCAGCTTCTGGACCATGGGATAAGGGGTTCGTGTGGTAAGCACGAAGACATCCCTTCACCGTATATACTGGTCTTCGTAATCTTACAGTGGGCTTACCCATCGTCACGCAGCAATAGATACTGGGACATTTGTAAGAAAAGCGCATAGGTATACTTTTCCTCGGCTGGGAATCGAACCCGGGGATGTGCCGAGCACACTAATCAACGAGCCACTGAGAGAGGCATAAATGTTTTTCAACATAAAATGTACTAATCAAATAAGAAGCAATGTTAAATTAACGAAATACAGTTATTCAAAATCTTCACCAGGTAGAGCTCCGCTTTTACTAGGCTCCCGCTCAGTATTTGTAGCGCCCAGTGTACACAGAGTGTCCTGCTACCGCAGCACTTCGGCTGCTTCGTGGGCGGCCCGCGGTGGCCGACAACTCCCCACGCGAACTTCGTGCGGCCGGCCTCGCCGGACGGCGGCAACGCCCGCGGCGCTTCCCCGATATCCGTGCACCGGCAAGCGCTCCGATGGCTTATGAACGAACTAATCTGTCTCAAGTCACGTACTTCCAGAGAATAACAGAGGTTGAGTTGCAAGTTTTCTCTCATACAAAGGATCATTAGGAGTTCAGAGTAAATAAAAGTAAATGAAATATACTATGTGTTTAATACTGATAGTATGTAAGATTATCTTCAATGGAAAATGTAATTCACGTTTGTATTATTGAATGATAATTACTAGTCTACTTAATTGTTGTTGAAGTTTTGTGACGGACGTTAGTGTAAATCTGCTACAAATCAAATAACGTCTTCCCGCAAGGCTTAATAATTTTCGTAATGCCGATAGAATTCTCACATTTTCCATACAACTAACTCCAACAAAACTCAAACTCTTTCTACTTAACAGCGTCTTGAGCATTGGGCAAACAGCCTTACTCTGGGGAGTAAAGTAAACACTGAAATTGACCTCCAACGCCTCTGGAGTGACAAATTATTTTTAGTATTCAACTCGTGATGGGTGATGTACTGCAATTGTCAAAATACATTACTTCTTAAATGAATACAAAGCACGCAGTATTGATGTTAGTCAAATTCTCTTTCTCTTCTTTTCTCTTAATTTTATCTTTCTTCTTTTCTCCTTTTCCTCCTCCTTGTCTTTCTTTATCTTCTTTATTCTTCTTTTCTACTTCTTTATATTCTCTTTCTTAGTCTTCTCACTCTTTCTTATCTTATTATTCAGATTTTCCTACTCTTTCTCTTTCCATTTCTCCTTCTTATCTTCTTTTTACTTCATTTCATTCCTCTTCTCAATATTCCAGCCAATAACAACAATAATATAAGCATAGGGGCTATGTGAATTGTTATTTCTTTTGGTTCTTTTCTTTCTCTTTCTTTTCCCCTATTATTTCCTCCTTTTTCTTGTTTTTATTCTTCCCTATCTCATTCTTCTGGTTCTTCTTCTCCTTTTCTTTATTTTTCTTTTCTTTCTTTTTCTCATTATTTTTTCCATCTTTTCATTCTTCTCCTCAATGTCCCAGCCTATAACGACAATGATGTGATAATAGCAGGAGTTAAATCAGAAGTTATTTCTCGTTGTTGTTTGTTGTATTTTTTTTTTTATTTTTCATCGCTTTTTCCTTATTTCCATTCCTGCTCTTCGTCAGTCTCAATCGCCTTATTATTTTCTTTGTTCTTCTGCTTATTATTTTTTCCTGTTTATCCTCCTCATCGTCCTTCCCCTTCCCGTCTCCTCCATTTGTCCCAGGTATTATTAACGTGACATCAGGGGTCGTAACGACTCGGAACATGAAACGCATAAACGTCACGCGGGTTGCGTCAAGCAGGGTGAGAGCGCTTCAGAGTACTCAGATTTTTTATAGCAATATTATGGCAAAATTGCGGTGTGATTCAATATAAAGCGATATTCGTAGTGGATGGTGGTATTTTAATGTTCACTCATGATTTATATGGAATTCAATCAAGCATTCTTCTTCTCGATCGGATGATGCAATACGAGGCTGTCGCTGTTAACGATCATTCGACAAAAAATAAAATCATATAGAGAAAATATAGTGCAAATATACTTCGTATAGACTCTAGTAACCATACGTTCTTTGCGAATCTAGGCAAAAAACGTCAAGTACAGTAAAATTTACAATTTCTATTGAATATATATTTTATTTTGTTAATATCATGCTGATGTGCCCCGTGTTGCTCCGATATTCACTTTTCACAATCTATTAGACTAAAATTCTATCTATTCCCGCCTTGTTCGTTCACTTCTGTGTATTTTGATGCAACTATGAGTCACTCGGGCGTTTTCGGTCGTCTCCGGCCTCGCTTCGAATTGTCTTCCTTTGCCCCGACTTCCCCGCCTATCTCGATTTGCCCGACTTGCCCTCACTTACCCTAACCTCACCGCCAAATCTCCGGTCTACATCATTCATATCTAACTAAAATAATTTAGAAATTTGTATTAAAAGAAAGATAAAATACCTTTTCTCATATCTATTTTTTGTGAAGTTTTATATATTATAGCAATACAATAAATAAAACTTCTCTATACAAATCATTCAATTTTTCAGAAATTTAGCATGTGCGTAAATGTTTAAAAGTCTTTGATTAATAACTTTTCCCTATCCCTTGTACAAATAATATCGAAACCACAAATAGGAACAGTTCTCATAATTCAGTTTAATATAAAAATAAACAACCACTCATCAGGAATAATATACATTTTCAAGAGTTGTTACTACATCATTTGTAGAATATTCTTCATTAATTCTTCTAGCAAATATTATAGGCCTACACGGAAGCACTACACGCACAAAACGTACTTCTACGTGTGAAACACGAATACAATTATAGTTATCTGCTTTCGGTTAACTAGTTTGATATTTTGATATAACCACTCGGTAAGGTATCGTGGTTCTGCTGTGTTCTCAATAGCAATTTTGTAACTTTTTTTAAAAAAAAGGACATTTGTGGGTAATGTTTCCAATCGCAACTGCATGTTTGATTCACGATCGTTCAAAAGTATTCTTGCGAAAATGTGGAGCAAACACCTCCAGTAGTACTCTTTTTTGACACATGCAAATATAGTTTTACTTTCATGTAAGTTTAAGATGAATTCATTGTTAATTTTATAGGATGTGTAACTACTACTATGATGACGCTTCGAATTTGATTTGAACCTTCCTATAACAAAGTAACGATCCCCATACATCCCTCCAGTTTGAACGCATTCCTGAGCGTTAGTCGAAATCACATTCGGCAACCACTTGACAAAGGAGCAGCGGGTATGTAGCTTTGTGCGAGGAGAATCTACCGTTTGTGTGACTTATGCAGCGCAGAAAGCGCTGCCAGGCCACACAAAAGAGAGCCATAGCCTCAAAGCGTCAGCATGGCCTATTGCGGTTCCCGGAAGCGTGGGCGAAGCCCAAAGCCCCTGCCCCATTCGTCCACACATCTCTGAGACAGCCGGATTCAGCTCATCTGAGGCAATGTAGTATACACTGAGAAACCTCTCTGAAAGGACACCTCTTTGTAGGGGTAAATTGTCAAGGTAGGAGACGAAAAAAAATCTGATTTCTCAGAACATCTGTTAAGCACACACCACACTTGAGCGAACCGGACGTGCCTCTTAAAAAGAATTTCTGAAAAAAAATGCATTAATGGATATATTTGTTTAATTGTACTTCTGTTAAAAAATAATTCTTCACATACTAATCTACAACGTAGTGGTTGTAGCTCTGTGTTCATTACGGTCTTGTTTAGGAAATATTTTTATTAATACTATTTACTACTGCTCGCTAATCATACTGCTCAAAATTCCATCAATCGTGCGCTCCTGTGATGTTAAAATTCTCGAGATGTGACATCCACGGAAAAAATTGAGAAAAGGGTAATTTTTATGTACAACGATATAAACTAGTGGTGCTAAAACAGCACGTACTTTCTCGTCCGTATTTACACGCAAAATTACACAAGTACTCAAAAACATGCAAAAGTACTCAAATTTTTGAAAAATTGTACATGACCTTATTTCGAAACCTATCTTTATGTAACATATTTCATTATGGGTTAAATATCTATCTTTAATATTTTAGCTGTAGGAAGACGCCGAAAAAATGAAAGTTTGCAATTGTCGAAAAATCAGGATTTTCAACGAACATGAGACTAGCACCATTGTTTTAAAAGTCCTTCACACTATCCAACAAAAACGTGAATAAAAAACGATTGAGACATACTTGTGAAAATTTTGAAAATATCCCAAAATAAAATATTAAAATTTAAATATCGATTTAAAAAATTAATTTAAATATCGAAAAATTAAAATATCCATTTCAAATTCAAAAGACCGCGACGTCAGTGATTTCGATTGAGGAATACAAATTTTGGAGAAAATCGGCTGAACGGTTTAGCCGGTAGGGTTGTTCACAGACGAATGGACAGACGGACGGATAGACGGACGGACAGACAGACGTTTCGACGTCATTCAATTTTTCGGAATCAAGAACCCACAAAACATGAATTCTGGGTACATTACGTGTTAAGAGGATTTTGTTCTAAATTTAGCATCTGTATTTATCCAGTTTTCGTTACCAGGTTTCTCTAATATTAGTATTTCTGACGAAAATTCGCCGTTTTCCGGACAGCATTACGTAACTTTCTCTCTACTCCGCAGCGAGGAAGTTTAAAATGAGGACGCGATATTCTGCGAGCAAGAAGTCCCTTTTCAAGTACTGAAGGCAGTCTTTTAGGATGTTCAAGAAGAGTCACGCCTAAGGAGAGACCTGACAACGCATGAGATCTTCGTTTTGAGAATGCGTACGCACCAATCGACTTTCTTCAACTAGCTAGAGATGATAAAATTCTCTCTTACGAGGAAATTATCTTACGTGGTACAAGTTACTTAAAAATATTATAAACAATTACAGCATTTAAAGTTTACCAAAGTGCGTTTCTGTGAATATGTTTGGTTTAGATCCGCTGGCATTATTTTGACATGTTCTAAATCATCACTCTGCAAATGGTATTCCTCCAACATCCAGATGAGCCGAGTCATACGCGCACGTTTTATTGAGCCCGGGAATACCAACCCCCTCTCCCCTCGCCGCTATTAACATTAGTTGAAGTAATAATAGATGTTAGCCACAAGCCTTGCTGACAAAATCTATTCACCAGAAATGTTCGCTCCCATATAATAGACACGATTCTGCAAATAAACTCAAGCTACCGATTTGATATAATAATCCTGCCATTTAAAGTTTGCCCACTTTTTCACATCTAGCGGATTGAGGGCTTAAGAAAATGTGCGCCGATAATAGTTGCTGACAATGATAGAAATTTGTGCAGTGAGTGCAGTTGGACAAAATATAACGTTCTCAGAATTGTTACAAATGTAAAAAGGCATGTGAAAATATTAATATGAATTAAATGATAGAGAAATTGAAAGTCAGTCCACGCATATCAAAGGCAAACGGTCAGCACACATTTGCCAAATATCAAAAATGTTCCGCTCCCTGTTCCTTTTCAACACACTTTCAAGAAAATTCAGGATAAACTGACTCATATCAAAATAATAATTAATGTTTGGAACAGTTCTTAAAATAGGAGATTCGAAAGATATTTTCCTTGAACTCTACGAGCAATTACGTATTTGGTTCAATGCGAACACTCAGAGAGGAAAGACGAAATTAATGGGGAATACCACAAACCTAGCTCAAGTTATCGAACGGTAGTAAACTGATGATGAGAATTATTTGTATATTGTACTCACCTACCACGCATTCTAATCAGATTTGGCAGAAATTGTTTCATTATATTCGTTCACATGACTTTCCAGTGTAAAGGCTGCACCGGGGGCATGCGAAAACAAAAGGCGGGGTCTGGGAGAGGCCGACCGTGACCAGAGGTGTGTAACGGTTGTGATATTACCCATTAAAAGTACTTGACACTTGGCTATTGACACATTGTGAACTGAGTTAGGAGTGAGGGCATCGTTATCCAATCGAGAGTTTAAATTTTTGATGTCACTACAGCGTTAAAAATTTCAGGCTCCCGGTTTGAAACACCGCTCTCTCTCTCTCTCTCCTTCTCGGAATGAGAGGAGGCACAATTGTCCGATCGGGGGATTCAATTTTTAATGCCACTACAGCTTCAAAAATTCAAACTTTAGATTTGATAAATATTAGACTCACGAAGTGTCAAGTGTACTTTTAATCGGACTATCGAAGACAGTGGAGCACTGTGTCCAAAGCCGTGAATAATAGAGTTTCTGCAGGGATCACAGACTTTGGCGTGAGGATGGGAGGAACTTGCGTCAAGGTCTGAGCGGCAGCTGCAGGTCTAGCGCTGGCCCGGGGCCAGCGTGAATGGCTCGGCTCTGCGGACAATTACTATTTCAATGATACTCAATTTGCTTAGCTGTTGTTTTTGCCTACATTTCAACATTTCGACGTGTTCCCTTGAAGTGAATGCAATGTATTTTTACGTACAATATCTGCCAGATCGCCCAAGAATATATATATATATATATATATATATATATATATATATATATATATATATATATATATATATATATATTACCAGCTCGTAGGAAAAGTGACGAGTATGTCTCTCTGGAACGACTCGCACCTCGTACATATTCAAAACCAATTGTTTGCAAGGTATCAATTCAGTATGAAGTGCTTTAAGATCATCAACTTCTTTTCACCAACTTTAATGTGAAGCCAGCAATATGTACAATGATTATCCAGTTAAGACAAGTCCATGGGAATTAATTCAGTGCAATTTTAAACGATAAAGATGTATTTGCTTTATGTGAAATAAAAGTGCTCTAAAGCCATTAACACAAGAATTCAATGTAGCGGATACATCCATCTCTTTCTGTCTGATGAATACACATATATTTTTGCTGATTTCCCTTATACAAAAAATGTCTAGAAAAATAGAGAGTATCTCTTGTTGCGATGTGGTCAACTGCATGGAGGGGTGATTTCGTCGTGCTATGCAGGCCATGACTTCCGCTGGTGACATTGACGATTACATCATTAGTCTATGGGACCCTAACGATACTTGCCCATTCGACGGCTCCTGAAACGGCAAATGTGGTGACGGGTCATGGTGTAGTGACGCCCTGGTGCTATCGGCAGTCGCGGACGTACACCCTAAAGCATTCCCGGCGGACTCATGTCTCATGGTTCGTTTTAATTGGCAAAACAGCACGGGCGGACATTGCGGCGGAGTTACACTAAAAATATGCCAACCAGGTTCACGAATATTCGTGAAATTGAGAATCCGAATCCGGTGCGGACCTCTACCTGCACATAATTTCAGTGTTTCGATCAATCTGCCTGCCAAAGCTGTTGTGCGCCAGAATGCGTGGTCGGTGGCATCGACCGGTTCCAGTGGCGTCTGGTTCACGCGCGAAGTCGTTGGCATGCCGAGCCCCAAGACTAGATGGCCAAGAGCAAAGTGCACGGGTCAACGTGTGTTTGGTCTCGAGATAAGATTCAGAGGACATGTGTATGCACTCAGGCACACACGCACACACACACACACACACCACATTTGCCATTTCATATATATATATATATATATATATATATATATATATATATATTGAAATGGCAAATGTGTGGTGTGTGTGTGTGTGTGTGTGTGTGTGCGTGTGTGCCTGGGTGCATATATATATATATATATATATATATATATATATATATATATATATATATATATATATTGAAATGGCAAATGTGGTGTGTGTGTGTGTGTGTGTGTGTGTGTGTGTGTGTGTGCCTGGGTGCATATATATATATATATATATATATATATATATATATATATATTGCACATTTTCGAACATCCTGAATAGTGTGACAAAAAAAATCTTTTATCGAACACACTAGTACGAATTCGTCCCAGACCATATGGACCTTTCCGTTTTGTGTCCGCCCGCCATCAGATTCCACCGCCGCAAGAAGCGAGCGCCTCGGCGTGGGCGGGCGAACCCGATCCGGCGCGCGGCCCTCTCAGGACGAAATACATCACGAGCGACGGCGGCGGCGGCAGCGGCGACGGGTATCGATCTCCCAAGTTGGGCGCGCGCTGCTGCCACCGCCAGTGGCCGCGCGCCGGTGGTCGCAAGTAGCGGCGGGCGACCCTCGGGACACCGCGCCGGCTGGGCGCCACCCCTCCCCCTCCCCGATAAATCAGAGCGCGCGACGCCGCGCCGCGCCGCGCCGCGCCGCGCCGCGCCGCGCCGCGCCGCACGTCGCCCGCCGGCTGCCTCTGCCCGGGTGGGCCCGGCCCGGCCGCGGCGATCGACGAGCGCGGGGAGGACGCGCGGGTGCGGTGGGGCGGCGGCGACCAGGCGCGGTGGGAATGTGGGGGAAGGGCGGATCGCGGGCGGAAGTTATGCAGGAGGACGGTGGAAGTGTGGCGGGAGGCTGGCGGGACAGCGGTGGAGAAGCGGCAGGAGAGCGACGGAGAGCGGTGGGAGAGTGATGGGATAGCGGCGGCAGAGTGGTGGGAGAGCGGAATAACGGGGGGATAGCTGCAAGATAGCGGTGGGAGAGCGACTGGACAGTGTCAGGGGAGCGACGGGAGAGTGATGGGATAGTGGCGGCAGAGTGGTGGGAGAGCGATGGGGGAGTGGTGGAAAAGCAATGGAAGAGGGGGGAAACGACGGGACAGGGGCTTGAGAGTGACCGTATAGCGGCAGGAGAGCGAGGAGAGAATGACGGGAGAGTGGCAGGAGAGTGACGGGACAGCAGCGGGAGACCAGTGAGAGAGCCACGGGATAGCAGCGGGATAGTGGCAGGAGAGTGACGGGAGAGCGGCGGGAGAGCGGCTGGAAAGAGGGAAGGCGACGGCAAAGAGCGGATGACGGAGGGCGAGCGACGAAAAGGCGGCGTATGGCGGACGGCAAGCAGCCGGCAAGTGTCAGAGGGACGCAAGTGGAGGGAGTGGTCAATGGGCGTCAGGTTGCAGGAGTGCGAAGAGAACGCGGATGGCACGAGAGCAGCGTGTGGGCCGCGAGAGCAGTGGATGAAAGGGTGGCGCCCTTAGGATGTATGGTGGAAGAGCGGCGGCTGTACGGAGAGTATTGCTGGGGAGTTCCGTAGGGTGAATGGCGAAAGAGCGACAGGTGTGCTAGTGGCAGGCGGTGTGTATGCTGTCACCATGTGTGCAGGTGGTTGGGGAGGGCTTGCCGAGGGTGAATGGGCAGAGGCTGGCGACGATACGCAGGAGAGTCGTGGGCGGGCAGGCGCGGGTGGGCAGGCAGGCGAGTGGGTGGGCGGGCAAGCGGGTGGGTGGGCGGGCGATCAGGTGGGCGAGCGGGCGATCGGGTGGGCGGGCGGGCAGGCGAGTGGGTGAGCGGGCGGCGCGTGGGCGGGCGAGCAGGCGGGCGGGCCGGGGAGCAGACGGGAAGGCGGACGGGTGGGTGGGCTACGGGGCGGGCAGTAGGCATGAGGGCTGCGGGGGCGGGCGCTGGGTGGCGAGGTCAGGTCGAACCGCGCCCAGGATAATTGACCCGGGAGCGAGCTAGTAACGGAAGGTGCAGCTGAGGGAATACCGGCTCGGGGTGGGTTAACGGTAGCGACGGCGGAAATTGTTGCCAGTGGTTGTGGACTCGAATTCTATCTAAGATGTCTGTGCTGTAACGTGAAGGTCTCTCAGACGGCAAAAAAATCTCTTGCTGTTTCTCAATATTTATAATAATATTTTTATAATTAAAATATGCATCAGGATCAAAGTTTATTCCCTTATAGTTGTTCGAGAAATCACAATCCCAAACTGCTGGTACTCCATCACCACTGACAAATAAAAGAGAAGAAAGAGTGACGCAGCAGTCATTAGAATAAGTGCACCAAATGATTGTTTACTTAATTTGTATAAATAATATATTTTTATCGGAAAATGAAGAAAATAAATAATAGAAAATGATTATTTTGTAGAAAATCGATCATATATACAAAATATACAATTAAAACAAAAATTACTGATATGTGAGGATGCGTTTATTACCTGGTCAGAGACGTTTCTGACACCAGCCATGCAGCATGGATGACATTATACCACGTATCGTCATGTATCTTGTGTGTGACAGAAACATTGCCTCAGAACATTCGCAATCTGTCTTGTGTCACGTTACTTGATGCCTCGAACTGCACGTATGTGAATGTGCGTACAATTTTGGCCGAACTTCTAAATCTCTTCCAGTATTTCAAATAACAAAATATACATTTTAAGAAATAATAAATAATTCTTATTAGTAAAATGCTTTCCATTAACTTCAAGATATAATATTGATTCAGTGGTGAGTTGTAGTTGATATTTACATAATTGAAATGATTGAAGGCGTTGTCATTGTCAACAATAGTATTGATTTCAAAAATAGCAGCTTTCGATGGCTTAGCCATAATCATCAGTTTTCTGCTGTCTGGGAGCCACAAAAACGACTACGTAGTCCCAGACAGCAGAAAACTGATGATGATGGCTAAGCCATCGAAAGCTGCTATTTTTGAAATAAATACTATTGTTGACAATGACAACGCCTTAAATCATTTCAGTTATTCAAGATATAACTTCATTAGCTGGAATAATATCCTATAATTATCGAATTGTCGTAAAGATGAGTTTTTTATATAATGTAAAATTAGTAAATTTACAATTATATTTTATTCATAGACAGTGGTCCTGAAAAAGGCGCGTTAGGAGCTCTATGACAAATGCGTAAAATACAAATAACATGCCTAAGATATTCTGATCATTTTCAGATAACACAATGACAAAATATATTATATTTAAAACAATCCAAATCATTATGTGAATAACTCTGAAGTGAAAAATGAGTGTGGTTGCATGAGAAAATAATCATAAAACACATTTCTATCTCGTTTTGTTCTTCAGTAACTTAAGTATTTTATACACTCTACTACACACACAACAATAGTAATTTACTTTTTTAAGGCAAGAAAGTGCATGTTTTCCTGGTGAGACGCGAGAACGAGTCCCAATGGCTTAGTGAAAAATTTCCGTATTTTCAGGAAAAGTTATTTTGCTGTGTGATGTACAATGTTTTATTAAATGTTGTTATGTATTTTGTCTTTTAATTGTTGTGATTTCATTAGCACGGAAAGTGCTTTTAGTACGTTTCCCGGGAGATGTCGAAGAAAATTGAATCTTCATATCCGAATATTAAATAAGTATGCTCACTTTGGGGACGGTCTCAAATATTTTTTTCTTGAAGAACAACAGATTAATTGTATGTTCTGACACTTAAAACGTATAGGAAAGTTGAATCCCAGTGAGCCATCAATATTTAATACTTAGATGAAAGGCAATTTCAATAATAGAGCCCACCTCAAAATATACATCGAATACAACAATAAGAACAAAGTAAAACTCGTGTCTGAATTTTTTTTAACCTCAAGGAGTTGCAACCTAATACAATTTCAGCTGCCCGCTGGCTGTCTCGAAGCAACAGGCTGCCACTTTAGTCGGTTTCAGACTTTGAGAACCAGCCTATAAATCAGCTTGGTACGTGTCCGTCTGTCCAGTGTTCCGCTGCTGCTACAAAATGTCAGTTCGAGGCATCAAGTAATGTGACACAAGACAGCTTGCGAATGTTCTGAGGCAATGTTTCAATCACACACAAAAGAAACGATTCTTCCTAGTTCAAAGTTCCTTTTGTATGGGAAGTCGCAGGTAACAGATAAAGTGACTGAGTCTATTGTTGTGGAGTTCCCTGGCTGCGAATGTGGGTGTTGAAAATTAGTTAGTATGGATGCCCAAATTCGAACATGCTGAGCAGTACAGGTTATAGGAAGGTTGTCCAAATGCTGTGTCCGCATGCGGCTCGGGGTGTCATTTATGCCCCGCGAAGGATTATTAGTCAAAACTGAAAGTCCCTTACATCCATGTCGGGCAAGTACCGGGAGCGGTGGCTCGGTGCATCAACTGATGTCACTGCAGTGCCTCTGACCGGGAGGTTCTATGTTTGAGTCTGGACGGAGACAGGATTTTCGACACTAGCTTTTCAGCTAAGTCGAATTCAGTCGCTGTATGGAGGAGAATTCTAGCGGCCGGCTGCTCTGATCGGTAGTTTTCCGTAGTTTCTCCGATCAACACCAGTCAAATGCCGGAGCAGTACCCTACCAAACGGGCCACGGGCCACGAACGATCTTTCCTTCCTCTTCCTTGTCATATCCTCACCCCTTAAACATACACATACACTAACACGCACTACACTACCACACATACCGGGAGACCGGTCGGGGGATTAGAGCTTGTCACGGCTGGGGCGGTGCCCCGCTGGTGGGAGATACTGGGTTGGGGAAAATCCCGCTAGTCGACAGTAAGTCGACGCCGGATCTGGCCATCTAGTGGGGGAAAATCACCGCCACCTCCCGTTGAAACACATGCACTACACTTACGGGACTAATCAATTAATCGTGTGAGAACTTAGGGCGCTTAGCGCACACACCCTGTCGTGGTCAACACTCTCTTCGTGTAAAAATAGAGCAAGTTTAGATGTAAGGATCTGTTCTAGTAAATTCAGAAGTTGAACATCTTTCCAATGTGTTTCCCCGCGTTATGCATGGTACGGCCCAATATCACGCATGATTCCATTCCTTTTCCCTCCCCATTTTAGATTACTCGGGAGAACTTCCGAGACCAACAATACTGGGAAGTCATGTGTGGATCACCCGAGTACTCTAAATATGCCCCGTAACCGTATTAAAAGGACACCCCTAGTTTACAATATGTTATGGTCTAATGGTCAGGTTTCAAGGAACCGAGCCTTAGACGACGTCAGCCTGAACCACAGCAGTTTTAATTGTTAGCACCTCAAGTACTAAAACTACACTGGCATAATAAGATTTCACAAGAGTGTTATGTTTTTACCAGATTTGGAAATTTACTATGAGTAATTTCTCTAACATTTTTATTCCTCTTCATGAAATGATCAAAATTATTGATAATATTTAGTTTAAATATTTCTTTAATGTTTCTATAAAATAATAGCAAAGATCTGCGCCTCTTACTGTCGGATGCTCTAATCGATAGTTTTGCAAGGTTTATCCGCATCCACGTGGTGCCAACTGAATGTCTCAATAGTTTCCTAACAAAGAGGCCATGGATGGTGCAAGATATTTCCTTCCTCATGCGTGTCCCCTCATTTCCCCTTTCATTCACACACACGTACCACACTACCTTATAGTCGGGAGCTTAGATCTCCCCCCGGCTCTAATTAACGGAGGAGAGAAAACCGAGTTTAATTAACCCCGGACCTCACTTCCCAGCGGGGGAGGAAAACCGCCACCTCCCGGAATGTAATATACTGTTCACTTACGGAACTACCACTTGCGACTTTGGAGGCGGTAGGTGTTTCGGACAGTTATACGCAAGTTTACGGGTCCAAACCCGATCGAAGCCGTGGATTTTTAAGAGTGAAAGAAACCTTCGTACGCTTTCCTTATGAGGGGAAGTAAAGCCGGTTGTCACAAGATGTAGATTTACTGCAAATAAATGATCCTTAAGCCTAAAAGCTATAAATTTGTTTTAAAATAACGCAACGCATTACTTTTGGGACATACCTTGCGTACATACACTCGATCAGCAGTTCAGTAGATTAGCTAATAAAGGGGTTTACTTTGAACACACGTAAACGTAAGAACATGTAACAAAACATGTAATTGAAATAGCGTGCAAGAATCACAGATGTATGTCTCCACGTTTAAAATATATTCCCTGTGAAAGAGAGTGAACAGTTTTCGACTTCTCTGTTTATTGTAACCAGCAAATATATATCTTTTTTTAAAACAAGGTTTCCTTAAAACGAAGTTTTAAACAAGAAAGTAGTTTATAGTAAAGATAACTTTAGATGATTTAGAAGGTAAAAAGAAATAAAAAATTGAAACGCCCAAAAAATTTAATAATATATGAATTAAATATTTAGAGATTAAATGCTTAACGTCTTACATTTGGAGTTGCAATACATTAGTTTGCATTTTATTATAGTATTGTAAAACACAACTCACGACTTCGCTTTCAAATAATCCTAAAATGCCTAGGGTATTTAGCGTTATTCAGCGATCATCACCGTTATTTTTCGGGTTAATGACTTTGCGAGAACGCCGTGTACGAACTGCACATTTTACTGCCATTAAATACTTCCACGTGGTTGCGCTTTTGGAGACAGAATATACGAAAGCTCTCATGTAAATACGCAGTTTATTTTTATCATATTGCCTCTAATTCTGAAAGAGGATATGATTGATTATGCCATTTTGTGACCACTAACTGCATCTATCAAGCATCTAGAGCTGATATATATGAATCAAATTCAATTATATTTTTAAAACCTATATATTCACATGATCAATATAATTGATGTGCAATTGTTTTTATTGTAATTAAAGGATCTATAGATTCATCTAAGAGATATAACAAACGTAATGAAGGTAAAGCAATAAAAATTAATGTGATAGCGGGTAAAATGGTTCAGATAATTTCAATAGTTTGTCCTTCAAGAAGAAATCGATTAGTATAAAAATTGAAAAATAATATTGATATAATGTATGCAACAAGAATTGTGATTATTAATAAGATTAATAAAGTGTGATCATGAAAGAAGATAAGTTCTATTAAGGGAGATGATCTATTTTGTAAGTTTAAATTGGATCATGTTGCCATATACTAAAAAACGGAATCCTTTATTAATGAAGCTTAAATTCATTGCACTTTTCTGCCATATTAGTAGTTAGATATAATTGGAAGTTCTAAATATGAGTGTTCTGCGGGTGGAAGATTTTGATATCATTCTAGAGATCTATTTAAATTTATGGAAAATAAAAGTTTTCAATGTGAAATTATTCTTTCTTATATAATAAAAATTAATATAATAATTCCAATTAAGGAGATAGTTGAATCTAATGATGATAAAATATTTGATGAAGTATAAGCATCTGGATAATCAGAGTACCATCGTGGTATTCCAGCTAATCCTAGGAAATGTTGAGGGAAAAATGTTAAATTAACTCCAATAAATATTACTATAATAAGGCTTTTATAATGAAAGTGTTGTTGATTTCTGACAGATTACACACTGCTGGGCGATTGCTTGTAAAAAAGTGATTTCAGTGGCTTTATTGTACACAATTCTTCAATTTACAATAGACTATTGGAAAATGAACTTTGAGAAGGTCTGCTAATGAAAAATTTGTATTTTCCTTTAATTCGACAAGATACTGTCTACCCACATCTTCAGTGAACATCAATTTTATTTTTGGTTTCATTTACAACCAGAGAAAATAAAATTCACTATTCATGAAAAATTTATTATTGAAAACAGTTTATTTTGTGTACACTATTTTGTTGCCATTCATTAAGTCTTTATTTTTCAACCGTTCGTCAACAAATTTAATTTCTTCTCCCAACCTTTCTCTGAGGCAAATGCCTTTCTATTTCAGGCATATTTCTCTTCTTAAAATTAGAATACTGAGAAAACGTAGAATTACAGTAGTGAGAAACATGAAAATGTTAATTTATGGAAAATAAAAGTTTTCGATGTGAAATTATTCTTTCTTATATAATAAAAATTAATATAATAATTCCAATTAAGGAGATAGTTGAATCTAATGATGATAAAATATTTGATGAAGTATAAGCATCTGGATAATCAGAGTACCGAGCTTCCAAGGCTTAACCAACTTTTTTTCGGGCAGGGGGGATTGTATTAATGAAGAGAAATAAATAATAACTTACATCAGAAAATTTGATGTTTCATATGTAACTTCTTGGCTGTCCGAAAGACGCCGCGTTTTGGCACCAGCGAACTTCCTCCAGGAGAAAGATTACAGAATGGCGGCCGAAACGTTGGCCCCTGTGCCTAGGACGCGGCACCTACCGGACAGCGAAGTAGTTACCAACTCCGGCCACGAAAGCACACGCATTCATATTGCGTATTTATTTTTACGACAATTAATTATTGTACATCTATATTCTATATCTATATATATAAAAGAAAGTCGTGTTAGTTACACTATTTATAACTCAAGAACGGTTGTACCGATTTGGCTGAAAATTGGTGAGCAGGAAGCTTAGAGCCAGGAGACGGACATAGGCTACTGTTTATCCCGTTCGACACCGTTCCTGTGTGAGAACGCACGTTTTTGCACGTTTTCGCACGTTTTCGCGTGATTTCGCATGTTAGCGGTCATTGTTGCCTGTTGTAACCCATTGTTGTAACGCCACACTGATAACAGAAGGCGATAATGATAGCCGCCTTTCGTTTGCCGTTATATCTATATAAAAGTCGTGTTAGTTACACTATTTATAACTCAAGAACGGCTGTACCAATTTGGTGAGCAGGAAGCTTAGAGCCAGGAGACGGACATAGGATACTGTTTATCCCGTTCGACAGCGTTCCTGTGTGAGAACGCACGTTTTTGCACGTACGCAGTGCAACAAGGATAGTACAGTTTATCACAGTAAGTGCGACGCGAGAAAAATATGGGACTGGCTGTTAAGGCGGAACAGAGTTCGCCGGGTCAGCTAGTATATATATATATATATATATATATATATATATATATATATATATATATATATATATATATATAGAAAAGAAAGTCGTGTTAGTTACACTATTTATAACTCAAGAACGGCTGTACCGATTTGGCTGAAAATTGGTGAGCAGGAAGCTTAGAGCCAGGGGACGGACATAGGATACTGTTTATCCCGTTCGACAGCGTTCCTGTGTGAGAACGCACGTTTTCGCGTGATTTCGCATGTTAGCGGTCATTGTTGCCTGTTGTAACCCATTGTTGTAACGCCGCACTGATAACAGAAAGTGATAATGATAGCCGCCTTTCGTTCGCCGTTATATCTATATAAAAGTCGTGTTAGTTACACTATTTATAACTCAAGAACGGCTTACTGATTTGGTGAGCAGGAAGCTTAGAGCAAGGAGACTGACATTGGATACTGTTTATCCCGTTCGACAGCGTTCCTGTGTGAGAACGCACGTTTTTGCACGTACGCAGTGCAACAAGGATAGTACAGTTTCTCACAGTGAGTGCGACGCGAGAAAAAGATGGGACCGACTGTTAAGGCGGAACAGAGTTCGCCGGGTCAGCTAGTTTGATATACAATCATATGAAATTAAGAATTAGAAAACACTATATAATTTAAAGCTAAACCATTGAATGATCTTGGCTGTCCGGGTAACGCCGCGTCGAAGGCTGTGTTGCCGACGTTTCGACCATCTTTTCGTGGTCTTCCTCAGGGCTGGTCTGCCTGACAAAGACCACGAAAAGATGGTCGACACGTCGGCAACACAGCCTTCGACGCGGTGTCACCCGGGCAGCCAAGATCATTCACATGACTCCGGCCGCGGAAGCTTACGACTTCACTTAATGCTAAACCAGTTTCACCTCAAAACCGCACGTTTTACAATTTGTATTAATTCATGCTAATGATTAACTTTTAATGAGATATTCACAAAGTCTCTTTTACTCGTCAATATATCACAAATGCAAACTATTATTTCATATGTTAGTCAGCTGAGCGGTTGTAAAGCCGATCGTATCGAAACTTAATCTTTCATTTTTTTGTAGCTTCACGTTCCAAGGGTAATTAAAAAATGTCTCTTATTGATACATGCCTATTGATCGCAGTTTCAGTTCATAATCAGCGCACATGTGAACACCAAACCATGTTTACGGGGCCAATCAAAAAAATTGTCAGGAAAATTTACATAGTATCATTTAAATCACAAGTCAGTAAATCACATCCTTCCGATTGTAACGATTCTAAACACATCGCGTTGAGAAGCACATTCCATTCTTCACTAACGTTTAAAAATAGGAACTTCGTTAAAAAATGTGTGATATTTTATTTTTATTATATATAATTTTTCACATTAAGAAACAATGTATAGTTTGTCGATTATATAGTGGATTAATATGTGCATTCTATAGTTTCATATTAATAACTATTAAATAAATGTTACAAACAAAAGAATTTATGTTTATCTTTAATCCCCACTCTCTTTATAGTTTTTGAAACAGGAAAAGCCCATGCATTTTTTAGATTCGACGGTTTGAGAAGACTGATCTTCGTCGATTGATTACTAGTGATTCCGGGCGCTTCAAGTGCTAAGATCATTAGTATCTTAAGTGTGTTGCATGTTTTTTCGGGAAGTGACGGAGATCTTCCTCCGTTAGATGATGAAATTTGGAACCGACTTATCGTCGACTAAGGATCTCCCACCAGCGACGCACCGCCCCAGCCGGGACAAACTCTAAACTCCCGACCGTTCTCCTGGCATGTGTGGTAGTGTAGTGCATGTAAGTGCAAGTAAGGGGAGAGGATATGACAAGGAAGAGGAAGGAAAGATCGCATGCGGTCCGTGGCTCATTTGGAGGGTTAGTGCTCCGGCATTCGTTGGGTATTGATCGGAGAAACCACGGAGAACAGAGCAGGCGAACGCTAGAATTCTCCATCAGATAGCGACTGAACTCAACCTTGGCTAGTGTCGAAAATCCCACCACCATTGGGACTCGAACCTAGGACCTCTCGGTCAGAGACACTGCAGTGACATCAACGAGAGCCACCTCGCCCGGTGCTGATCTTTGTCATCAGACGGCACGTTGAAGTTGCATCTGAGTGGAAACGTTTGGGACTTGTCCACACAAACACACTGACGCACAAGGAGACCATGGTGACGCACTCAAATGTGCGTGGGCGCGTATGCACACACTGACGCACACCTGCACTGGTAAAAAGATGACACAATGATAATAATGCTCTCTAAGTAAGTAATATCAACAAGATGTGCTATTACGTAGTACAGATTAAGAAGATCGCTCTAAATCAATAATTCATTCAATCAATTCTACATCAGTACACGCTTGTAAGATATTTCAGTCTTGTTATCATTCATCTCCTATATTTAGTCACAATAATCCACGTGAAAGGCGTAAATATTTGTGAACAATGTTGACGAAGTCATTACATAAAATTATCCCAATGTGAAAAATGTTTACTTAATGTGGCATGAAGCGGTTCTTTCCGATGTATAAAATAACGTTTACCTGCGTGAGCACACGATTAGCATTTGAAGTACACAAGCTTTCAGCCATGTGCCATCTAAACATCGTCCATGTTTATCTCTGATGTTTGGTATGTATTGTCCTTACGTATCCGATGTAATAATGAGGATAGTAGCATGTTTTTGCTCGATGCTAGAAAAGAAAAGTTGGTGAAATCCTTGGATTCCACCAACGATTAAACCGTGCATTAGAGTTGTTATGATCGATTGCTATGAGTAGATTAACTATTATTTCAGTAATTTCATTTTAATTTCCTTTTTTTAGTTATTTTTCAGTCTTGTAGCACGTTCTGATTTTGGTTGTACTGTTTCACCTACTGTATTTCAAGCTGTTATAAATAATTTCAGTTTCAATAGTTGGTTTTTGTAGGTATTAATTTTCCTTTTGTGGCAGTTTTGCGCTATTGTTTCTACATATTACATACATATACATTTGTGATTTTGTTGAAAAAAATTAGTTGGAGGTTTAATTTGAGTATATGAATTTTATGGATCATCACTAGTAAAGTTAGATTTTCTCAACAGCTAAAAATGCGAGATGTTTCCAAAAGATGAAAAAAATAGTCATTATATATTTGACGGTCAGTGCAGCATATTTCTGAAGGTTTTCAATTCGCGATAAAATACAAAAACACATTGAAATAATCTGAATGATTAAAGAAATTCAGCCCCAGTTGGTGCGCCATTTTGAAATAAACTGAATATACTCAAACAAACTCGGTCGAGGAATCTGAAAAGCAAATATCTCTCTATCTTGCTACTTTATTGCTAGAATTGGCTCAATGAAAAATCATATATTCATTTCACGAAAACATGGAAATTTATTAAACAATTTAAAACAATTGTTTATATTGTATAACTTTACCCAATATAAAATCAAACGTTTGTCATGACCGTTCCAACCTTATGCCTTCGCGCGCTTTTTCGGCCATCTTTATCCATCTCCGACGCCGCCGTCCTCAGGTCCAGATACCATCTTCTCTCTTCTTTTCTCGGAAGCTCACTTCAATCACCGTTCATCAGATCAACAAACTATTTGCTGCTAACATTCCAATCCAATCACTGACAACTTCGCCCAAGCCCTCAATGTCCCTCCAACTCGTTCACATGAAATATTTTAAGCTCCACTGTCACACTTAGAGTTCCAATTTTGATGTTCTCTCAATATCCATTCCCTAGTAGATGCTTACAAGTCCCCAAAGAAAAAAACTCCTAACATTAATTGGAGCACGATCCGTTCATGAGCACGGCATCAGTCAGAATGAATGTCTCTCGTATTCTTTCATCCCTGCAAAGCTCGGTTCTTAATTTCGATTGTTTATTTGCAGATAACATTTGATGTACTTTTGTACCTAGCCAATCTCTAAATTTCTTGCAAAACGAACTAGCCGTCTTCACGACTGTCCCTGCCTTTTCGGCCAATCCCAGAATTCTATATAGAATTAACTAGCCGTCTCCCCGATTATCAGTGCATGAATATGTTGACCTTGACGACGGCTCGCTTACCGTTGCTATGCTAACATATTCACATAATTTATCCCCTTTAATTGACGCCATTTATAATAAATATTGTACAATATTCAGTGACATATTGGTATGGCACAACATGAATAGTGCGAAATGGTCGTGTATCTGCGATGTAATAGCTAAATTGCATTTTATGTTTTCTCTCGTGTTTGCTCTTGGACTAGGAATGCGACATCGACAACAACACATCGATGTTAGAAAATATATAATTTGACATTGGCCGGGTTATTAATTCATAATTAAGATTTAACTGACGAAACACAGCGAAAAATAATAAGAGCATTAACAAAACTGATACTGAAAGCCTGGGCGCTCAGAGACATTTCAAGGGATCTCATCTCCTCTGTTCGCTGTGCGGAGAAGGTATCGGGAAGAAGAGGAAAGCCCTATACCTTCGACGCAAGCGTTAGTTCTTACACTTTGAACGCTTTTATATTTTTTCACAAACGGCGAAATATTAAGTTAGTTCCCCTATTTCCTTAATTTAATGAGAGATTCAAATTGCATGAAAATAAGTTTATTTTGAAGAGTTCTCCCTTAATAAAAAGTTTTTCCACAAATGCTAAATCTTAATTTTCATACTGTTACAAAACGCTACAACCTTGCTTCCAAAATGCAATTTTTTAAAACTTAAAGTGCTAAAGTCGGCCAACACAAATGCCCATTGAAACTGTTGTGTACAAGGGAATCCAGGTGAAATACAACAGTTCTTTCATAAACAATTTTATTATAGCCAAACCACAATCCAAAAATCTAGACCAGAAATACAGCCAGGTCAAAAAACAAAGTTTCAGGAGATGTACCTATTCGAAGCAAATTTACAGTCCGCCGGAGAATCACTACCGTAGCACGCACACGTCAACAAGAACTTCCAACTCACACTAAGCACTAAATGGGCTTCATAAACAGTCATTGTCTACCGCCCCGGCCCGGGGCCTGGGGCACCGGGGCGAGTCTCTCATTTGCCCCCTCCGTGGCGGAGAATCGAGGGGAGGTGCTCCTCGGAGACCGAGTTGCCGACGCGGTCCGGTGCCCACGGGAAAACGCCGTCGCTAGCTCTGATTCTGGTGGAGTCATTCGGAACAACTCATTCCTACCCTGGTCGCGCCCCGCGGCGCAACCCTGCAGCGGCCACAGTGGGCCGCAACCACACTGCCTGGTAGAGAATGCCCACCACACCGATCCTCGGGGAACACTTGCTGTGGTACACAGCAGAAACCACCTTAAAATTGTACCTCAAACCTACCATTGGTAGAAGCAACTTCGATAAATGTGGTGTCGTCCACAAATTTAGCGATACAATCATTTTCTTTTGGCTGTGGGTCTTTCATGTCTGAAAATAGCAATAGTGCTCTGTCATTGTAGCAGTGCGGGTTAAAGAGTAGTCCAAGAGATAAAAGAGATAATCCCCTGTCCATCCACCCTTTCTTCTGTGGCCAATACGAAAGCCTGAAGAGTACATGTGCGTGCGTAAATCTAACGTAAGTGTAGGAACACATTGTTCCGTCCACGCCACAAACGCCCTTGGCGGCAGGCTATTGTTTCCTCCTTCAGAGGCTGGCCGCACCCACCACGGACGTCCGGCGCTCCCACCGCTGGCCTCCCTCACCGCCGCCTCCCCCACCCCGGCTGCCCGCCAATGCGTCACCCGAAGGACCGGTAGCCTCTACCCCCAAAACGGCACTCGCCGACAGGTCGCCGTCTCTGCCGGGACAAAAATCTCTCCGCGACGGACAAAGCAAGCCCGGCCCGGCGCCATCTGGTTTCTCTCAAGTGTTGAACGTAACCCCACCGCCTTCGGCAGGAGTGCAGTCGGCATACATAGGTGCTCATCGAGCAACAATTCTGCCTTCGGCAAGCCGACTGCGTCCAACGCAGAAAGACTTTCAGTCCGTACGTAAGTTCCGGCTGACCAACGCGAGCCATATTCCGTGCTGTGCTCCCATTGAGACGCTGCATCCGCGCTCTACCGTCGACGGACCTTGTGGGAGCGCGCATTCATTTTCGCCCCGCCAGTGCAACGCCTCAGGCACACCGCCTGAAGCACACCGCCGTAGGCACACCGCCGCAGTCACACCGCCGCAGGCACACCGCCGTAGGCACACCACCGCAGGCACACCGTCTCACGTCTCCAGCAACACATTCACTGTTGCCCTTCAAACAGTGGTCCGTGAAGGTGCGTGTAGGAACAGTCCAGTGACTTGGTTCTGGAAACGAGTCACCTAACGGACAACGCGTTCCGTAGCACAGGTGCATTTTATGGACCATATTCGGAATCTACTTAGATAGCTCAAACTCGTCCTGCCCTCAGCAGATGAAGGGTGGTCATTGCAAATGTAAATATTGTAAAATTAATAATAAATAGTATGTGCAATGAGAGTAAGTTGAATTCAGACAACCCCTGCTTTTTCCCTCAACCAGCGCCATCCCTCTTTCCCCCTCCGGGCAGCTCACAGCCCGGCGCGGCGTAAGCTTGTCATTGTACGGAGAAGGTCCTGTTCAGTCCGCGAAGGCAACCCCTTCCCTTCCTGGTCATTCTTCCCTTTGTACACACATTTTTGACAGAAATAAGGCAAGACACGAAGTGGTTTAAGCTTGTCGCGGGAACGACTGTTTTGATTCAATTAAACGGAGCTTGGAAATGTGTGGCAGTGGAAAGCAGGGGACCTAACAATGTTTAACGATCAGCGCAAAAATATTTTTGTTCTCAAGCCATCTTAAGGCATAAGTATAATTGATTAAATCTTTTGCAGTAGTCCCAAAATTTCCAGAATATATGAGCAGCTCAGAGCTTTAGAGCAGCGGAATAAGTCACCAAAATTGCAAATATGGCTTTGCTTTGACAGGCAGGCCTGAAAGGAGCGGATTGCCTTCGGCAACGGCAGAAACGAGGTATTTTGTTTTAATTAAATTGTCGAGAGGAGGAGCTTGGGAACACGCTCGCTGACGAAGGAAAGGAAATTTATCTTTCCGTGTAGTCACAGAACTTTACTGGAGCTCATTGTATCATTTTCCGGTGATGTAAGATGAGAATTCCAGAATTTGAGAGCAAGTAAAGGAACAAGGCATTAGTATTATTAGCATTTTTAGTTAGTTGGAAGAAATACGTCTGGTTTTAAATCAGATATGTAAGCTTACTTCATGTGGGACATGATAATAGTTTAGTGTTTTTAAGGAATATATTAACGTCTGTAATTTGTTATCTTACTAAGGTCAGAAAACCATTACAATTAAATACTTTATCGACCACCTCCTCGGTACTTAATTCGCTAAGGAAAGATGACAATATAGTATAATTTATAAGAAATCGATAAAGAAACACTACTCCCTAAAAGCATACCACCAGGTTTTCGTCTCCCAAGAGGCACGTTATGGTTCGTAAAAAATGATATCGTTTTGGATTGATTGATTGATTAGTGTTTCCGGGCTCGTCAACTACTAAGGTCATTACTCTCGTAAGTGTAGTGCATATTTTATCGCGCGAGGTGCCGGTGATCCCCTCCCCGCTGAATGAGGAAATCCTGGCTGGCCTATACGTCGGCTTCAGGAGTATCTCCCAACAAACATGTCCAATAGCGAGGCACGGCACCAGCCGGGACAATCTGCTAGCTCCAGACTGGTCTCTCTCATGTGTGGTAGTGTTGTGCATGTATCTGTGTGTGTAAATAAGGGGCGAAAATGGGAGGGTGAGTAAGGAAAGATCACGCGCGGTCCATGACCAGTTTGTTAGGATATTGCACGGATATTCGCATGGTATTCGTCGGAGAAACCATTGAAAACTACCAATCAGAGCAACTGACCGCTATAATTCTCCTCCAATCAGCGATTGAATTTGTCCTAGCTGTCTAGCTAGTGCAGAAAATCTTCCATCGTTGGGACTCTAACTCTAGGACCTCTGAGTCAGAGGGACTGCAGTAACATCAATTGATGCTCTGAGCCACCTAACACAGTGGGATCGTTTTGGATATCCTGTTACATTTTTGTAGGGTGGCCTCACTTCTTAAGCACAGGCAAGGTCGAAACTTTGAGAGTCAGATTTCAGTACGAAGCCGTTCTCACTTTAAAACAATGATTTAAAAAGGGCGAAATGTTCAAACAGATCCAACTAAAAGAGTGTGTTGAGTGCTATTGTCATTTCTGTCATCATACGAAAGAAGAGGATTATGTTTTTGTGTCCTCCCGTTTCCTATGAGGAGAGATCTTGACTTTGCGATTCACACAAGAGAGATGGTTGCTTGATTCTGAAAGATGATGAGAGGTTACTGGCTGATATAGCTCAGGAACACTTCTGCTGTCACTGCAGTGTTTCTGTCCGGGTGGCCATGGGATTTGAATACCGATAGTAACCTGCACAAAATAACTCCATCGAATGCAGCTGCTGTCTCATGAAGAATTGTAGCACGAGATGCCTGTACAAACGGGCGACGAATCTTTCCTTCTTGTTACTGTCCTTATTTATTATTGTGCTCTGAAATAATGTATTCACAGTGAGGTTAATTCTTAAAGATAGACTGATGGATCAAATGTGATACGAAATAATGTGAAAACCAATCACTCATCCGCATAGACATTCTTAAAAATATTCTTGCCGAATGCAACCTTCGAATGAACACAGTTTGAAGACCCTGACACTCATAAAGGAAGTAATGAAGAAATAAGTTACTATATCAGTGATGAAAGAATAACTACAGGTAAGATACATGTAGGTTTGACATATATTTTCCGTCATAATGACGAGATTAAATCATTCAAACCTTTGACGTAGTCGTCAAAGCATGTCGAGCTCAATGCTTTACCTTCTTTTCTTTTTTTTAAAAAATATAATTTATTTATAAAGGTCGCATAAAGAACTTGGTCTTGAGCGACCACAAGGTTGTAATACAGAGTCAGATATATTTACAAAGTATTTCTGTATGTTGAGTCTTTACAAAGTATGTTTCAATAAGTTACAATATGACAAATACAGTATGTTATTTTACATAGTATTATACATTATTGTGGATAGTTCAGACACTTGACCTGGAGGAAGGCATCAAATAGATATTATTTTATTGGTATAAAAGTAGCTGAGTCTTTGAACATACATGGACACTTGTGTTGGTTCACAGATTTTTGTGGAGGTAGAGTTCCACAAGGAAATGGATCACTTTATATACATTACTTTTAACATTCAAAAGTGATTGTATATTGTTTGGAAGATTATATTTTTTCCTTAATTTATTAAGATTTGGGCAATGCATTAATATATGTATGATAGTGATAGGTAGATTACATATTTCACAGAGATTTGGAGATTCCTTTGTAATTAGTTGTTCGTGGGTCAGAGCTGCAAGGCCAATTCTCAAACGCGTTAGTAGCACTTGATCACTTCTTTTTTGGAGGTAGGGAGCACGGTCTTTAAGAATTGTTTTCCTGATCATGTGTAATTTACTAGGTGGAGAGCGTATCCATTCGGTATCCCACAATATCTTGGTTTTGTGAAGGAGTTCTTTTTTAATATCATTATGGGAAACATTGTTGATGGTAAGGGGTAAGGAGGTAGCTAGTTTAGCTGCCCTGTCAACTGATGCGTTGCCAGTAATACCGATATGTGAGGGAATCTAGATAAGCGCTATTTATTTGTTAATGTTTAACAGTTCATTATATAGATTAATAGTTTTTTTTGATTATTGGGTCAAGTGTGGAGGTGCTATTAAAGCTTTCTAGTACACTTCTTGAATCAGTGTAGATTACAGATTTTGAATTTGACATTCTTTGATGTACTTTAGAGCTCTGTAAATGGCATAAGCCTCACAATAATATACAGAACATCGTTTATTAAGCTTGAAATATTTTGTTTGACCATCAACTAATAGAGCACATCCAGACCCGTTAGTGGTTCGGGAACCATCAGTAAATATGTTGGTGTATTGAGTGTATTTAGATGACAATTCTCTGAAGAGAGCTAGATATATTTGTGGATATGTGTCAGCTTTCTTGAATTCTTTAAGACTTGTATTAATAGCAATTTTGGAAGAAAGCCATGGAGGTCTTTTTATATTAGTATCAGAATTTACCAGGGGAAACTTGAAGTCGATCTCATCGAGGTATTGTTTTAATATTTGATATACTGGTTTAGGGGAGTTGATTTTTGTTTGGTATTGTACAGCAAATCTTGAGGAGAAAACATTCCTATGTACTGGGTTACAGGAGAAACACGAGATTTTGCTGGCGTAGGAGAAAGTTATTTTTCATCTTCTAATGTGAAGGGGCTCTTCTTGAGCTTCAGCATAGATACTTGAGACCGGACTTGTCCTGTAGGCTCCAATTGCCATTCTCAGACCATTAATATGGATTGGGTTTAGTCTGTTTAGTACATAGTTTTTTGCTGATTGATAAATAATTGATCCATAATCTATTTTGGGACGGATGAGGGTTCTATAAGTGGACAAAATAATACCTTTATCTGCACCCCATCAGGTTGAGGAAATAGATTTGATGATATTCATTCTGAGGAGGCATCCACTTTTTAGTGCATTGATGTGTGCTTGTCAGGTGAGATTGTTATCAAAAATCATGCCAAGAGTCTTGATTTCCTTTTCACAATGAATTGCTTGAGAACTTATCTTGAGGTTTAGTTGAACGTTAGTGTTCTTGTTCTTCCTAATGATGATGCATTTTGTCTTCGTTTGTGAGAATTTGAAACCAACTTTCTTGGACCAATTTTGTATTGAGTCAAGGGAGCTTTTTAATTGTTGTTGAATAGTTTTAGGGGTTTTTCCACTAACTAACATGGTGATATCATCAGCGAATATATATATATATATATATATATATATATATATATATATATATATATATATATATTACAGGTTTCTGAATAAGTTCGGTTATATTGTTTATGGCAATAAGGAACAAGGTAACACTAAGACGGAGCCTTGGGGTAAACCATTACATAGTTTGAATTTGTCGGAAAGGATGTTATTGAATTTTACTTGGAGAAATCTTTCACGAAGAAAGTTGGCAATGAAGATTAGAATATGTCCGTATATTCCCTTATCATACAGTAGTTGTAGGGTTCTGTCTTTCCACACCATGTCATAGGCTTTTTCTACATTGAGGCTGATTAGTGCTAGGTGTTGGTTTGGAATGAATGCGTCGCATATGTTGCTGTGGATGTTGATGAGATGGTCAATTATTGATCTATTTCTTCTGAATCCACTTTGGTAGGGTGATATTAAGTCATTATGTTCAAAGTGCCATATTAATCTTCTGTTGATTACCTTTTACATTAGTTTATAAAGGATGGAAGTTAATGAGATTGGTCTGTAGTTGATAGGATTGGTTATGTCTTTATTTGGTTTAGGTATTTGTATAACTATTGCTTCTTTCCACTTGTTAGGAAATGACCCAGAGATTAAGAGTTCATTGAATAGAGTAGTAATATATTCTATGGCATTGATTGGTAATTCTTTCAAAAAAATATTTAAAATGCCATCTGGGCCTGGGCTAGATTTTCTCAGATTGGAGAGGACAGAAGTAATTTCTTGAACTTGGAGAGGATAGTTCAGTGTTGGATGGCAAGAGGTATTTAGTTGGAGTATTTTATCTATTGTGACACCAGAATTTAATTTGTGGGATTGAAATTCATCACTGAGCATTTTGTCGGTGGAGTTATTAGTAAAGGTCTGAGCCAACATGTTTGCAATTTCTTTGGGGGCTGTAACTACTCTATTATTCACTGTTAACAGTTTTGTATGAATGGAAGGTTTGTATATTCCATTTATTGCTTTAATTTTTTCCAGTTGTCAGATATGCTTGTAGAATTGTTTATGGATGAGATAAAGGTTTCCCATGATTTCCTTTTGTTTACTTTGTAATTTCTCCTTGCTAGGGCTCTCGTTCTTTTATATTCTATTTGATTTTCGGTTGTTGGGTGTCTCTTGTATCTGATAAAGGTTTGTTTGTGAATTATTCTGACATTTTGGCATTCCTGATTCCACCATGGAAGTCGCCGCTTCGGAGTTTTGTTTGAAGATTTAGGATTTGTTGTTTCTGCAGTTTGAAGTATGAGTTCAGTTAGGTCCTCAATCTTCTTTGTTGTGGGTGTATTGTTCTTGTGTAGTTGTTTCATTGCATTGATTTTAGTTGAGATGTTAATATTAGTATGATCCAATACTTGTTCTAGTATCTTTCCTCTTGCATCTTCTTTGTGAGATCCCCACATGAAACTGTGACTGTTAAAGTCTCCTAATGGAATAAATGGCACCGGCAGTTGATTTATTAAGTGAGCTAGTTCACTAGCAGTAAAGGGATGGCTGCGGAGGAGAGAAACATTACATACAGTTATGGGCTTATTTATGAGGTTGATTGTGACAGCACAGCATTCGAGGGTAGAATTTAGGTGAATTTCATCTGCTTTATGAGATGATGATGTGTAGATGGCTACCCCACCACTAGCTATGTTTGCATCTGTTCTGTTTTTTAAACACAACTTGTAATTTTTTAATGGTGGTTTTTGGTTGATTTTATTACTTGTTTCTTGTAAGCATATCATATCGGGGTTGTACTTGTTAATTAGCAGTAGCAAATTCTCTTTTTGTGGATTAAAGCCATTTATATTCCATTGGAGAATTGTATATGCCATTTCAAGAGCAAAATTTGGAGAGTGTGTTGGTTTGAATCTTCATCACTGATTTCACTAAAGTTTGCCAGTTCTCTGCTTATGTCAATTCTTTTTAATTTCTTTTTTAAATTTGTGAAACGTCTTTTTATGCTTTTATCCGTAAGGAGGGGGTAAGTATCTTCTAACATTTGTAGTAACAGTTTGATATCTGGAGTGAATTCCAAAACAACTTCCTCAACATTTATGCAATTTTTTGTTTTTTCAAAAAGACCTTTTAGTTGTAACAAATTTAAAACATATTTGTTACTTGGTTCAGATAATGTTCCTTTGAGTAGGGGCAAGTTGATTTTCTAGTCCATCAGATTCCTCTGCAAGAGAAATTTTAAGTTTTGACTTTTTATTGTTTTTTGGGTTTGATTTAATCACTGTAGAATTTTTGTATTGGTGGACTTTATCCATTATATCTGTTGTAATCGGTTGTATGTTGTTAGTATCTGAGACACTTTCTCTAAGAAAGGTTAGGTTTTCTTCACCTACAACTGAATGTAACGTTTCTGATGTCTCAGATTTAGAAGATAGACTAGATAAGGGACGTTTGGCATATTTTGTAGGTCTGTTGTCAATCGGAGGATGAGCAGTGGAAGAGGGTTTAAGAGTTGGGAAGGAGGAGGGAGACAGCTCATTTTTTTCATTGGGATTAACTTCACAGTACCCAGAGAGGTTATCTTTTTGTTCATTCATTGGGCAGTTGTTAGCAAAATGACCGTGATCCTTGCATAGAAAACATGATATAGAATCTGATGATGGATATATCCAGAAAACTGTGTCATCATAAATAATTTTCATGGTTTCTGGTACTTTGTCCATATCATCTGGATGAATATAAATTTGTCTCCGGAAACTCAATATGTGACTGAACCCTGGTTCGTACATGCCGGCTGTCAGGAAGGTCATTGTAGAGCCGATTCAAATTTTGAATTTCGTTAGCTCGTCAATAATTACTGAGTGTGGAATAATAGACATTAGACACATTAGAAAGAATGAGTCTTATATTCTGCGTAATTAGTGGTCTAATGGATAACGTTGAGTTATTAATTGAAATGGTTGATTTATTTTCAACTAGTTTTTTCACAGATTCCTTAGAATCCAGATAGACACATATACGGTTTTTTGAAATCCTTGAGACGAACCGTATGGTCTGAGGACTGATAATTTTTGCAAGTTCCTGGATGTACGTTTTAACTGATATACCGTCTACTGAGTCCATCACAATCGCGTGTTATTTTGTGGGAAACATACCTTTCTGAGCAGCAGTTAAATATCTGTTGGCATAATCTTGATTTTCATCACTAACTCGACTTGATTGATGGGTTTCACTGTTTGGAATGACTCCTTGATCAGAAGCCATCTTAGGATGGTCGTTGGGTGTACTGTGTACACCTACTAAGGTTTAAATACGTTTTACTCACTCACTGGATTTGATTCAATTGATCGTTAACACGAAGTCGACACAACACAACACTCGGCACTGTGCGGCCTTCAACGGCGCTCTCCGAACTCGCTGCCGCTTATCGCACTACAGGAGGTCTTTACTCGCCAACGGTCGGAGCGACACTGCTTCTTTTCTTTTATTATGTAGGATCTCAACCTGTACGATCTTTCTAGTTTCATAGTTTACGTAGAATTCTTTAGTTTTTTCTGTTACGAGGTAAAATTCCAGCCCACGTGAGCAAAATTCTTTGTTTCTCTTCGAACATTTTTCATGACCATATCACAGCATTTTATTTTTACATTTACTGTGTGCGACCGATGTTTTGTTTTCAACCATTTACTCCTCACTCCGTAAAGAGATGGTGTGACACTAGCTTACTATCACATATAAAGGCAATTTACTTGCCTATATTATCTGGCAAATTGAGTTGAGGATGAATAAATTGAAGTTGTCGCAAATAGATGTTTCAATTCGCACCATAAGAATGACAACTTGTATTCGTAATTAGAATTGGTTTTTGATGCTGCGAGTTTTCATCTGTTGCTTAGAAGGACAGAAGGTGTTAGGATTTATTTTAGATTTTCGCCTCTACTAACTAAGCTAATTTGAACAATGTAATTGCATGGGTGAGCATTGTATAGGTGGGTTGTAATAATAGGCGGTTTTTGTGATTCCTTCCGATGAATTTCAAACAGATGTCGAAGCAGTAGATTGACCATTGGGCCACGGACCGTGCGTGATCCTTCCTTCCCCATCCCGTCATTCTTCTCACCTTTAGGGCCGGGCAGGGAGTTGATCGTTGCTGATCATTCTAATCACCCGCTCTTAATCCTTTGTGAACACTCACGGACCGTGAGTGATCCTTCCTCCCCCATTCCGTCATTCTTCTCACCTTTAGGGCCGGGCAGGGAGTTGATCGTTGCTGATCATTCTAATCACCCGCTCTTGATCCTCTGTGATCACTCACGGACCGTGAGTGATCCTTCCTTCCCCATTCCGTCATTCTTCTCACCTTTAGGGCCGGGCAGGGAGTTGATCGTTGCTGATCATTCTAATCACCCGCTCTTGATCCTCTGTGATCTTCCAAGGCTCCGGCAGTGATGCGAGTGCGGAATATGAGTGATATTTATTGCCAGCGGGCGCCTCAGCTACTTATGCCAATAGTCTCGTAAGTGTAGTGGATGCCACATCCCCGGATGTGACGGTTTATTTTCCCGCTGGAACGTGAGATCTGGTGCTCACATACACTTTGGTAGCTCAGGTTTCCAGGTATCTCCTTAGTGAAACACCATTTAGGCCGGGACAATTTCTAAGCTCACAACTGGTCTCCTGATATTGTGTTAATGTAATGCATGAGTAGAGTTCGGAAAAATATTTAGTATGAAGTGGCAAAATATGTAATGAAAATTATAAAAATATGCTGCAAATGTGTAAAAAGGGATATAATGTGTAATATCAAAATACGATCTTATTTATAGAATATTTACAAACAAAAAAATGAATTTACACAATTTAAAATAAAATATTTATTAAAACAATTTGAAAAATATATCTTGTTCCTTCTTATTGAATTAAATTTTTTATGAGTACATTTCAATGTTAGATAGCAAAGATAGCCATAGTAGAAACGTAGGAATTCCATGAATTCCATTACTGTAGCATTGCCATCGTACAGTTTCACGTCTGCAATAACCAGCATTTCTCATAGATTCTTTTGAATCAACAAACACGGTTTGATACATTCCACATCGAAAGAGAATATTTTCATCGCTCACGCATTCTTGTCGAAATAAATGTGCATTGTAGGTAATTCAGATAGACGGCTTACAGCATAGGAAACATTTCAGGCAATTCATTACATTTTTTTGGGAAGTAATTTTATGAAAATTGGTAGATTAATAAAAATTAGCCACAATGTGTAAAAGTAGAAGCAAAATATGTAAAATATGTAATAAAGTATACAATATGTAACAAGTAGTGCTACAGAATAACACAGACTTTCTCGTACTATTTAGTTGTCTAATTTCTTTAGTCTGGTAAAGCTTTTCGGTCTTGCCACTTACTCTTGCCAGCTGCTAAACCCGCCAAAACTACATTTTTTTTATTTTCTCAATTTTTCGGTGTCCTAACAGTATAACCGAAATATTACATTGAGAATATTAAAGAAGAGTAAAACCTCGTCCAATATGGCAATTTTAATTGAAAAATTTGAAACCGTTTCTAAGGAAATGGCATTTAACCGTTACAGTATACGCAAAATGTGAAGTTGTTTCACCGAAAATTTTTGATTTTTTGGAAAAATTCATTAGAAGTTATTTGAAGCAACTTAATTCACAAATGCAATAGTGTTTACAAATTGCTGAAAATGCGCATATTAACGCCGAGAAAAAATATTTTTATAAAATTATATTTGTGTAATTAAAAAATAACATACCAAAATTAATTTCAGGTCATATTAAACAGTGCAACAGACACTATCTGTTATACACGTTTGAAGAAAAATATGGAGTCGTTTTTCCCTTAATTTAGCAACTAGATTTATCCACTTTTTGGTTATCAGGGCCCGCAATGAATTTTTTCTGCCGAAAATCCGCCGTTTTTTCGCGCAGCATAACATTTTCTATGCTACGTATATTACTCCGTATATGGCAAAGTAAAAATACGACACGTACGTATACGACGAAGTAAAAATATGTAACGAAGTATTTGCATATTATGTTAGGATTCCCCTGATTCGTCAAGAGCACAATTTTGAGAACTGACCATTGAATGCCAAAAAAATGTAATTTTGATAAAATCCTGTCTCTGAAGATGTGTGTAAGGGGAGAGAAGGGGACAAGGATGGGGAGAAAAGATCGCGTGCGCATTCGTTTGGTATTGGTCAAAGAAATCGCCAATAATACTGATCAGAGCAGCCGACCGCGGGAATTCTTCCACAGACAGTGCTTGAAATCGATCCAGCTATCTTGCTACTGTCGAACATCCGTCATAATGTGGACTCAGAACCTCCTAGGCAACATTGCTTCAGGGACAGCGGTGTTGCCGTTGAGTAATCTCTTTAAGACGTGGATTTATTTTTCTTCCCAATTCCAAAGAAACGTTATTTTTATGTAAATTCTAGGTCCAAAGATGTTTGAAAAAATATTTTTTTAAATATGAGTTTCTATATTTGACGTGGGCGTACCCACACGACCGTCAGGGTTAGGTAGTAATGATTTCAGAATTTCTAAAATGAAACTAATGAATCCACTGTTTAAAAGAAAAATGTAATAGAAGAGAAGCATATTTTATCATAAAAGTAACTTATTTTTACATGAAAAAATTTTAACATCTTAAAAAAATATAAAAAATGTTTTCTTCGTAAACAATATAAATAAACAATGCACTTTCCTTTGTGTAAAAAAATATAGTAGAAAAATGCATTTTTAACAAAAATTAACTTATTTTTACATGAAAATCTTTAGAACAATTTTTGTATCGTTTACAACATAAATAAAAAATGGACTTTACATTTTTTAAATATAATTTAAAAAAGCATTTATAAAATAAAAAATAACATTTTTACACGAAAATATTTAAAACTGTTTTCGTTTTGTGAAAAACGTAAATAGACATTCCACTTTCACGACGCAAAGGTAAAACACTTCTTTAGTATATTAATATAAAAAATTATCTAATCAATTGTCTGCAATTTGCTATATACATGAATAAACAAACAAACAGAAGCTCAAAGTTACTGATACACAATCACACATAATTTGCATTTGAAAACAAACTGGCCCTCTGATCTATGAGGGCGATGAAGATGCGATCTAACGGTGTAATATGCATCTATTACCATTCCAAAAAACCCTCACTATCGTTGTGCGTCGGTCTTTGCTCTCACAGACACAGCACGGTCATCAAAACCTCAAAAGGCTGAACCCTCACGGTCGAAAGTCGGGGCTTAAAGGGATATCGCACCACGTGCGAGAACGTGGATGTCAAACCTAGTTCGAATGGAATACAACTGCGTATAAAGAAGTGTAGTTTAATGTAGCTGAAAGTGCTGGGAACTAACCTTCTTTTACATACAGTTAAGTTGTAAAGCGGTGATTCCCTGCCTCTCGCACAAAACGTTTTGTTATTGTTTGTTTCTTTTTCAAATAAAAACACGTTGAGAAAAGAAGCGGCAAGACATAAACATGTCCATGTATGAAACAGTCAGTTTATATTGCTCTTATGTTTTATGAGTGTAGTAAATGGAGATTTGGTTACGCAAGGTGACGGAGATTTTAAGACTAAGTGCGGATCAGAGGCCAAGGACGACAAATTTCTCGGTGGGTGAGGCACATGAGAACGTGTTCAGAAGCTAGATGACCCTAAGCGAGCGGAACAACACGTTTTGATTCTATCAAATCGATCTACGTCTCAGCGGTAAAAACTCTATTCAGATAGTACACCAAAGGTCTTACAGCTAACATTTCTCGTTGGATGAGGTGCATGAGAACTTGTCCAAAAGCTAGATGAGGCAAGGCGCGCGGAACAAGACGTTTTGATTGAATACTGTTGATCTACGTCTCAGCGGTGAAATTTCTAATCAAATAGTATACCAAAGACCTTATAGCAGAAATGTTTTGGTCAGTGAGGCGCATGAGAACTTGTCCAGAAGCTAGACGACCCTCAGCGAGCGGACCAAGACGTTCTGATTGAATCAAATCGATCCACGTGTCCGGAAGTCGCAGCGGTAGAAACTTTAATCAGATTGGCTAAGGATTTTTTTAACAAACTTATTCTGTGGGCAAGGGACATGAGAACTTTTCCAAATGCTAAATCATCCTAGACGTGCGGAACAAGACATTTTGATTAAATGAAATCAATCCACGCGTGCGGACGTTACAGCGACTTCCGGGAATCCAAGGATCTTAGAGCAAACGTTTCTCATTGGGTAAGGTGCATGAGACGTTGTCCAGAAGCTAGACGACCCTAGGCGTGCGAAACAAGACGTTTTGATTTAATACAATCAATCTACGCCTCTAAGATGAAAACTCTAATCATATGGCAAAACATTTCTCGTTGGGTGAAGCGCATGAGAACTTGTCCAGAGGCTAGACGACCCTAAGCGAGCGGAACAACACGTTTTGATTCTATCAAATCGATCTACGTCTAAGTGGTAAAAACTCTAATCAGATAGTACACCAAAGGTCTTACAGCTAACATTTCTCGTTGGATGCGGCGCATGAGAACTTGTCCAAAAGCTAGATGAGGCTAGGCGTGCGAAACAAGACGTTTTGATTTAATACAATCAATCTACGCCTCTAAGATGAAAACTCTAATCATATAGCAAAAGATTTCTCGTTGGGTGGACGGCATGAGAACTTGTCCAAAAGCTAGATGAGGCTAGGTGTGCGAAACAAGACGTTTTGATTTAATACAATCAATCTACGCCTCTAAGATGAAAACTCTAATCATATGGCAAAACATTTCTCGTTGGGTGAAGCGCATGAGAACTTGTCCAGAGGCTAGACGACCCTAACCGAGCGGAACAACACGTTTTGATTCTATCAAATCGATCTACGTCTAAGTGGTAAAAACTCTAATCAGATAGTACACCAAAGGTCTTACAGCTAACATTTCTCGTTGGATGCGGCGCATGAGAACTTGTCCAAAAGCTAGATGAGGCTAGGCGTGCGAAACAAGACGTTTTGATTTAATACAATCAATCTACGCCTCTAAGATGAAAACTCTAATCATATGGCAAAACATTTCTCGTTGGGTGAAGCGCATGAGAACTTGTCCAGAGGCTAGACGACCCTAAGCGAGCGGAACAACACGTTTTGATTCTATCAAATCGATCTACGTCTAAGTGGTAAAAACTCTAATCAGATAGTACACCAAAGGTCTTACAGCTAACATTTCTCGTTGGATGCGGCGCATGAGAACTTGTCCAGAGGCTAGACGACCCTAAGCGAGCGGAGCAAGACGTTCTGATTGAATCAAATCGATCCACGTGTGCGGAAGTCGCGGGGTTGAGGCGTCCGCCGTGGGCGCGCGGCGCCGGCGCGGCGGTCGGGCGGCGTGGGCGGCTGGCGGGCGCTTGCGCGCTCGCGTCGCCCGCCACCGCCGCCACCGCCGCCGCCGCCGCCGTCACTCGCCGCGCGCACGTCGACCGCGGCGCGTCCTCCGCCGCCGCCGCCACCGCCGCGCGCCTTCCGCCGACGGCGCTCCGAGCGCACGCACCTGCGAGCGAGCCCTTCGCGGAGCGCCGCCCTTCCGCAAAAGCCGCGCGCGGGGCGACGACGCGCCAGTCGCTGCTCTGCGCTCGGCGGCGGACGTTGCCTGGCGACGCCGGCCGACGCTGTTGAACTTTGAGCCAAGTTTTGCGGGAAGTGTAAGATAAGCAGGCCGCTCTTCAAGGCCCCCTCACGGGGATTAAACTGACGCCTCCTGTAATAACAGTTTGGGGGAAGATGTGGATTTGACGGCGGCTTTTTTTTTGTGGAAATAAATAGAAAAGGAAAAGTTGCTGATGTTTGTGTGCGTTGTGTTTGGTTTGAGATGAAGAGAAAATAAAATCGTTGATCTGGTGGTGTTTATTTGCAAACATTCAAATGGTGCTAAGGAACTTCGAAGATATATCTCATCTTAAGAACATCCTGTTTGAATCATCGTACGTTTCATGAGATATAGTGAGTGAATAAAACTCAGTTTCAGAACTTGCTACTGGATTGTCATATTCTCCCACAAAGTTTTAAGGAGTAATGATTTTCCCACGGCCGAACCTAAACTCTTCGTGATCACTTCGTCAACACCACCACCACATTTTCCCGCGAGATTTCGTTCCCGTCGTCACGCAATGGCGTTGCGAGCGGGCGATGCCGTTTGGTGACGTGTGTGGACCCTGAGAGAGCGTCGACTGCGCGCGCTGCCAGCGGCGACCGGCCGAGGAGGCTGATGACTGCGCGTCCGTCGTTCGTCGGCGCCGGTGACCGCGCGCTTGCTCTCCGCTCCTTCGGCCCTCAGCAGATCGCGCCCGGCGCCTCTCGCGCAGCCGGCTTTTAGGTGAGTGCTCCTGCGGACGCGATGCACGTGTGCGGCAGATCATTAGGTTGGATTCTAGGGCGGAATTTGAGTGGTAAATGCGAGTGCTCTAGACGAGCAGTCGTAAAATAGGGCATCGTTGAATTGAACTGAATACGTTGTATCGTCGGTGTAGATGGAGAAACTGACGAAGCCCCAAAGCTTTATTTAAAATTATTTTATTTATTATTTTTACTTTTTGGCACGAGGCAGTTACGGCCCTTTAGCTTTAGCGACTTCGGCTATCCAGACTGGCTCCTAAAGCCTTGTTTCACGACAAATCAATGATTTCTGGTTTTCGTTATTTCGTTCTACATTCGATGGAAGGTACTATTATGAAATATTGATATAGATAAGGTAGTATCGATCAAATATTTCATTGTGAAAACGTTTTGGTGATTATTTCACCTTCATCAGTTCTATTAGAGAGACAAAATACCGTACATGGATCTAATAGTCCCGCTAAAAATGAAATACCCACCAAAACGTCAGCCCAAAAAAATATTATAAAACTCCAATTGACCAATTGACTTGTAAAGACAATTCGACGTAATGAGATATATCAAGTTGAAATTGACTGTTGTATTTGTCTACTCAATATCTCTTGCTAGGTAGTAAATAAAATGTTTTATTTTTAACGCTCATTAATACGTAATATTTCTTTTAAGAAAAATAAAGTCGAAAGATATTTGTTTCACTATTCAATGGCTTCGTTGAAAATAAAGTAATCGATAACGTAATACTCCCAAACTCCAGGACTTTTGCGATTTCGCTGGTCAAAGCGTAGAAAACTGTAACTTAGCTATGTAAATAACTCAAATTACATCCAAAATAAACTCAGTGAGTTTATCTTGCACACCGACAATAATTTAATGAGAAATATTTATAAGAAGTTGTCGTAAAAGGTAGGAAGAATGATTGAAATTGGTTGAATTTCTTTGCACTATCCCAAAACATACGCAGACTTTCTAGTTGGTTAGTTGACTGCAGTGCATGAGAAGAAAATATTCCAACTCCACAAAAAGGACAAATCCTTCATACGGCGCCGAATGAGACAGCAAAACAACGCTATCTTACTTAAAAATTGTCAAACCAAGGAATTGTTTTTTCTAATAATTATCAGGTATTGTTGGTATTTGTTAATGTTCAATAAGAAATAATGTTCAAACAATTTTTTTTAAAAGATTGTTAACATATTTTTAAAGCTTTTTTCTTGTTTTTTGTTCCTTGTAATCAGTACGCTGAAACTTCAATAGACGAAAAACACATAGTATGTACTCTGTATATATGATGTTGGTTCACAAGAAAAGTGACACATCTAAAATATCCTATTATTTAGTGAAATCAAAAAGTATATTTTGATAACATTATATTTTAGAAGTAAAATATGTAAAAATAGAACACAAAACAAGATAGGAAGTTAAATTGTTTGTCTTCGGCCGCGAAATGATTGTCCGTCTTCAGGATAAATTCGCTCTCTTGCAAAATGATAATTTTTTATACAAATTCAATTCCACTGTTCTTGTGCACAGACAACACTATTATCAATGAATTGATTGAAGTATCTTAATGATTAAGACATACTAGACCACTATTTGTTGTTCAATATTATTCGAGATACTATATTTTTTTGTTAACTGAGCAGATGTATGCCTATTTCTAACTAAATTATACCCGTTGTAAGTCTTTGATCGCGTTGAATGATTTTGTGAGAAATTCTAATCCACATTTTAAAGATTTTTACTGATTCTTTGCTGATGTTATGTTTTTAAGTAAATAAGTATGTTACTAATAATATTAATGTAATCAAAAAGTAATCTGTTAATGTGTTATTAATATGTGAATCATTTATTAATATACATTAAAACTTACAATCCTTTAAATTCGTGGGATATGTAAATGAGAAATAAGAAGTGATATCTTGTAATAACTGATGTGCAAATGAAATTTTGAATACTATACTTAATGCGTGCGCCATGTAAGTCACACCGATGTGTCATATGGAAAATGTGAGTCCAATATTGACAACATGAATCCAACAAATAACGTGTTAGAAGAATTTGGCGCGAAGAAATATTGAAAAAGCTACTAGTATAAGCTTTCAGGTTCGTAGTAAAGAATTTCAGGAGAATAAACTTTGGAAAAGGTATTTGAAGTTGGGTGTTGAGTATGTGTTTCCGCTGCTGCTTCGCAACGTATACTTTGACCAAAATAGTTTCGTGCCGGAGTTTCCTTTTAACTGGCAGAGAATACCTTCTATTGAACTGAGAACAAAAAAATTCTATTTTTAGCAAATGGGGGAAAACTTCGCCACTCGTGCGATAACTTTTCCTTATCAGTGTGGCAGGAAGCATGTGAGAGCCTCTGATCTAGATAGACTTTTTTCACATTTTCTACCAAAATGAGATAATACTATTTTTATTTATTTATTGCTTCTTTTTTGACACTTATGTCTTTCGAGGCTTTTGAGGAACATAACCTTATATGGCTTATTAGTTATGGCCATCCTTAAGTCGCGGTTGGTTTCTTAACTGAACTGATGGGTTTTGACTATTGTTCTGTGTGAGATGATGGTGTACTGGTGGATAGGTGCGAGGGAGATGTCAAGTTAGGGAGGTTTAAATTGATCTTTCGGGAATCATGATGTAATTTGCGGTCTGCTGTTGTTTCTTCCTAGTTTGAATATGAAGGAAGAATTTGGTACGTTGTTGTAAAAATTGCTGGCAAGATTTTATAACGTGTTCTTGAATTCTGGTATGTCCAATTCTCGTCGAATTTGGTGACTGGCAATGTAAAAATAAAAAGAGCGCGTTGAGAGTTATTCTCAAGATATTTATTTTGGAGAACACTAAGTCTGTTGATAGTGCGTTATGCAACACTACCCCTTACTGGACATGCGTATGTCATTTTTGGTGGATAAATAGTCTGCATTCTAATATCAGAGGAGTACGGCGACTAATAATCGGTGTTAAATTTGACATTTTAATTTTTGTTTTGTCTATGACAGCATTGACATAGGATTTCCAGGTGAGTCTTTTACCGAAGAGAACTCCCAGATATTTTTTAGGGGAGGTTGACCATGGGAATTGTTTCCTTGGATTATGATTTGTGGAGGATTTTTGGGACGGCGGAGAGTAAATATTTTGCAGTTAATCGTATGTGGATTGATTCTGTCCAATTCTGAGTTCATTCTATAGAGATAATACTACGAACATCCGACTCGTCTTATCGATTACAATAGATGCAAGTATTATGGAACTGGTGTAACATATGACTCTGTACTATTTCTTCTTGATACTATGACTAGGAGTGTACGATTGAAAACTTTAACTATTTATTTCTCAGAATAAAGTCGACGCCGTCTAGTGCTAAGAGCTAATTCCTTCAAATGTATTTCTGTAAGAAATAGAAAATTATTTGTTGTTTTACAAAAAATTCATGTTATTTTCTCCTTGGACTGTATTACATAAACTTTTCTATCATCTCCATTAACGTCTCTAAGAGTAAGTAAAAATAGTAATTTAGTTACCAAATTCAAAAGTAAACAGGCCAACCAATTCGTTTAATGCCTAACATGAATTTGAAAGACATACTTTTGTTTAATGCAAACAATATAAAAATAATTTGTTTTATTATTTAATAAAAAATTACCCGTTATTGATATATATATATATATATATATATATATATATATATATATATATATATAAAGTAAGCACCAGTTCGTTTCTGATCGGCGGATTAGAGAAACATTTCGATAAAAATTCAATTTTTCACGATACATTTTATCAAAAGATAAAATTAATTGAATTTTAAGTAACTTTAAATAGTAGGCTTCAGCCATGAAATTCCAGATTCACTCCTTACTGGTCACAATATAAAACATGTTCTAATTTTTACAAAAACATATAATATAGAACACTAGAACAACAAAGTACGAGCATCATCACCTCCTGACTAAGAAAGATAGTAATCTTTATTATCTTATTTAGAAAGATAACTTTGAGTATCAATAAATAGGTATATTAATTATCACTTCACTGAGTTGCTATCACATCATCGTACTTTTTGTTCACAATGTGCCACTATTATTAACCTTCACTGACGTGTATTTCACGTGACTTGTTATCAAATGCAGAATCAGAATACCTAATACCGCGTGCGTGACTTCCTAGGATTGCTTGGATGAACGGCAAAAGCTTCCAACTGATCTACGGAACATGAAAACTAAAAACCAAGCTTTTTTTTTTCTTGTTGCCCAGTTGTTTTCGCATCGTGAAAGAATCTTCCTTAGTAGAAATAGAAAGAATACTACCATCATTCGTGCACATTTCGATTTGTGGGTTCTTGCATTGACGTCTGATTTTGATATCGACTTTCGACTTTCCGCTAAATAGTACTTAAAATGGCGCAATAAAGAGGAGAATAATGCATTTCATATACCAAACCAAATGTTGAAAAATACTTCTGTAAAGGAAGGACATACGTATTAGATATAACTGGCGTAATTAGTTTGTTGCTACTTGCTATAGCTATAGAAGCATTTACTCGCATTTGAAGCATTAGATATACTTCTGTTCTTGATTTAAAATTTTTCCTTTCAGTTATGAAAACTAAAACAAATAGTGTTTAATACTGTTAAACACGAAAAAAAAGGTTTAATCTTTAGAAAAATCAAGGTTTTTTTATTTTTCCGCGGTATAAATGCCGAATCCAAAATTATTAATTATTCTTGTTTAATAGTCTTAACTACTCATATTTTGAATTCTTTGCAATGGCTTTAACGTTGTGTTAATTCGTTCTTTATTACATTGCTTCATTCATGCTTTTATAAATATAATAATATTATACATTCCCGTTATGCGTGATGGTCGGGAATCAATTTTTGGGTAGTAGTTTAATTTGCACTGTAATATCGAAATGTAGTTCTCTACAGAACAAGTTATAACTACTTTTCGCGTGATTGAAATAAATTGTTCTTCTAATACCTTTTCTCATTTTTTTATACCATTTTTCTTGAACTTATCAGTACGTGAAAAGTTGGTGTCTAGCACACACAAAATGCCCTTTAAAAACTGGAGGAGTACGGAAAAAGAAGCATCTTTCTGCGGTCGTAAACAAAAGAGTAACATCCAAGAAAATCCATTTCTTTTATATCCGGCACTTCGTCGACATTTCTTTGATATAAGACACTTTAGCGTTCTCCTTTGACCGATATGTGCCACATTATTGCGTCGATGCTTCACGCGCTCTGTTGAAAACGAGCGGTTTGAATAACAGCGCACTGTCCATGCATCACTCGAAGTTGGGAGGGAAATATTCCGCTTGCCACCAGCTGGCGCGCGAGCTCAATAGCAGCTTCTACTGCGAAAATTCTCTAAGCAGAAAAACTTATTTGTTGCTTAAGTTCGCCTTGAATGGAAACTCGAAAAAGATTCAGAAAAATCACACAAAATAAAAGTGGTCAGACCCAATGATTTGACTATGTGTATTGTTGCGCTGAATCCGAGTATGAAGCCAGAATTGCGTTATCACCTCCCAGTTTTGTTTTGTTTTATTAATCGAAAAGAAACACGTAAATTGTAACGCGCACAGTCGTTTTTTCGCGTTTAAAAAGAAACTGGAAGGTTGTGTCGCAAATCTGACTTAGGCTGCAAAATGTAGTATTCACATGTGTTTTAGCGATTTAAAAAAAGCTGGAGGGTCGTGGCGCAATTCTGGCTTCAGATTTCGATTCAAAGCGTCGACATATATAGAGAAATAGTGTCAAGTCTTTGGGTCTAACAACTTTTTTATTTTGGGTGTCTGTGTTATCATTTTAGACCGACGATTCGAAAAGTTTCCTTTGTCAGCTCATCATTTTGCAACGCCGGTTAAATAAATGGAAAAATTAAATACTATTTAAGAAATGAATCAATCCACTTACCTTTAACACCGGTGGGTAGAATTGTTGATGTGATATTAATTCCATTTTGGGGTATTCTGATAATTTAATTTTGATAATGGAATTAGATTTAGCTCATCAATTTTTCCAAACACGAAAGATATTTTAAGTGTATCAGAAAGTCCTAAAACAAATTTAAAGAAACACAAGATCTTTATTGATATATCGCATATTTTCTTTCACGATGCTTTTATCCTCCAGTTCTGCATTAATGAAATAATCCTTGAGCAAGAAAAGGATGGTACAATAATATAGCATCTTTAATAAGATTATAACTGAAAACACTATTTTTCTGTCTTTCTGTGATATTTGAAAAATTCTCTATTTCTATACATATGTTACAGATTCTAAGGTAAATAGCCATAGCAGGTGTAAAATGTACTGGAACGATAAACAAACATGATGGAAAATGGACTCATAGGTTATCACAACACAGGCAGTTTCTCAGAAACTACAACTGCTAGACCAAAACAGATCACTTTTGCGATGTACAGCATTCATGTACCCACATCGAAAGGGATGAAATATTCTTGACAAGCATTTTTTGTCCCCTAATGTAATCAAATGGTCAATTACTAATATTAACAAGTATGCTCTTAATCAATTAAAAGGTAACTACTTCAGAGGATATTTTGATTTCCATCTCCACTAGTATTCATTTTCCATTTCATATTTTCAATTTTTCAGACGTTTTATTACATCGCGTTAGGAAATGGAAGGTGGGTGGGGTTTTTGTGAATCAACACCAAAGTGCACTGTCACAAGTTACAAAAGTACAGCCATAGGAAACTACTGAACTTCGAAATGTATAAATTCAATTCTCTACATTGATATGAAAAAAATGAAATGGTGCAAAATTTTCTATCATCGATACTCGCGTAATACAACAAATTTCTTCATTGTTTGCTTTTATTCTATCAACGATAACTAACTATTCTGCAATCAAGTAGTTCATCACAGTTTCATTAAATATTTTTGCTCCATATCTTACTATCTATTAAACATCAACACACAATTTTACAGCGCACGAATGGATGGTAAAACAAGTTACAATTAATCTTTGATTTCTCTCTAAAAATAAAATAAGTATTGGTTTCTGTATATAGTTGAAATTGTACTTCATTCATTTGCTTGTTACCTAGCCAGAAAACATTTATAAAATTCGCATACAGCAAATTGATTAATTTAATTCTAAAATATAGAAGTAAAATAATGTCACTTCTACGCGACCAAATAAGTTTTAAGATACGGAACCTCAACTAGTGGTGCTACACAATGGCACAGACTTTCTCGTACTTGTTAATTTCCTAAACTGTTTAATCTGCGCTAGCTTTACGGTTTTCCCTGTTCTCTACTCAGCTGCTACATATCGACGGTTAAAACACTTTTTTCACATATTCTCATTTTTACCTCCCCTAATAGTTGAATTAAAATACTGTACGACTTTAAATACATTACATTATAAGCAAATAAACTTGTTTACTTATTATGCAAAATATTAGTTTATATGTAAATTTTCATTGAAAAATTGGAGCCGTTTCTGAGGCATTTGAGATTTCTGTAACTGCGCAATTTGAGCTAACTGTGCACTTTTGAGTTTTTGAGAAACTGCATGTGAAATAATTTGAAGCACCACTATTTAAAAGAGCAATAATATATTCAAAATGCGAGTAATGTGAATATTAAGGCCGTGGGCGATGTGTAAATAAAATTACATTAAGGTAATTTTTGAGAAAACGAAAGGATGCATCAAAATGGAATTTAAGTCACATTAATCAGTGTATTTCTCATTTTGCATATAAAACATTAAAGAAATTCAGCAATTTTTGAAAAATCTTCATTTTAAATATTTTTTTAAAATATTGCCCATATTTTACTCAAAATTAAACGAAAATGACTATTTTTCAAAAGAATACAACCAAACCTGTCACAAATTAAATAACTGATTGAGAAGTACAAATTACATTTGAAAAAATCTCTATCTTCAATATTATAGTTTCAGGAAGACGACGAAAAAATTATTTCTAAAATGCCAAGGCTTCAAGGCGGAACAGATAGACCTAAGGATATTTGAGGATATTTAAGGATATATGAGGACGGACGGACGGACGGACGGACGGACGGACGGACGGACGGACGGACGGACGGACGGACGGACGGACGGACGGACGGACGGACGGACGGACGGACGGACGGACGGACGGACGGACGGACGGACGGACGGACGGACGGACGGACGGACGGACGGACGGACGGACGGACGGACGGAACGGAACGGACGGAACGGAACGGAACGCGGACGACGAACGGGACGACGGAACGACGGACGGAACGAACGACGGACGGACGAACGAACGGCGGACGAACGAACGAGCGGACGAACGAACGAACGAACGAACGAACGAACGAACGAACGAGCGGACGAGCGGACGAGCGGACGAGCGGACGAGCGGACGAGCGGACGAGCGGACGAGCGGACGAGCGGACGAGCGGACGAGCGGACGAGCGGACGAGCGGACGAGCGGACGAGCGGACGAGCGGACGAGCGGACGAGCGGACGAGCGGACGAGCGGACGGGCGGACGGGCAGACGTTTTTAAAACAAAACATTTTTTCGGTATCAACGTTCTTCAAAACGTGTATTTCCGTCGAAATCTGGAAATCGATTTTCCGCACCATTAAATCACATTTCCTATACTACGTCGTTAATGTTATCTTTATGCTACGAATATTATTCCGTATTACCTCGTATATGGGAAAGTAAAAATAAATATATTATATTCGAACTCAAAAGGTTTCAATGTAATTTTAATAGGATTTCTTAATGGCCAATAATGTGTATTTTAGTATTCTACTGAACTCAAAAATAGTTATAGAATACTGTGTATCACTACCAGGGTCATTACCGAAGAAAATGAATAAAATTGTCGTATAAACTAATGACTTCACAGAGCAACGCATCGGGATCGGTCAAGACTGAAAGAGATATTTTACAACCCTTCGCGTTTATTGATTTTTCGATAGCTTCATGGAAGATTAGCGAGACATTTTCTGAGAGCAAAAAGTTACTTCAAAATTGTCATAATTTGTGTATCGTTTCTTCTTCATTAGAGTTACGATACCTAATAGCATATTCATAAGTATCTGCGTTTTGTTGAATATACAATCAAATGTTTTCGTTATTTTTACCTAGATTTATTTAATTTTTCCAGTATCATAAGATTAATTTCTGATATTTTTATTTGTTAAAATAATTCAATTACTACATAACATACGCATGTCTGTAAAGAGCGTTTAAGGACTCATAATTTCATTAATAAGATAGACACTTATCGTTTAGATTGAATAATAGGTCTGATTAGAAAACTAGAAGAGGAAGTTTTGCATTTCATTGAATAAGTGTCTTCTGTGTAACAATTCTACTTTACATTATTCTTCTTCTAGAGAATCTCGGTTTTTATTATAAAATTTCCTGAAAAATAGGTGAAATTGTACGTAATAAAGTGACCGCACCTTGCCACATAGAAACGGCACAGCACTATAGAAAACACTCAAGTTACAACAATTTTCACTTGAAAAAATTCTTCTTATCTATAACTGTTGGTGTTTAAGATAATTCCATTGTATTCTTTAAATTTCGTAGATATTTCTTATTATATCAATCAGTCATAATTTTTCAAACAATTATGACTATAATATTTAATTTATTTATTAAATGCCGAACATTCTTTCTCTACCTTGTTTTCAGTATATACAAAACTGAAAAGTACCTTAAATTAGTATTAATGACGGGTCGTTGAAAATGTCGCAGATTTATTATTATTATTATTATTATTATTATTATTATTATTATTATTATTTTACATTGTTTTTCTCGGTATTCACCGGAGTTTGAATTGACTTTGTGTCGGGTTAATACATGTCAATTCACAGGTCAAGACACAGGTCAATTCATGTTTCGTCGCAATTTAGGAATTTTCGAACAATCCTGCATGTGTTTAAGATGATCGACTTTTGCATAATTTTATAGGTATATTTTGGGGTTTGAATAAGTTCCATATTTTTATGGATGTTATTTGGTATAACTCCTGTGCACGAAATGACCAGAGGAACAATTTGAACTTTTTGGAGATGCCATAGTGCCTTGACTTCAGCTGCTAGTTCTGTATACTTATTTTTCCTGCATGTGCTGTTTGAAGATTAGCTGTTTGTGGAACAGTTATGTCAATCAGGAAGCCAATCTTTTGCCGTTTGTCTACAAAAGTTATGTCTGATCTGTTATGGTGAATGGTTTTATCTGTAATAATTTCTGTCATAGAACAACTTAAAGTTTGAATTTTCAAGTACAGTATCGGGAACATATTTGTAATATGGGCAGGTCATTTCTTGTAGGTTGGATTTCGCTGCCAGTTTCTGGTGAATAATATTTGCAACTTGATTGTGCCTATAGGTGTAATCTGTATGGGCCATTAATTTGCATTCTGATGTGATGTGCTGTATGCTCTCAACGGTTGTATGGCACTTTCTACATTTGTCATCTATTGTTTGTTTGAGTATATGCTTCCTGTAACTTTTAGTGTTGATCACTTGATCCTGTATGGCGACCACGAACCCTTCTGTTTCGCCAAACAGATTACCGTATTTTAGCCAAGTGTTTGAGACTTTTAGGTCTACATGAGGTTGCTTGAGATCCTTTGCATGGCGTCCATGGAGTTCCTTTCATGACCACATGTCTATTTTGCAGTTAGTAAAGTCTGTAACCCGCGACGAAATGTCCAGCTGTTTGTTGTTAAGGTTAAGAGGGGTTAATTTAGTATCTGCTTGAACTATTGCAGCGTGTAGTTCTGAGATTGCCTGTTTCTCATAATAAAAGTTCCTTAATGAATCGATTTGTTTGTATCACAAGTTATTTAGATCTATTAGGCCTCTTTCTCCCTCACTTCGTGCGAGTGTCACTCGTTCTATTGCGCTATTTGGATGGTGATGTCTGAATTTTGTCAAAATGGTGCGGGAAAGTCTCTGGATGTCTTCGAGGTCTGTGTCGCTCCACGGTATAATTCCGCTATTATTATTATTATTATTATTATTATTATTATTATTATTATTATTATTATTATTATTGTAACTTCTTTAAAGTCATCCACTTCTTGTCTTTGAGAAAATAACACATGTCTATTGTTACAGACTTCACCTAATTGTAAAAATAATATTTCTCAGAACTGTCACTTTAATGGATCATTACACTGCCAAATGCAGCACTCAACTCCAGGGATTTTTTCGTCAAGCGAGTCACACAGCGGTTCCCATTGAACGAGGAGTATCTTAGCACACTCCGCTTAATGAAAGTTCACTCCGAATGAGCCTGGGAGTGCTCATGACCGGTGTTTTCCTCGCGAGATTTCCAGGCCACCCCGTTGCTTGGAAAGCGGGATGGACCTCCCGGTATTTACTTTTGCAGGCGGCCGGCGCCATTCACGGGCGCTCGTAACGCCCACGCAAATTAAAGCAACATGGCCCGCCCGCGCATGGTAAGTGTCTAGGGGCGCACACGACGCGAGGGCAAAGCGATGGGGGTAAGGTCAGCGCAATGAAGGTAAAAGGACAGAGCGTTAGTGAAAAAGTCACAGTGCAAAATAGAAAAAAAGTCCATGAATGGAAGTTGGCGGAACGTCCCGCTTATATTCTTTTATAAAATGTCCTGGGAGGTTTGGTTACGATCCTCTTGATCGATACAGTGGGCCTATAATTGTGTTAAAAAGAGAGAACGAAAAGGAAACTTGATTGATTGATGTGTGTGTTCTCGGTCGCGTCAACTGGTAAGGGCTTTAGTCCTTTACATGTAGTGCATGTATGATTCTTTGGGAGTTGGTGGGGATCTTGCCCCGCTGGATGGCGAGATCCGGTGCCGACTTACCGTCGGCTAGCGAGGTTTTCTCCTACCAGGTATCTTCCACCAGTGGGACACAGCCCCAGCCGGGACAAGCTCTAAGCCCCCGACTAGTCTCCCGACATGTGTGGAAGTGTAGCACATTTATGTTTAAGTATGTGATAGTAAGGGATGAGAATAGGCAATGGAAGAAGAATAAAATATCGCGTGTGGTCCGTGACCCGTTTGGTAAGGTTCTGATCCGGCATTCGCCTGGAGTTGATCGGAAAAACCACGGAAAACTACCGATCAAAATGCCGGCCGCTAGAATTCTCCTCCAGACAGCGAATGAATTCGACCTAGCTATCTACTAGCTAGTGTCGGGATTCGTAAACCGGTAAAAGGAAATTTGATGACCTGGGAGCTTTCTACTTCGTCAAAGAACATGTGTGATAACACACTGTTGTTTTAATACATTGCTCCTTTACCAATCTGTTACAAAGTCAATAGCAGATATGATTAATGAAAGTGCAATCGCATGGAGTAGGAAAAAAAGGAGTACAAACTCAAATCAAGAGGTGCCTGGAGGAAAATTCACTTTATTAAAAATAGAATTTCCAGATGTGCACATGGACTTTGATATAAAATTAAAGTAATTTTTAAAAAAATCTAAGCAAAAAATAATACAGTGGGAATGTTAGCGATTGAGAGGCAACGCCGTGATTTTAAGAACTGTACAAGAGAACGAAAGAAACCGTCTCGCCAAGTGTTCTTCTCGAGAACTCCGGAAAAGGATACGGGCGGAGAAATAAATTCAAGAGTCGGCGAAATTCTCGGGTGTGCGGGGAGATGGCAACCGAGGCGCAAGAGAAGCCTAGCGGAGACAGATTTAATCAAACGACGCCTCGCCCACGCGGAGGAATAAGTCGTCGCCGACTTCCTTAATCTCCTTTGAAGAGCCGAACACTTGTCGCAACTTTCGCCTGCTACGCCGCACCACCATGAACTTCTTGTACAGCCTCAAAGCTCCGCGGAGCCTTCTATACAAGCGATGAACGAAATATAAGTTTTTTTTAAATTAACCCAAAGATATAACTTATAAATTATATGTTTTCCACCCATTTTATCTGTTTTTTGAAGTATCACTGTTCTTCTTTTTTTATTCTTCTTGTGTTCCATCTTTTCTCTCTCCCTCATATCTTTTTTTTTTCTCTTTCTATTCTCATCATCTCTATTTCACTATGTCCTTTCATCTTTTTTATCTATCACTCCCTCTTCATAAACGTGAAACGACAATTGCCTAGTTTTTAAAAATATTTACTAACTCTTTCATTGAGAGTTTTATTTCGAACGCTTCTCTCGGTTTAGTTGAATGATAAGTGTCACCGTTATGATAATATTTAAAACTATATGCTAAAAATTATACACTACATTACATTTCATTGTTTCACGTTTCATAGGCGTACGCAAAGCCTGTAGCCGTAATTCAATATTTTTAAACCACCACTAGTAAAAGCGGTTCTGTTAGAGCATTCGTAGAGTGTGAAAAGTCCCATTTTTAGCACTAGTGCTAAAAATAAGACGATGCCCAAGTGTTCAGATAAATCTTTAAATGAAAAAAGAAAACAAAATAATTTCGTCTGCCAACATCAGCTGTATCTATCCTTAATGTATCATTAAGTGATTTGTATGCTAGAATAACAAAGGAAATGAATATCAATAAGGATTCTAAAATATTGTGTATGACACCTATGGTAAAAATGATTTTATTTTTACTGATACGTTATTGCTTGGTATTGCCTTCGACATGGAGCTCAAAATTCACTGTATAACCTACCTAGGTCAAGAGCATCGTGGTGACGAGGGAAATATGAAAACAGTTGAATGTTGCTACATGTTCTCTTACGAAGAGAATTAAAAGAGGGAATTATGAAAAGGAATAACGGGAGTGAAATATGAAATGACAAACACTCAATTTTACGACTAGTTAATTAATAAATAAGTAAATATGAATAATTAATATTAGGTAAAAAGTAAAATCATGTATTACCATGAGTAGAACCATTACTGGTTCTCATGATCTCGGGCGACAAAAGCCCTCACGCTTTTTAGGCTTTTTGTCACTTCAGGTCCTGAGACCTTTTTTGTCACCACTCGATCATTAGATCCCTTATAATGTCCGTGGTGTATGAAAACTATTATTTTGTCACTCATATAAATATCGATCATTTCTGTAAATATGTTCAAAGTTTGATTTCACCCTTTTTAACCTGACAGTTTGGAGAATTGTTACTTGATATTTGGAGATGAGATCCTCCTCGCCATCTGGCAATCTTGTAAATGGTCCAACATAAAATCAATTGTATTTATTAATCATATCATTAAACACATAATTTTATTCTCATTGTATGTTCTAGTTACTTTCTAGTGAAATGTCTTACGTTATTAAAAACTTTATTGAAAAAATGAGCCCAGAAACATAATTGCATCTGTTCTTGTTTAAGGATGTGCACACCTATGGGCATTGTGACGCTTATTTTTAACACACGTATAATAAATCTCAGTTGTTTCTATACTGTGTTGTAATGGCATTTAAAAAAATAATTCAACATAAATATACAAATCAGATGTTTATATTTCACTTTCAACATTGCATAACAGACATTTACTGAAAATGGTTAATTTGTTACCAGACATTAAACGTTTCACGTTAAACATTAAACCTATGAATAAGCTGAGAACTCACGAAACCTAGGTAATACAGGAGACAACCGTACTTGCCATTCTGTAATTACATGAAGTAATTATCTATTGTGAATGAAGGCAACTAAACAATGATCTCAAATTATTACAGCGTGGATAATCTTTTAAATGTCTTATTAGGAATATACAAAAGGAATTTCACTTTTATGATATTCACAATTGTAGAGAATGATAAGATAAATCTATAAATATACTTACCTCATTTTCAACTAAGTTACTTCCCATCTTATTCACAGAATTCTTCATCTGAATAATGAATAATAAAAATATTAAATGTCCAGTGTATGGAAATATCTTAAATGCCGGGTCAGTTGTTACAGAACGGAATGTATATACTTGTGGTGAAATGTCTAGAGTAATAGCAGTTTTATTCGCCAAACATCTCGCATTTTAATGCACTTCCCGACCATCCAGATTTGTATGATATGGTAATTATTAGATGTTCTGTTAAATTCCTATATTTGTGTACTAAGGTGAAAATGGATTCGAGTCACATCAGTTAATAAATTTAACACGTGCCCCTTCATTCAAGATGATCTCGTTTTTGAATACTTCAAACAAATGAGTGTAAGCTATACGTTGTTCTGGTGAATACCTACCAACACATTTTTCATTCATTTGTAATTATTATTCCTCATTTTAATATTATCACCATTTCACATTAATGAAAAAGCGTATATTGAAATAACTGTTTTCACATAAAGGTTCAAAAACAATTTTATTTGTAGTCCGATAGATATACCCAGATCTTCACACACACACACAGAAACACACAACACACACAACAAAGAAAAATTGACCAGCGCTTTAGAAAAATCGATGTCAAAAAGCAAAGCAGTGTCGATCAAAATGCTTGAAGAAATTATCTAGTTTACAGCCACGAACACAATACAAAATCGAATGATTCTAAACTAGCGCATGAAATATAACTAGTAGTGCTGCAGAGTGGCACAGACTTTCTCGTAGTAATGTTTTATAATTTCCTCGGCGTGGACTGGCTGTATGGTCGTGCCGCATCTGCTTGCCTGCTGCCGCCTATCGTCGCCCAAAGTACTTTTTTTGATATTTTCTCAATTTCTCGGTTTCCTAATAATAGATCTGAAATATTACTTTAATAATATTAAAGAAGAGTAAACCCTTTACGTCATATTACAGTGCAATTAGCACTATCCATTGGAAAAGGTTAAAGAAAGATTTGGAGCTATTTTTGAGAAAATAGCATTTGAGCGTTTCTGAAAATGCGGAATTTTGAGCTCATTTAAACAGAAATCTGTTGACTTTTCGAGAAACTTTACGTGGCATTATTTAAAGCATATGTACTCGTAAATATAATAATCTGAAGAAATCGCCTGTAATGTAAATATTACAGACGTGAGAGACAAGTAATAAAATACATTTTGGTAAGTTTTGAAAAACATAAGAATAGAGCAATATGGCGTATATGTCATCGTATAGGGCACATTTGGCACTACCCTTGCCGAATATTTAAAGAAAAAAATTGGAGCCGCATTTGATAAAATATTGTTTTTGTAATTTTTTAAAATTGCAAATATTGAACGCAATATTGCACGAAAATTACTAAACTTTTCAAAAAAATCTAAGTGACCTATATGAAAAAACTATTTGTGGACAACAAATTTTATTTTAAGGAAAAATCTCTTTCTTCAATTTTGTAGTTGTAGGAAGACGGCGAAGAAAATGCAAACATTTGCAATTTTTACTCTATTCTTACAAGAATTTAAAAGAAAAAATTTGTAGCCGTTTTTGAGAACATTTTGAATTTGTCCGCGGGTCTTCATGTAAAGTACCCCCAAAAATTAATGAATGTTTTTCAAAATAGCAGAGCTTCGACTAATGCCAGATGGAGAGGGGTTTATTCAATTTGAAAAAATCTTGTGCATAATTTAGACGCTAATGTTGTTTACATACATCAGATATACGAACGGACGGATGTTTTGAGAAAAAAACAACACTTTTTTTATAACAGGGGGCCCCAAAACGTTTTTTTTACTGAAATCTTGAAATCAATTTTCCGTACTATTACGTAACTTTCCCCATACTGCTTATATTACTCCGCATATATACGTACGAATACGAGCAAGTAACTGCTACAGAATGGCACAGACTTAGTAAAGTTTTCTCGTAGTAAAGTTTACTAATTTCCTTGGTGTCGACTGGATAATGCCAGTCAAATTTACGGTCTTGCCCCATCCTCTTGCCAGATGCCATCTATCGTCGATCAAATTACATTGTTTAAAACATTTCCTCAAGTTTTCGGTTTTCTAATAGTAAGATCGAAATATTACTTTAAGAATATTAAAGAAGAGTAAAAATTTTGAGCCGTTTCCGGGAAAATCTTGATTTTGTACTTTTTTTAAAAATAGGACGTATTTCACGCTATACTGCGTGAGAACTACTAAACGTTTCAAAAAGTGTACATGACGTTAACGAAAGAACTAAGTATGGAGAACAAATTTCATTTTATGGAAAAATCTGCATCTTCAATTTTGTGGTTTAATAAAGGCGCAAAAAGATATTCAAACTTTTGAAATTTTCGAAAATTCAGAGTTAACCCCTAAAATCGGTCCTATGCAACCTTTATAAGTGTATTTTACTCTATTCTTACAAGAAATTTAAAAAACAAATTTGGAGCTTTTTTTGAGAAAATTTTGAAAACGTCCCTGCGGCTTCCTGTAAAGTACCCGACGCCCCAAAAAAAAACAATTAATGAATGTTTCTCAAAATCGCAGAGCTTGCATTGTGGTTGGTCAAAATCCCATTCTATGATGAAGCTGAAACTCAATGATTAACGTTATTAAAGGAGATGCAGCTAACTAATAAAGAATTGTAAAAAAGAAGTAGAAAAAAATATACTTGCATTTGAATTTTTCTAATTGAGAAAGCTTAAGAGTAGACGTAGCTGCAAAAAAGAACTTCCATAACTCTTTGCAGTACTTGAGAGTTTCTCAAGATTGTCCCGTAATTGAATGGTGGAAAAGGAATCGATGTTTCGGAACGCAACAATTAATTCCGTCGATTGAAGCGACCGATTGGAAGAAAATTCTAAATTCTCGTACGAACTCTCCAATAGAGGTTTGCACATTTTCTTTAATACAATCAGAATAATAAAAAAAGAAAGAGTTTCACGACCTGTTGTTTCCATTTCTAAATTGTTTCTAGACAACCTTACTTTGCATTGGTCTGTATTTATGAAGTAGGCCGTTTCTCTAACACTGTTAGAAGAAAGCAAGACAGGTGTGATTATTTTTCGACAACATCTCTAGAAGTCTCTTCGTCATCTCTTCAGAACCGCCTACTTGTTCGCGTGGTTAAGCACGACAGCCAAACCCAGGTCTGGGTGCGAAGGAGTGGTTTATGTAACTTGTCGCCCACATACCTTGTTTGTGACTCTTGTGTTTAGTGGTCGTGTAACAAAAAAGATAGTAGTAAAGAATCTCTTTAGTTCTACTATGAAGATGGAAGAGCATCTAAAATTGAAATGCGTTTCAATGTAAGAAAATTTAATCGCGTCCCTGGAATGTCAGCAATCATGCAGATATAACTTTAAATTTCACAGTAATTATCATTCACAGAAATATTTTTTCTGTAAATATAGGGTTCTCGAAAAACCAAATATAATGACCCAAGTCTCTAAATGAAAATCAGTTCAATTGGAGATGGGAGACCATTTTGGTATTTTATTTATTATTATTATTATTATTATTATTATTATTATTATTATTATTATTATTATTATTATTATTATTATTATTATTATTATTATTATTATTATTATTATTATTACTATTATTACTATTATTATTGGCCTGAGTATGTATGTACGCGTGTATGTTTGTATGTACGTATATTGTTGTAATATGTAAGTTTATTTATCTAAATGTTAGTATTTATGTATTTTCTTTTGTAGAATATGAATATAAATGCCATATGCATGTCTAGGTAATGAAAAAGATAAATTGTTGTTTTATATTGACCGCCTTATCTATTGTTTTTATTTGTAACTGTAATTGTCATAGTAATTGTGAATGTATTTGTATTTCATGTTTCTGCATTCTGCCAATCTATCTATCTATCTATCTATCTATCTATCTATCTATCTATCTATCTATCTATCTATCTATCTATCTATCTATCTATCTATCTATCATTCACCGAAAACAAATTTTGTCGATAATATTCATTTCACCACATCGTCACAGATTTTATAATAATAATAACAACTGGAGATGCTATGGAATGGCACAGACTTTCTCGTACCAAATTTTTCTATTATCTTTTTTATCGTGTCAAAATTTCCTTGGTGTTGTCTGACATTAAGAACTTGCTCCATTTCTCGTCGTCCAAAGTACTTTTTCTTTTACATTTTTTCAACTTTTTGCTTTCCGAATAGTACAACCCAAATATTACGTAAAAATATTAATGAAAAGTAAAACCCCGTCCTAAATAGACATTTTCATTGACAAATTTGAAGCTGTTTTTAAAGAAACTGGGGATTAAACATTACTATAAATAAGAAATTTGAAGCTCTTTATCACAGGAATCTATTGGGTTTTCGAAAAACTTTATTTGAAGTCATTTGAAGGATTTTAACGCACTATACGTATCTTACTCTGCATATGCGTATGTATACGAGAAAGTAATAATAATAATAATAATAGTAATAATAGTAATAATAATAATAATAATAATAATAATAATAATAATAATAATAATAATAATAATAATAAAAAGTAATGAAACTATATAAGGTATTTCATTTTAAATATTCATTTCACCTGGCCAAAGTAGTATAATAATTATGCAATAAAATTCTTATAGCAATCACCTGCTTATTAGTAAGTACAGGAAATGTGAATATATTACATAAAATCAGTAATGTTGTTCTATTTACAGATCCTATAGTTATTAAACATTCTTCTCATTACTAGTATTCCAGTACATTCTCTTTAGCTACGTCGGAGAGAGCTGGGTCAACAGTCGACGCTACGTTTTTCCAAGACGCGTCAGCCAAGAATAACCACTTTCAACAAGTTTCTTTGAAAATGGGAATTCATAAATCACAACCGCGGCGTGAGCTTCCGACGAGAGCAGATGACTGACGGCGATGAAGCTTTGCTTGACTAGGATGACGTGATATGCTGCGCTCTGTGGTAGTGATTGGCAGCTTGCATTCGATTGTTACGAGAGGCGATGGCAGACGTCAGCACGACACGCGGAAGTAACGATAAATATAGACGCAACCACACCTAAAACCAGAAGACAATTGTTTACGAATGGAATGAGATTCTAACAGCTTGCACTCATTGATTTTAGGTTAATTTATCCAAAAAATTATCGTTAAAGCATTGGTGCCGCGTTAGACAATGAGTTCTCCTTTCTTGATGTATAATACGCAAATCTTTTGCGTAGGAATATACTAATGCAGCATACACATTCTCAAGATACTTGCCTGCATTAACAGCACTATGTTCTTTAATTATGTTTCAACAGTTGACTAAGAAAAATATTGTTCAAAATCGTAACATTAAATTGGAGATGTATAATATTCTATGGTAGAAATGCAGTTTGTGATTCGATTCGTTCACGCGTGCTGACGATTCCGAGAATGAGTCACTGGCAACGCGACCACAGTGTGCGCAGCCGACGCAGTTTTCCGCGAAAGTGATGCTTCGCTGCGCAGTTCCGAGTTGAGGATCAGGCTCGGCCCTTCAGCCCTCGAGTTAACATAAAACATCCTTGAGTCTGTCCAACACATAATTACCAACGCATTGTATGCGAATGCACCTTGAAAGTAATTTGGCGGATATATTTTCTTAATGTTTTCCAGGAAAGCCTTCATTTTCGTGCCTCCTTTTTGCTCCACGAGTTTTTTTCCTCTATACTCGTGCGTGAATGAATCGTATCACAAACTACTTTTCAACCTATTGAACTATTCTTGCAAGTTTAAAAGATACATTTGTCTACATCATACCATACGCATATACTATAAGAATTCAATTATTTTTACAAATATGCTCAAGACAATATTATATAACGAGAAAATATTTGTTATTTGTATGTATGTATAAACTGTGATTAAACGTTGAAAATATATTCTGAATATTTAAAATTATTATTTTTCTTTTCTAAGGAAGATATTACATACTGCAAAGTGCAATCTGATCTCAAAACAACGTACATTGCAGTAGAAATGTTAAAATAGGAATATTACCTTTCTATGCAAAAATAATCCAACAGGATGCTTCGGAAAAACCATTTATTTAGAAAATGATCCACTGTTAATTGACAAATATTTTTTATAAAATTTTGTATTTTTAAACAGAGATACATACAAGTGAAATATTTTACAAACAATCAGAATAACTATACAGTATACCAATATATTATAAAAAGCCAATGCCATTAACTTGGTAAAATTCTCGTAGTACAAATGGAATGGTAAGTTCGATAAAGTACCGCCAATCTTAATATTATTAAAACATCTATTAAAACATCTAAATTTATTTCATAATTTCCCCTGGAAAGTCAATAATTATCAGATTTCTGTTGATTCCCAAAAAACATTTGGAAATATTGCAGAGGAAGCGAAAAGTGTTACAAAACGTAGAAAACGGGCCACCGGTTTGCCGCCTCGCGGAAGGTCGAGCGCGGAGAAGGTTCTGGAGAGAGGTAGGTCTGCGGCGAGGCCGATGTGCGCGCCAGCGCCGTGTGTAGTTTGTTTTCGTTGCCTCCCACGGCCGCCAACCTGCGCCCCGGACGCGTTCCTGGAGCAGCTGCCACCGCGCCGCGTTGCTTCTTGCATGCCCTCTCCTCCCACATTCCCGTGCCCTGGTCCTGCTCGCTTTCCATCGCCACGCTGCCCTGCACTGCCTCTCTCTCCCTCTCGCCTCGCCTCGCCTCGCCTCGCCTCGCCCCGCCTCGCCCCGCCTCGCTCCGCCTCGCTCCGCCTCGCTCCGCCTCGCCCCGCCTCTCCCCGCCTCTCCCCGCCCCGCCTCTCCCCCCCGCCTCGCCCCGCTCGCCCCGCCTCTCCCCGCCTCGCCCCCGCCTCCTCCCACCTCTGTCCCCTTGCCTGCCTCGCCTGCCTCGCCCCGCCCTTCGCCTGCCCTCGCCCCGCCCCGCCCCGCCTCGCCCCGCCTCGCCCCGCCTCGCCCCCGCCTCGCCTCGCCCCGCCTCGCTGCCCGCCCTTGCCTCGCCCGCCTCGCTCCCGCCTCGCCCCGCTGTCTTCGCCCCGCCTCGCCCTGCCTCGCCTCTTCGCCCTGCCTCGCCTCTTTGCCTCGCTCCCGGCCTCGCCCCGGCTCGCCCTTGCCTCGCCCTGCCTCGCCCCGCTCCTCTGCCCCGCCTCGCCCGCCTCGCCCCACGTCACCATTTACAAATTTAAATATTAATTATTAATTTCATTACGTATTATAACCCATCATTTATACAGGGCACTTGTTTTGAAAGTGGAAGTTGTATATAACATTAATAAAACAACTATAAACCCATTTAAATTAAACACCTCCGAAGACCTGTTTTATTTAATTCTGCGTCCCATGCCGTATCTCAACGATTAGTTCCCTGTCATTCCTTCAGCAATGTTTGTCGGAGCCTCGTCAGTTATCCTCATGTTATATATTGTCACGCTAATTTGTTACTAAAGCTTCAGTTTGTTTAGGGAGACATACAAGGATGGATGTTTAACATTGAAGCACTAGTTTTCCAACTCTCCGTAATTTATTTATAAAACCAAATTCAGAGCGAACAAACTACCCACACGCAAGCAATCAATAAATTAGCTTACGACTGGGAAGAATAAGTCATGAATTTCCGTTTATACTGTCAACAAAACACACTCTACTTTTCAACATTTGTGAATTTACGAGTATTGGAGATAAATACACACACTTTTCCCTCCAATGATTGACGACGAAACAAATATGGAAATCGCAAAATAGACACAATCTTCTCATTATATGGTACTCGTAAATTAATATATTTAAAATACAGAGGTCACTCCAGGTTACGTTAAATTCTGCTGAATTCTCATTTAAGAAATTCATTTTTATTTAAATAAGTGTATTATTAAATAATTATATAACGTATATCGGACATAGCTATCCGATATATGTTAATTTAATATATTCAAAGTACATAATGTTTTGACCTAAAAAAAATACAAACATTATCTGCGTTTGAAATATTCAACCACGATTTAATTGACACGGATTTGATACTGTCACATTAATATGCCTTCCTTTATCGTTGCTACCAGCATTACCGCCAGCGATTCCTGAAAAGAACAGTGTCACCATCCCATTAGTCTTTCACTATATACCGTGGTCACTTTTAAAGAGAAACAACGCGCGTATGCAACTGTTAATTTCGGAGCTCGTTTCTTAAATAGGTCATGGTCATCTTCCATCTAACGTAATTTTTCGCATGGTCTCTGGTCTCTCCACTGGATGAAGAATATTGCTTGTTTATTGCTTAAGTGAATGTTTCTCACGATTCATATTAAAATTAATAGATACACACACATCATTTTACGTGGCCAAATATTCACACATAATTAAGAATGTTTCGTAAGAAATTAAGGAAATACCTTTGCTGAATGTTTCTAAAATCATTCATTAATTTTTACAATTTTTCATAAAGTTCGTCGATGCTTTAACGATAAAAAATTATATGCTGTTGACTTGTGTGCACTCAGTTCATAGATAAAAAATACGGCTAGAACACGCCACGGTAGAAATTCGCGTATGTGACCTACGTGCGTTAGAAGAAGCAATAAATGGGAAATGCAATAAACGTTGAGTAGAAAAGGCAAAACAAAGAGCGGAAAGCGAGGAACAAGAGGGCTCCACGAGACGTCTGGGGTGGATAAAAAACGCCTTTTCGCAGAAAACCCGATTTCGCTGACGGCGTGTCGCCGACATTTGCTTTAGAGTCTTTTTTTGCCACTCCCTGAGAGTAAATGTTCGTCCTGTCCTTTTCATGCGCCACGCATTTGTTCTGGGCTAGAGGTTGCTTGAACGTGACCAATTTGTCAGTTTTCACGTCAGTTCAAATTTGCCTGTTCCTCCTCCGTTAAAAACCCAAATATTAACATAATTGAGTTCGTGATTCCGGGCACGTCAACTACAGAGGTCATTAGTCCCATAAGTGTAGTGCATGTTTATTTCATAGGTAGGTGGCGGTGGCCTTTCCCTGCTGGATGGCGAGATCTGGCGCCGACCTACAGTTAGCTAGCGGGGTTTCCCTCAACCAGGTATTTCCCACCAGCGGGGCACCGCCTCAGTCGAGATAAGCTCTAAGCTTCCGATCGATCTCCCGGCATGTGTGATAGTGCAGTGCATCTTAGTGTAAATGTGTGTCAGTGCGCGCTCAGTGGCCCGTTCGTCGGAGTACTGCTACGGCATTGGCCTGAGGTTGATCGGAGAAATCACGGAAAACTACCGATCAGAGCAGGCGGCGTCTAGAATTCTCCTTCAGGTAGTGACTGAATTGGACCTAGCTGACAAGCTAATGTCGAAAATCTTGTCACTGTCGGGACTCGAACGTGGAACCTCCCGGTCCGAGGCACTGCATTGACATCAGTTGATGCACTGAACTACCTCTCCCGGTAATGTATGCTTAACGGACACCGCATAGGGGGACGTAACAGTTTGCATGGGAAGGGTCATGGAATCTATTCTTATCTTATTAATAGATTTTTGTGCTTGTTAATTAAATTTTCATGATATTCTATCAATTTCTCACTTATCGGCTGAATTTAGTTCAACTCATGTCTCTGACTCTGCATCGGCTCTGACCTGTTCATATCCTGGTGGTAGTGTATTTCCGACACTATCTAATCTGAGTCTAATTCAGCCGTTGTCTGGAGAATTTTAGAGACCGGTTGCTCTATTCGTATGTTTTCCGAGATTTCTTCGATTAATACCAGTCGGAGTAGTACCGTAACAAACGGGCTGTGAAACAATCGCAATTTTTCCTTTCTCTTCCTTGTCCTGTTGTCTCCCTCACATGCAATTTCACTTACATGTCGTACTCTACGGCACATAACGGAAGATTAATCTAGCTTGCCCCGGCCAGCGAAATGCCCTGCTAGGGAAAATAGAGATGAGAAAACCCCGACCACCCGACGTTTAGATCGGCGCCGGATATTCTAGCAATGAAGGAATTACTCTTACAGCCCGGGATATAACATTCACTTCATTAACGGAACTAATGACTACATCAGTAGACGTGACAACAGCCAAGAAATCATTTATCACCTCTACGGTGAACAACCTGTAACTTGTAACAATTGAAACAGAAGTGCCTGGCATGTGTAACTGGAAGAGAATGCCTGGGCCTCGTTGTCATATAGAGGTGTCCAACGTTAAAAAAATGGAAAGAAAAAAATAGAAATGAATTTGTACTCGACATGTAAACGTAATGAATCAGAATTTTAAACAATCCATTTCGACGATTCACGTTTTAAAACACATTCAGATCATATTCAATTGAGCGTAACAAATGAAAACATTCAAATGATTTCGCATTCTGTGCTGTGCATACCTAAAATAAATAATTGCGGATAAAATATGAGTGACCAAGTTTTAATTTCACAAATGAAAAGTTGGTACTGAAGATTGGGAATTATTTTTAATGTTCATTGTCAACACAATGGGAACGTAATCAATTTTTATACAGAGGGAAATATTCAAAGGATTAATTCATTTGAATATCAATCCATATCAGTGAGTGGTAAATTTCTATATTCCGGAATTTCTTCTAAACCTCCCAACTTTTATTTTTTCCTATTCTCAAATTGTGTTCTTTGCGTGATTCATAAATCCAAATCGTGAGTCATTTGTGAGCTTTAAACTTACTTTTAACCACCTGCTGCAGCAAAAATGGTACTGAATAAACCCACACAAAAAGTCAAGTTGACCGCACACATTTCAAGAAGAAGTGAATAACAGAAAATAATTATTTTAATATAATAAATAATATAATAGAAAAGATTAATTATTTTAATATTACACTGATTTTTAACTTTATAAATAAATACCATCAACACTGAAATTTGAAATTTGATTTTGATAATTTGCATCAATTAAATTAGTGTCCTTCAACAAGAAAAACAACAATAATAGATTCAAAATTTTTGTTACAATTCAGCATTTATCATTATTATAAAAAGCTGTTACTAAAATTTCTGAAAATGATAGAAAAAATAAAACAGTATTGAAAAGGGATGAAATACAGTTTTGTTAAAATCGGGGGGATAGAAGTGATTAATGGCATTACCGGAGACGTTTTCTCGTGCATAAAATATGTACTTTAATGTCTACGTGATTAAATATCAGAAATACTCATTGGACTATCAGCTATACTTTCAGTAGTCAGATAGAGAGGGTAGTAGTTGTAGGCAACTCAATTGAGCAATAGCTTTTTTTAAATTTTATTTTATTTGTATTTTTTGTCGTTTACACTTCACTATTCAGTTGGGGTGAACAATTGGTCAGCCTCAATTCAATTCTGCATTAGTCTGGTCTTAAGACACTGAGTTGTTAACGACTGAATTACACGCACTGTAGGAAACGATTTATGATAATATGAAAACCCAAAACCAAAAAAAAACATTTTCTTTTGTCAGATTTGTGCAATGTTTTAATTAACGTGAGTAAACGAGCGGAAACAACGGGGCGCAAAACTTTTATTAAGTTACCTCAGGCGCAGCTGGCAGCTCATCCCTCTCACAGCGACGTATCAGCATATTTGTTTCATGAAAATTTCCGCGCCAATTAGAGGCTCGCCCCCCTCCCAGCTGCGCCGTGTTGTCGCACGTTGCACAAGCTCTAAGCGCATGATCCAAGGAAATGCTGTAACGCAGTGTAGCCAAGCAGCTCTGAAGCCTAGATTTGGCTTCTTCCATTGAAGAAAAAACGGGTCAGGTGGCTCACGGTATCATCTAACGTCACTGCAATACCTCTGACCGAGAGATCCCTAGGGCAAGATTTTCGCCACTAGCTAGTTAGCTAGGTCGAATACAGAAGCTGTCTAGTGGAGAATTGTAGCGGCCGGCTGTTCTGATCGGTTGTTTTTTATGGTATCTCTGATCAACACCAGCCAAATGCCGGAGCAGTAACCAAACAAACTGGCCATGTACTGCGCGTGATCTTTCCCATTTCTAGTCCTTTCCTCACATACCCTTACACTAACATCCACTACACTACCACACATGCCGGGAGACCGGGGACTTTAAGCTTGCCCTGGCTGGGGCGGTGCTCCGCTTGTGGGAGATACCTGATTGGGGAAAACCTCGCACTCCTCACTAACACAAGTTATGTAACCCAGCCGAGGAGGCCCAGAGGCTTTGCCTTCCACGACCTCTGATCGGCGCCACGTAGACGGCATCCTCGACCTCCGATCGACTGATAACTCCTAAATTGTACGCTGTAAGTTTTCCCTATCTATATTTTATTCACGTTTCTTAACCCCAATTACTACTTCATAATTCCAAATATAAACTCAACAATCAATTAAATTCCCGATCAAACTTACAGTGGATAAAGCTATGTGTTATTCCCGAAAACCTCCGAGAATGTATTTAATAACATTATTTTGTAAGAACTTTCTGGAAACTTGTGGAATATTGTAAACATGTACTTGAAACTGTGTAATCTAAGAGTACGGCTGCCGACCACTAATTAGACCGCTCGCCTGTCCAGAGTTCACATCTCTCGACGTCTGTATATATCTCTTCTAAAAAACGTTGTAATATTACTTATGTTGCATTTGCACAAGTTATTTCACTTTGTGGTATCGAACATGAGAGTTGCAGCTAGCCTAACACGTCAGTCATCTTCATCAACTCGACTACCTACTTCACTCATGCACTTACAATTGCATGCATTATACAAGCACACATGACGGGAACTTCGAGTTTGTCCCGGCAGCATTAAAAAATTCTGTTTCAAATTCCAGGGAACGCGATATGAACCATATCTATTGCCAAATATGCGTTTAGCATATTATAGAAGAATATCATTTATTAGTTAGTTTTATTATTTTGTACTAATATAATGTAAATATTTTAAAAATAAAAAAGTATTATTGTTTGAAACTTTGTACAAAAAAACAAGCAAAATCATTTAATTTTTTGTGAACAATAGGATCTTGTTTATATCGATCTCTTGCCGGAGCACATTCGAGTATCGATCTTCATTACCCCTTTCTCAGTGACCCCTTTAATATTTTATCGACCCATTGATTAATAACGATCCCGTTGTGAGACACTACTCAAGAGAGCTGTGATTGAAAGAATCAAGGACGCATCGCGGGCAGCCTGAGAGGTCGCATCATAAAGTCTCCTAAAGAACCGGAGGATAACCAAATAAAATTCTAAGGGATTTAAATGTATGTAAATGAGCTCAAGAATATGAAGGAATTCTCGCCACGGCACCCATCTCCTTCTCTGAGATTCGCATATTAATCTCCTAAAAACATTTGCTTTGAATCAAGGGAACTGGTGGATGGTTCTCGTTGAATTTATTCTCATTGAAATACAATTCTCCTTGCCTTTCATTTACTGTTATGTTTAATAGAATACTTATATGTTTCGCCAATCGTACGAATTTCATTTTAATTTCATCCCCATGCGTTGCTTTACGTCAAAACTTTGACGACGCGTTTGTGTAAGCACAAACACGGAGATAGGCCACTCTTGCTCTCAGACCATTAATGATTTCAATGCTTCATTAGAAGACTGTCAGTAGTACTTTGTTTATTATACAATGAGCTTTTCTCGTTCTATCTAAAGTTGTTACTTTTCGAATGTTGTTTTTAATTTTTTCGTGTGAATGATAGGAAAAGGAAAATAATATGTACGTTACTATTTTAAAGCGTTTACAGAATATGTAATTATTCTTCGCAACTCTTTCATTTTAATTTTGTAAAACGAAAATTCATCAAAATAATTTGATGAATAGTTATGAAGAAATAAATGAAATGATTTTATAGTTGCAAACAGATTTTACGTGCTATTTACATACTGTGTAGTACAATATTATTTTGCTGAATCTTTCCCATACAATATTCTTTTGCCCTACTTCGCCCCCACGCAGTGCAATGCCATCTATAACAGTTCCTGAATATTATATTCCCTAAATTCTCTGATCAACACAGAAGTACTAATATCCTTCACTTTTCATAAACGCAAATGTCCTAGCATGTGACGTAAAATACTGAGAAGTTATGGACAATTTATTTGAATTGTAAAGTCGGAAGCCTCTTCGTTCGAAAAAAGGGAAAATCTATCTTCATCATCATCATCATCATCATCATCATCATCATCATCATCATAGGAATCATACGCGAAATTGTCCCCTGCTTATCCCGATTTTAAAGAAAGACGCAAACTCAATTCTTCTGACAACTTTCGCCTCCAAATGTTGGTGTCATTGGGCATTCCCATCTCTGGCGAGATCTTATAGTATCGTTGCCATGTATACTCGTATATATACACACTTCACAAAAAAATATTTACACACATTCACACTTAACTAACTTCAATTATAATAAACAATTTCAAAACCTCATTCATACGATGCTCATTGTTTCCCGAATGATCATGATTTAATAAACTGGAATTTGTTTCCCCCATGAATAAAATTACAATTCTTGGCATTCTTCGTACGAGTGTTGAATCAAAAAATCAGCAAATGAAAATTTTAAAATAGTCACTTTCCTTTCGAAGTCTTCCACTACTTACTGCAATTCCCATTCACCAGCTCCATTCCATTCCATTCCATTAGAAAAACCATGTTTTCAGTTCATTCCATATTCATATTTGTATCTCCCGCAACGTTTCAGCGGCCGCCATTTGCACCATTTAACACCACGTAATTCACTACCTGATTGTTACTTCGGTCAACTTTGAGCCCCGTCTCCCTTCTGCATTTTGGCCTCCCCTACGTTTATACAAAACAAAATGCCCTCGTTCGCTTTCCCTTATCGCGGCTCTATTTCCCACAAATTTCTTTTTTTTCTCCAGTTCTTTCGCAATTTAAACGTTTACAGTTTGTTAATTAAACTACGAAAATTCTCGTAATTCTGCAAAGTTCAATAACCTCTTTTACACTTGTTTTCCTCATAATTCCAGAAAATTCCATTCACACTTACGTCAACTGTTCATTTTCATTTGCTTCCTGAGTACGTAAATTGCGGTTTCATAAAGTTTTCTATCACAAACTTCATTTTTTTTATTCCTACTTGTTCTCTGCTATTTACTTCTACGAGCTTGAGTTTATTTTTCAAGTTTATTGATTCCAGAGGACTAAAATAAATAAGAGGTTTGCCGCACGTGATCAGTCAATTGTTTTTCAGGTTCATGCTTTCTCTTGCCACTTTATTTAAACAACGTGCCACTATATTTACGGGATGCCTCTGAACCTTTACAGTAGGAAGATATGCAATTCTGCAAAACGCATTTTATATATATATATATATATATATATATATATATATATATATATATATATATATATATATACACACACACACACACACACATTTTGCGCAACGTATTTCAGAGGCACCCACAGGCACTGGATCTGCTCCTTAGGAAGGTGGTTGCAAACCTAATAATAATAAATGTCGTAGTATATGAAGCGTCGGCCAGGTCGCGCCCTACGACTACAGTGTAGGCAGATAGAAGCCTGATTTATGAATCGTTTGCCCTTTGGTCGTAGGGCGATATAGAGGGGAGGTTCTGGCGCCACGCGCCGTCTCGCGTTTCGGCACGTCGCCGCACGATTTGTCACTGCGCACCGCGTCGTTGCGCTCGCGTCTACAGAGAGAGAGAGAGAGAGAGAGAGAGAGAGGGAGGGAGAGGGAGGAAGAGAGAGAGGGGGATCGAGCAGACGAAGAGGATTTCGGAGGTGCTGAGATCCTGCTTCTTCTGGAATGGGAAATTGGAGATGCCGCAGAGAAGTGAAGATAAATATCCTGATGCGAACACAGTCGTGCAGGGAAGTATGTTTAATGTGTTTTGAGGTTGACGCGTTGATGAAACAGTGCTGAGACGTGTTCTTTTGTATTCATGTAATCAGTCCGCGAACTCGAGTTCTTTTCAGTGTTCCGAGTAGTGTTTTATCCAAAAAGTTCTATATTAGAAAATATTGCGTAAATCCCTTAAAATAGTTAAATGACGAAACAGAAAAAAAATTAGATCTTGTTTGTTCTCAGTTTATTGATATTTTAAAATCTGAAATCACCCATTTAGCTCATTCAGATGACTTCCCTGAATTCTCAGTCAAGTCAGTGGGGATCTCCGAAACATCCAAAGTCTCTTTGTAAACGCTGAGACTCCGTGAGTTATGACATGATATTTTATCTTCTCCAGGAAAGAAGCGATTCTCTCAAGAGATTTTTTTTAAACATCGCGTTGATTACCTACATCGTAATGTATAAAATCTTGAATAATTTGTTATCACAGCAAAATATCGGAGTAGGGAATGGAGTAGGGAAGATGTGAATACTTTTTAGACAGAAATATCTGGAACGCAAAACGCAACGGATTTATCTTTGAAGCCATTTTAGTAAAACCAAACCACTTCAATTTGTTATTTTGACAGTGGTGTTAATGTCGTATCTCATTGTACTGGCTGAAATTCAACACAGCAACAGCAAGTTGGAATGCTTCGCGGAATTCAATCTTAGACATGTTAGCCAAGTTGTGACTAATGAGGTAGCCACTGTTGACACGAAGCAGTACTGCTAGTTAAAGATCGCGAAATATCACGCTATCGGTCGTTTGCACGTACACGCCAGATGGTCGATATGCGATATTGCAAAAGTACATTTCGTTTGGAGGAATTGTTTCCTGATAATAAATTGCTTTAATAAATGATTTAGCTCATATTTTGAGAGTGCTCTTTTTGGGAAATTGCATTGTATCGATTATTTTCCTTTTAACATTCAATAGAGCGAGTGCAGGCATAATGAAAGGGTGGCAAACTCAAGCAATAAAGCAAACTGCGTTTGCATTTGGGTCACAGACGGCTCACAGACCATGCTCCAAGTGTGTTGCCGCTCCGAGAGTCAAAAGGTTATGTGTTGAATTTAATCGCAATAAAGATGAATGTTGGGTAAAGATATAAACACAATGGAATTAAAATGAAATACCATACACCCGTGAAGCAATATGTAAGATTAATATTATAGTTTGATTTGAATGAAGTAATATGTTAAACAGATATTAAGCTGATAAGAACAGATCCTTCACTTTGATGTTCTCCCCGGTCTAATATACGGATAACAAACATGGACGCTGAGACCCAAAAAATGTTACTAAAGAGATGCCAACGGAAAATGGAACTCAAGATTCTTAATATCATACTTAAAGGCAAAGTAAAAAGCTGTACCATAAGGGACATAACAAAAAATAAAAGATGTCATCTTACAAGCATAACTTCAAAAATGGCGCTCGGGAGGACACGTAGTCTGGCTTGGCCAAGAAAGATGGGCATACCCTGCAACAATGTGGTATCCAAAACGGGATGGAGGAATCAAGGCAGAAAAGGACTGAGATGGACAGACGAATTCAAGAAAGAAGTAGGCAACACCTGGACAGGAGCAGCTCGCGACAGACCAACATCGAATGGAGGAAGGCCAATGTCACTACTACAAACGTCACGTAGGTTTGAAGATAATCCAGATAGGCAACAACCAAGAAGCCAACCACCCACCCTACATGCACGAGGCTCTTGCCCTTAATGGGATTAAAGCAGGCTAATAATAACAATAATAATAATAATAATAATAATAATAATAATAATAATAATAATAATAATAATAATAATAATAATAATAATAATAATAATAGTAATAATATGAAACGAAGGATGTTAGGGTGGTTCATGCATGAGAAGAGGTTGATACGAATAAAGTAGGTAGGAGTGGCGTTCACATGGGTTCTATCTACAATGTATATGAGAACGTATAAATTAAAATACAGATGGCCCTGTAATTTAAAAATAATGATTTATGATATGGAATGAGAAATACGGCAATAAAAGCGCCAAAGATAAAATAATTCTGCTGGAGTTTAACGTTGGAGAAATTATGTGCCTGTAATAAACGAGGTTGCGTTGGAAAAAGCAAAACCGAAATCGAAGAAATGTGAACTACGATAGACGAGAATAAAAACCGAAATAATGAGGGGAAAGAACGCAGCTGAAAGACTTTCAGAATCACAAGAAGTAGCTGCGACCTGAAATAAACTGCGAAGTACTCGCAAGAACAGCGAGATGAATGAGACGCAGCACGTCTAAATAAAGTGAGCTCTGGCCACAACAGCGCGCATGGAATGCAGGAGTGTAGTATGAGGCAACAGAGGAAGAGCGAGGAAGGAAAAATTAAAACGGACAACCGTAAACGTAAATAAACTACTTTTTCTACTGCACTGAGAAATTATAACTACTGCGCCCAATGTTTATGAACTTTTATTTTTCCTATAATAATGTACAAAGTTTATATCATTTTAATTTAAAAATACTTTTTTCTGAAAATGACAAAACTTTATATATATATATATATATATATATATATATATATATATATATATATATATATTGACATAAAGATGTAATTATTGAAAAATATTTGTCATCAACAGTGATTGTTGTTACTAAGTGAAGTTGTGTTAACTTGTAAATAATTTAAAAAAATAACTTGGATGAATATCGTTTTTATAATTTTGAATTAATGATATAATTAAACGGTCCTAAAATTCTGCCTTTTTTATTATTAGCTTTTTTCTGCAAAAGTACATAAACAAAAACATTATAATCTAACAAGATACAAATATTGAAAGAAAAAAGTAAGAATAAAGGTTTTGAGGAAGAAAAACGACAAAAGCACAAAATTTATGGAGGCGATGAAAAATTAAGAAAATTGAAGAAGAAATAAAAGTAATAAAACTAAAACACGAACTGCAATAGAAGCACACTGCCCGAAGTAAAATGTGACTCCAAGGGCGTGGGGATTCGTGCGGGGCCAAGGAAAATGAAGTGCGGGCGAAAGCGAACTGGGCCGGTGCACGAAGGGGTCGGTCGTCAGGTATTTGCGCTGACGGAGGCTCACGAGATGGCAGCAGCGCTTGAGGAACCAGAAGAGAGAAAAGAGGTAGAAAATGAAAACTGTCTAGATACCGAAACAAAACAAGGAATGCCAAAAATACTGCTTGTAATGAATAATGAAGGATAAGAAAGGAGTAACGTTAATTTTCATTGAATAAAATTATTGAAATTTGGATTATTTAATTTGGTTGTCTTAAATTTAAAAAGAAGATTGAAAAATACTAGAAAATATATGTAATACAATAGTGACAAGCAAATCAAAATTTATATCTTATTAAGGAGGAATAAAGTTATTTTAACTGTTGAATAATAATAGGGGGGGTTAATGATCATGCAAAATAGGCACGAGTAATAAACATATACAAAGGGTCACCAAATTATTTTACTTATATTTTTTTACAAAATTTTATATTCGTTCGGAATTTGTAAAGTATTTTAATATTAACTTCCTAAATTACAAAGCCCGTTTTCATATGACTTTTTTATAGCATATGTTAAATATACTAAAAAATTAGGGGGCCCACAGTTAGGGTCCTGCATTGGGTCTCATTAATACATCCGGTTATCCGGTATACAAGTACGGTTCTTGGTTCTTGTTTATTGGAGCACTAAAAAACAAACTTATTCTAGGAGCATTGAATTATCGTAAGCAAATAGGACATGATGTAAAGGAAACATGAAAACAAAGAAAACAGGAGTGTGCAACGGTCTCAAAAATATGAAAAGAATTAAAATGTGAAAAGGCACTGCGCTCTCAAATAAATAATAATTTCAAGGGTAGCCCGATGAAGGACGAGCGTGGCGGGAGCGTGGAAACGATGCGCGCAAGAGGCGAACGGCATCAGCGCGTGTCCATTTGTCGCGTTGGATGCCGGGCGAGGAGGACGGGGGCGAGCAAGCAAGCGGGCAGACGGGCAAGTGGGTGGGCGGGGAACAATTGAGCATCAAACGACAAGTCGAGGGGGTCAGAGGAGAGTCAGGTATTTTTGCCGATCGAGAGTTTCAACGGGCTCGCTGGTGGGCGAGCAGAGGGCCTGCAAGGGACAATTGTGCGGGCGAGGGGAAAATGAGCGGGCGAGCAAGGGTTAAGTGGATGGACGAGCGCGATCTGGCATGGGGAGGGGCGGTCGACCGAGGTAGAAGGCAGGCCAACGAGCGAGAGAGAAAGTGGGGGGGGGGGCGATCGAGGAGGCGAGCAATTGGGAGAGGGCCAAGTGGATGGGAGAGCAGGAAGACGGGCATTTAAACAAGTGGGCACGAGAATATGTGGGCAGGTGAACATGTAAGCGGGCGGGCGAGCACGTGGGTGAGCGAGCAAGTGGGTGAGCGAGCAAGTGGGTGAGCGAGCAAGTGGGTGAGCGAGCAAGTGGGTGAGCGAGCAAGTGGGTGAGCGAGCAAGTGGGTGAGCGAGCAAGTGGGTGAGCGAGCAAGTGGGTGAGTGAGCAAGTGGGTGGGTGAGCGAGCAAGTGGGTGAGCAAGTGGGTGAGCGAGCGTGGGTGAGCGAGCAAGAGGAGAGCGAGTGGGGGAGCGAGTGGGGGAGGGAGCGAGTGGGGGAGGGAGCGAGTGGGGGAGGGAGCGAGTGGGGAGGGAGCGAGAGGGAGCGAGGAGGGAGCGAGTGAGGGAGCGAGTGGGGGGAGGGGGTGGGGGAGGGAGGGGGTGGGGGAGGGAGCGAGTGGGGGAGGGAGCAAGCAAACGAACGGGCGAGAAAGTTGACGGATGAGCAAGTGGGCAAGCGAGCGAGTGTGTGGGAGAACGGGAGAGTGGGCGGGCGAGCCGGCAGGAGTGCAAGTGAGCTCGCTAGAAGTGATCGGGCAGGCGGGCGCGTGGGGCGAGGCTGAGAGGGCGGCGGTGGCGCTTGGTTTATCGGTGCGGGGGCTCTAGATGCCCACGGTGCCAGCGCTGCAGATTAGATAAAAGGTTAATTATGGCACAGTCGGCGCACAGCACACAGCATTACGGAACTGGCAGCGCTAAGCCCCGGCGCGAGTGGATGCCCCCTCCCCTTCTCGTGTCGAGCCGCGCGGCACCACGCCGTATGCGCCATTCGCGCTTCTGCCCCCGTCGCCACCGCCGCCATCGCCGCCACCGCCGCCACCGCCGCCACCGCCGCCACCGCCGCCACCGCCGCCACCGCCGCCACCGCCGCCACCGCCGCCACCGCCGCCACCGCCGCCACCGCCGCCACCGCCGCCACTACCGCCACCGCCGCCACGCCGCCACCGCCGCCACCGCCGCCACCGCCGCCACCGCCGCCCCGCCGCCACCCCCCGCCGCCCCCCCCGCCGCCACCGCCGCCACCGCCGCCACCGCCGCCATCGTCGCCATCGTCGCCACCACCGCCACCGCCCCCACCACCGCCTACCGCCGCCATTGCTACTCCATTTCGCTGCAGTTCACCTACCCTCGGATGGCTTTCTCTTGCCCGAACACCCACACCGGCGTTACGAGCTGTGTTGTCCTTCCTCCCTTTTCGACTACACCGCTCACTCCGTTGTGTCCTGCCATTTCTCCCGCGCCGTCACCCTAGACCCGCCCCATCCTCTCCGTTTCCTCTCAACCGGTCCTCTCGCCATCAACTCAGCTGGCTACACAAACCTTACCCTCTCGCCGCTCGCGCCTATCTTCCATTTTCACTCTCTGACACGGCGGCGTCCCGGCCGACAGCCTACAAAGGATGACAAGTATCCTCTCCGCAGGGCAGCCGTCCCTGCGCTGTTTGCTCCGCTTGCCTTGTCCGGATTGTGCTGCCTGCTTTCGCTCGGCGCACGACTGCTCAACAGCGCCTCCGACTTGATGCTCCGCCGCCGTTGGTTTGCGCACACTCGGCCAACACTCACCAAACGGCGCGCATTCTCCACAGATCAACATAGATATTTAATGTATTATTTACCATTTGGACTATATAATTCTAAAGAACCTGTAACAAGTATTGTACTTCAGCTTCTGGGTCAATGACCCCATCTCGATTAGTTTTTCGTCTAGTTTCCCTGATCCTTGGGCAAATTATGAGATGGCCCCTTGTTTTACTTCTGGACATAAATGTACCTTTATTATCTTTGCACGCCTTCTAGAATTTAATGAGAAATATCGTTATTCAAATTATTGTTCTCCATGTCGTGGCAAGATTATTCCTTCACGAAAGACATCATGAGGGATAAGAGCCCAAATCTATAGACGATTTCCCCTTGAAAATATGTTTTATTACTTCGGAGCGAATATTTTGTTAATAATTCCGTGCAAAAAAAGCTATTTCCTGTATATTCAAAATTCATCTAGTATATGACTTAGGGTAGGGATCACAGAATTATGAAGACGTGAACAAAATTAACTTCTCCCCGTTACACGTTACACATAGTTTTAACTGTTTTGACATAAATAAACAAAAACAAACCAGACAGGTAAAATCTGTCATCTCAAAATGTATGTAATGAGGAGCATGACTTTAACATCTTTCACAATTGGAGGGCATGGGTGAAAAGTGGAACATTAAGAACAGTTTGGCATGATTATGATTCACTGGAATAACAAAACATTGCTATTGACAATGCTGCCCGAAAGAAAATCTGGATTAAAATAAACTGGTGTTAGACCTTAGTCTGTAGTGTTAGACCTTGTTAGGATCTTCAAAGTTTCATTTGAAATAAGTTGATGATTATACAAGTCCCAAGATGAAAAAAAGTCGATTTTGTATCAACAAAATTCATTGATTGGTTTGCATGTCATGAGGTCAGGAGTAAATGCGGCGAAAATACTACATAATTATTTTAACTAATAATCGCGGAATACGACAATAACTGTAATAATATCTATTTATAACAGCAATATCCTGTTAATAAACAGTTTGAAAGAGATAAAGCATCTCCGTACTTAAGATAAACTTTAGGTTGAGTGTGGAATTACAGCGAGCACATAAAGGAAAAACCACCCGCTTTTATAATCTCGGTTTACTTTTTTCAGAAATAGCTTATAGGGAGTGGGTGGAGTGATAACTAGGAAAGTGATACAATTTGAAAGCGAGTTAACTGCATTATATTTAATTCAAGAAACTTTATTAAATGTGTTTGTAGTTGATGAATTCTGAAAACTTTCTAATTTTATCCCACGGAGACCCAGACTAAAATTCTGTGAAAATAAAACTTGTCAGCGGTTAAAAAAAAATTTTTGTATACATCAGTCAGCTCATAATCTAACATCCGTTAGATGCAACAGTATTGGCGCACGTGTATGTAAAAAATTATCGAACGCGTATTATCTTTGTATTCTTAATTTTGTTCCTTTTACATATGGAACTGTGCAGAGTACCACCAAATATTGTGGTCTGACTAATCATGACACGTCATTGAAAATGACGGATGATAACATAATGTAAACGTTAATACCTTTGTAACCTCTGGTCAAATTCTTTTGGTTTTAGTTTTAAATAAAAGATATTCTTTAAGAAATACTTTTGCAAACTTTTTGATATTTCATACCGCTTTTTAGTTAAAACGATTTATTTGAGCATGTGATGAGAATAGCTGTTCTGGAAATATATTCCAAGAAAATGTTGGTAAAATACTCCCCGCGATCATCTTGAATTTGGATGAAATGTTGTAGGCCAAGTTTCACAGGCGTAAAAGGCACGTTTAGTGAAGTTTTACTCGTGTTGGTGAAACTATTTTGGAGATATAACTGTTTGTTTGATTATGTACGACTACGAGATTTTTGTAAATTTGGAAAAGAATATTTCCTTGTCCGTTGCTGCAAAACAAATGAAATTGAGTTTACTGGTATAATATTTTTAATACGTTTTTCAATGCGGTGTCATACTTAAGGTTCTAAAAGATAAATAGTGTCCGAAAGGTTTTTTGTGCGCTACTATATAGGCCGAGTCATTAAAAACGGAAATTCTTTGACTTCGGACTTGCACTTGCCGGTATCTCTTGTAAATGATGAAATTCGGAGGTATTAATGTATTGTTCTACACCAGTTGCCGTTTTCAACTCATTAACTAATGATATGCAAAGATAAAACAGTAAAATAAAGATAGGTCTTCATAAAACTACTTAAACGAAAACGGTTTAAAATGATGTGAACAGTTTTACAACGTTTTACACACAGTGAGTAAAAGGAAAATATTGTTACAAGGGAATTCAGTCAACTCTTCTAATAAAAATAAATAATGAGACGGAACATCACCTTTTGAAAATAAGTATAAAAACTGGTGTTTCCAATTCCTTTTGTATAATTTTCATCTCCAGTTAGGCCAAATAAAGACTATCAGTACATATATTTTAGGAACACTTATCAAGCAGATAGGAAGGATGGCAATTATGGAGTTAATTGGTGATGAGGTTGTATCATTTCCACCTTGTGACTATATAAAATCATACTCACAAATTCTAATAATTTATACGAAATCCCCAACCTTCATATGAATAGATACATATATCGCAGCAGATGTCTCGAATGTGAAATTAAAGTTGAATATTTAAAACACAATGTCGATACATAAACAGCGTTAACAGCGTTCCAATCATAAAAAATATTTTTTGCTTTTTTATGAAACAAGAGAATAAACACATTTTGTAACGAATCATTTACGCCTTAAATATTGCTAAAAAAATTCTTTTTCTCACAACTCTTCACTTTTCCGTGGCGTCGATCATATAATAAAGTTTATTACATCTTTAATTCAAACCACTTTTTATACACGTTTTCATTTAACTTACACTGCTCACGGCCCAATCATATATGTTAATATATCTAACTTAATTTTATTTTACTTCGAGATCCTACACAATTTCAATCACAATACATAATTATTTGAATTTTGGGAGTGTTCATGCGTATCCAATGCAAATGTTACAACATATATGTAGGTAATAGAGTCCGAAATCATAATGCTTCTGAGTTGGATATATGAACTTTCCAGATGTAATTTGACATGTATAATAATGATATGATAATAATTCACGATTATATTGATGTTAAAAGTGCAGCTCACTTACCTTTCATAAAAGAGATTCATTTTAATTGTAAAAATTGAAATATTAATAACTTTCTTCATCTTTTGGGAATATCTAAAGAACTGGGGTATGATTTTCAGGGTATCACTCGCAATCTCCCATGCAGATTAGAAAAAAATATTACAAGAGTTTCTTTTTAATATTGAATGAGCATTTTTGAGAATGGCTGCTCTGATCAATCATTTCGAGGCGCATGCCGGAGGAGAAACCAAAGCAACCGGTCACACCCCGCGTGCGCATCTTTCTTCCTCACCCAGTCCTCATTGCCAACTTTAGAACTAACATCCGTCCCGTCTCTCAGACTCATCCGACTAATCTCCAATGACCAAGAAAATGTACGACGAGCGTTAGATTGATTGATTAGTGTTTCCGGATGCGTCAACAGCGAAATTCATTAGTCCCGTAAGTGTTGTGCATGTGCATTTATTCTTATCGCGGGAGACTGGTGGTGATCTCTCGCCCCCCTGCACTGGATGGCGAGATCCGGCACCGTCCTACAAATCGACTGCGGAGTTTTCCCCAGGTGTCTCTCACCACCTGGGCATTCCTCTAACCAGGACCAGCTCTAAGCTCCCGACAAGTGTTGGCGATCTGGGATTCGGAGACTAGCTTATAGTGTCCCGAGACCCCATAAGCGCTTCAAGGGGAAAGAAAGGAAAGAGGATTAGTAAAAGTAAATATTTAAACACGAATACTACCTATTTTCCCCCAATGTAAAATACGTTGTACTATGTTTTTCTTTTAATCTTTGTTAGTTCCTTTTTAGCGATCCGAATTTTTGTTCATTTTTTACTGGATTAAAACAGAATTTTAATAATATGAAAACACTAAAGACGTTTGGTATAAATTGTGAAATCCTTGACGATGGAAGTGGTTGCATTGTCATTGAAAGTAAGAGGAAAGTCTTATTCTTTAAAATACCTCCTTATACCTACCAATTTAATTTTTGAATGTTGGGTTTGTTTCATTATTCACAGAACTTTTGCGTATTACTCCATATTGTCCCGAAAGTGTCATACTTGTAGGATGAGCGCTATTACTTATAATTCGGAAGAAGGAGAAGAAGAAAGAGGTAAAGGAGAAGAAGAAAGGGGTAAAGGAGAAGAAGAAAGAGGTAAAGGAGAAGAAGAAAGAGGAAAAGGAGAAGAAGAAAGAGGTAAAGGAGAAGAAGAAAGAGGTAAAGGAGAAGAAGAAAGAGGTAAAGGAGAAGAAGAAAGAGGTAAAGGAGAAGAAGAAAGAGGTAAAGGAGAAGAAGAAAGAGGTAAAGGAGAAGAAGAAAGAGGTAAAGGAGAAGAAGAAAGGGGTAAAGGAGAAGAAGAAAGAGAAGAATAAATAAAAAAAGGAGAACAAACAGAATAATTGAAGAAAAGGATGAAGAGGTTTTGATTTCGCTCAAAAGTGTGTGTTCCGTATTCACAAAAAAGGAATATCTTACGCATTCGTATCTTTCTATCACGAATCCTCAGTAGAGCGACTCCCGACAGCTAGTCGAATAACAATCTTGTTAACGTTCCGTTCGTCCCTTGACTGCCACTTCCGAAACGCGAGAGCACTCGCGTTGGCCCAACACGCGCCGTCCGCCCCCGCGTCGCCCTTCGCCGCGCCCTTCGCCCTCGCGCCCGCGCTAATGCTCGGCGATCAACCCGTCCCCGACTCTGGCAGCCACGCCCCCTCCACCCTCGCGCCCCGCCCCGCCCCGCCGCGCCGCGCCGGACAGACGAGAAGCGCTCGCCGTCGCGTGAATCTGGCGCTCAAGACCCCCTCCGGATTTATGAAGGACGTTTACGAAAGATAATGCGGAGGAATCGGATGAAGCTCGTGAAATGTGCATGTGCAAGGGGAAATATGTTGCTCGTGATATTTGTAGTGTGTGTAACAAATCGTTATCTCACAAAGATGTATTATCACAAAAAATGAGGAAAATAAAGTTTTTAATGTGAAAACGTTAGATGTTAATGAAAATCCCATGGCCAATTGTACCTTTAATTTCTAATTTAGAATTTGATGGTTTGAATGCCCTAATTATGAATTATAGAAAAAATTTAGTGTTCGAGAAACTACATTGATCTTTGTTTATTTACACTACTTTAATCTAAAATGCTAGTAAATATTTATGTTTGTATCCAGTATATTGCTTCTGAGATAAAATAATTCAGTAATCACTAAGTAATTCGTTTCATCAATTCTTGGGGTTCTAAAATATTTTAGTCAGCCACACTATTTGTCGAGCGTGACAGAAACGAGCTACTCATTTCTAAACGTATACAAAAGATAATTGATGCGCCATTCTGTCCTCTTTTCTGTGAGTAATCACATGTAGATTTTATTGGATTCCCAATTTTCGTTCCGCACTCCGTTCGTTGTCTAAGGACGTAGTTACCAGAAGAACCCATTGTTTACTTTTCCAGACTCCCCAACCTTGAACTAGACATAACTCGTAAGTCTGTGTTATATTTACTTTTTCGTGAACCAATGTGGCTCGTAAGTTCGTTGTTCCTACCAGTTAAATAGAAGGAAGCCAGGTCCCATCTCGATGGTACTTTCCTCAATGTGCCTGTATGTGCCTCCTCAATGTTGCATTCTCTGACGCTAATTTACCGAGGTCTGGATAGGAATAAAGGAAGGATTTGAGCTCGGGGGGGGTGTATGGAGTACTGGAAATACACATAATGCCACAACACAACCGAAGATATCCATGCTTTACGAGCGATCCGAAATCACAATTCTGATGTACAATTGCACATTACAGTGTTGCACAATTCTGATGTAACGCGTAATTTTCGCCCAATGCCTTAAACCCCTGCGCTAACGGGCGTCGGCAGATAGTCGTAGTCCAGCTGTGGCTTTTGTCTTTATATGAAAGTCTACGATATGAAAGACGAAAGGAGATCATGTGAGATCAAATATATTGCTAATCGATGGGTTAATTAATACAGACGAGAAGATGTTTATGTGGAATATGTGTCGGTAGGAAAATCTAAATATTGTACGCCAAAACTACGCAGTGAATACACCCATGCTTTTAGCGGGGCTCACATTTTCAGCCTTCAGATTCGCGTTCTCGGACGTCACCCAGGCCAGCTAACGTAAACATTTCCAGTTAAGAGTTATTGAAAGAATGTTACCAGAAGTTGTTGTGACAAGAAAATTGTTTTTCTTTTCCTACGTAAGAATTGTTTTATATTATTACATTTGTTTAAATTAATGAAAACAATTAAATATTTGAAAGTTCTCTTCGAAATACTAGGAACTATTTCATAATGTATTATTGTTATAAACTCTTATTAGAAAATAACTGCTTTTAGGACCTCCTTAAAAAATCGAGAATTAATTACTTCAATTCTTTCTTCCAAAATTGGGTCCTTTTCGAAATTCGTGGAAAAGTAGATGCTCAAGAAACGGTCATTATATTTTCTAAGAAGAAAAACATCTGGAGGTGCTCATAAGGCAATTTCGGTGGATTTCCGTTAAAAATAAAAGAATTAGAGGATCAATTTGTGGAAGTCATTATCACTGGCGCTTTTTGGAGCATTCCAAGCCTCTTAAAACTTGTGAACGAGATATATTCGCCTGAAAAGATAACATAATTCATTTGTTTGCCGTTTAATGGCCCGGATCTCCAAAACGACACTTAAGCATTCAATCCCGAAGAAAAACGATTAAGAAGTGTGAGGAAATGGCTTCTCCGAGTTGCTGAATATCTTGAATACTGGAAGGCCTTTTCATCTTTTTGCTTGTAACGCATAATTTATCACTGTCGACAAGCAGTGCGTGCACATTTGGTTCTTTCTACAATTTCGCGGGCCAATGCCAACGGAGAATTAATCTTTAGAAATGGCTGTTGGAATATGATTACGTCAGAAGCATGACATTAGATTCGCTGAACCCAAATGAAAGGGAAATTAAAGTATGGGTGTTGCCCCTGAAAAGAAAATAATAAAAGGATTTTATTAGTCTTGTTACACTTTCTGACGGTGCTAGAATGACGGCGACATCTGTAAAGTAATTCGAAATGTAAATTATTTTAATAAAAAGTTGGATGAATATAAATCAAACATACCATCTGGTACATGTAAACTGATATTTGAGAAAATAATTGATATTATATTCACATGAAAGCAACAAATGGTGTGTTCAAGTGAGGCGTATATAAATTATTGTCTCATTCTCATGAGTTTCCGTAATTAATAAGATTTTAAAATTTAAATCTACTTGAAGTTGGCTAGAGTATTATTACACTAACACTGCTGACACAAACCACTTTTCACAGTGAATGTAGTCTGTACTGAAACCGTAAAATCGCAGTCAAATATTTTCCCTAGTCAGTAGTGAGTAAAATTTGTTCGCTTCAGACACCGTTAATCCAACATTTTCCACTTTGGTAGACTAATGAACCATTATAGATGTTTCCTTTGCTGTTGTTAGTTGCCTCACGAGATGCTCTAGGTAATACCTACATTTATGTGGTTCTAACAACCAAAAATGTTTTATTATTTCATGAATACTGTTTCATTTTGAATGTAGAATCTTGAAGACGCAGTTTTATTTGCATAAATTTATTTTATACTGTTGCTTCCCATCCTTCTTCATACTATCTCTGTGGATTTAAAATTACCTACATATAATATTTATTACCGACATGTCAGCTCTTTTCAACGAGAGATGAAGTGACATCTTTTCAGCTCTCCCTTCTCACTTAAAAAATATCATTCCTGTACTTTTGCTGTGACTGATTTTGCCTTGTCTGATATTTGAACTTTCTTTCTTTGAAATGCGTTTTAAAACATTGTATCTCCCTCTCTTTACTTGGCAATCATTTTATAATTTATGATCTAAAATAAAGTGAGTACTATTCGTAAATGCCTGCCTTTGTTAATTTTACTCCAAAACATTTTGATCTAATGCGAATAGAGCCATTGTTCATTTTCAGAAAAAAACGAGGTGGCTCCCAATATCAACATATGCTGAAAATAAGACCCTGATCATGGGCTGCAGAATGGCGGTCGAAACGTTGATACCTGGGTCTACAATGCGGCATCTCGCGGACAGCCAAGCAAATTCTGACTCCAGCCGTGGAAACCTACGCTATCTTGACCTTGACCGCCTTTTAAAAAAGCTCCCCTTTAATATTATCATCAACTTGAGTTTTATTCCCCGATTAGCTTAAATAGAGGGTATTACGTTCCAAAAAGAATAGATTTTTAAATAAAATGACTGGAGAAATGAAGCCATTACAGTGATGTAATGACCATGTACTCTGAGCCATTACAGTGAGTCCACCCAGACACTTTATTCCAACACCACAGGTAGAATACATACAGAAGGAAGTACATAGAATCAAGTTAAACTGAAATTTACGTTAATATCATTCATTCATATGTTGTTTTCTTTGAGTTTAGCTAGCGCAGAAGATGTAACACGTCCAATTTCAGCAAAATTATGAATAAATTATAACATCAGATACGTCATAAATTCTCCACGCTCATACAACAAGAATATTGAAAGTGTAAACAAAATTAGAATATTAATAAGACTTCACTGAACTTTATAAAGGAAAACATTTTCATTTTCTTGAGAACAGTAAACACTACAATACAGCACTCACAAGTCCCAAATAATGATATTTTTTTCTAAAATACTAGTAAGAAATGTAGACATTTTATTACGTTAATAATATAGAGACTGGGATTGAATTTGAAGGTCTCCCAAAACCAAAAACACTATTAATAATTAGCAAGAAAATCGCCCCCCTATTCCCTGTGACGTAAGAGCTTTCGTTTCAGCCGCTTAACGAGCTCTCGCTGGCTGAAAACAATTCCCTGTCGCGAGTCGGTTTCTCTGTTTTTCCGTCGCGAGCGCTGGCGAAGTCGTAAGGGAGCGCTGGAGGCAATGTGGGGCCGCGCGGCGCCGACGCTCCGAAAATATTTGCTCTCGGGAGCCTCGGGCGGCGCTAAGCGCTGCTTAATGCGGCCGCGGTCACGAGGTCCGCCTCCGCCCCACCCCCACCCCCGCTCCACGCTCTCCCGCCCACGCCACGCCACAGCATTTACAAACCCACCACTGCCCACCCACTCACCCATTCACCACTCATCTAACTGCTCTCCCAAACACCCACCCACCCATTCACTTCACAGCTCCCCATACACTCTGCCCAGCTTCCGTTCACCTAATAGCTTACCCACCCACCCAATGCACGGCATTCCTGAACCAACCACTTCCCACACCCCCATTCACCCCCACATCTAACAGCTCTCCCAAGCACCCACCCACTCACTACACAGCTCCCCACACCCTGTGGCCACATTCCGTTCACCACTTACCTAACAGCTTACCCACCTACCCACTGACCACGCAGCCAACAGCCCGCCCACACATTGCACAGGATTGCTGAACTGCCCAACCACCATTCTTCACTTATCTAACAGCTCTCCCAAGCACCCATGCACCCATTCACTTCACAGCTCCCTGTACACTCTGCCCAACTTCCGTTCACCTAACAGCTTACCCACCTACCCGCTGACCACGCATCAAACAGCTCATCCACCCATACATTGCACAAAATTTATTAACACACCACTGCTACCCACTTATTACTCATCTAACAGCTCTCCCTACCCCCACCCAACAACTCATTTCGGAGCTCCCCACACCCTCTGGCCACATTCCGTTAATCACTTCACAGCCCTCCCATACCCACTGTCTACCCTCCCACTTCTCATGCATTAAACATCTCTCCCACCCACCTTCTCATCCCTCATCTAATAGCTCTCCTACCCACCTTCTCATTTCACACCTCTCCTACACCAGATGTCCACCCTCCCACTCCTCATGAATCTAAAATTCCTCTCTCCCACCTTTTCACCACTCATCTAATTTTATATCTTAGTTCCATGAAAGTTCTATGAGAGTTTTGGATAGTAGAACTTTGTCGAACAGAGAGAGAGAGAGAAAGAGAGAGAGAAAGAGAGAGAGAGAGAGAGAGAGAGAGAGAGAGAGAGAGAGGGAGAGAGAGCTACGACCTTCTGTTGAAGAACCGTGACAATTTTCATTATTTCCGTTGTTTTTTTGCTGTTTTAATTACATACATGTTCTTTATAATACGTTCTTTGTGACTAAGTCAACTATCGTATAATTGTATCAAACTTATTTGTTTAAAACACAGACAATGTTTATAATAATTAACAGAATATACGATTGCTGGGTTTTATATATTATTTATTCTCGATGTTTCGAGCATCTGTACGTGCTCATCTTCAGCAAGATCTTTAAAGGTGCAGAATTACAATTAAGAATATGGAATTTTACGATGAAGAAAAATACACGAGGAGAGGTGGCACGGGGCATCAATTAATGTCACTGCAGTGTCTGATCGGGAGGTTCTAGTTTCGTGTTCCAACGGTAGCAGGATTTTCGACACTGGCTAGATAGCTTGGTCGAGTTCTTTCACTGTCTGGAAGAGAATTCTAGCGGCCGACTGCTTTGATTGGTAGTTTTCCATGGTTTCTCCGATCAACACCAAGCGAATGCCGGTGCAGTATCCTAACAAACTGGCCATAGACCGCGCGCATTCTTTCCTTCGTCTTCCTTGTCTTATCCTCTCCCTTTACACGCACACATGCACTACACTATCACTCTTACCGGAAGATCGGTCTAGGGCTTAGAGCTTGTCCCGACTGGGGCGGTGCCCCGCTGGTGGGAAATACCTGGTTGGGGGATTCCCCCGGCAAGGCGACGGTAGGTTGGCGCTGGATCTCGCAATCCAGCAGTGATCACCGTTAGGTAACGAGGTCCGAGATAAACTTAGGTAACGAGATCCGAGGAAAAACTGCACTACACTTACGGAACTATTGACTTTACCAGTTGACGTACCCGGAATCTCTAACAATCAATTTCAACGTTAATTATATCAATTTGATGAATTTAAAGTTTATATGTATTTACAAGAGTTTTGTTATCTTTATCTCAATCAGCCGGTCACTTTACTCTTCCTCTCCCAACTCACAACTAAAGTCTCACCAAAGTTCACATGTTCGTCCGTCCACACCCCTCCTACCTTCTCGCGCTACCCTCATAACTAATTCTCCTAAACACAAGTATTTTCACTCCTCCATCTAAAGTTATTATTATTATTATTATTATTATTATTATTATTATTATTATTATTATTATTATTATTATTATTATTATTGTTGTTGTTGTTGTTTTTATTGTTATTATTGTTATTGTTATTGTTATTATTATTATTATTATTATTATTATTATTATTATTATTATTATTATTATTATTATTATTATTGTATCTTTTTCTCTCTTGCAATTTCCAGCAGCTGCTGGGTTCAATTTGCCCGTTCCTGCCTCGGTAAAGAAAGAGCTTGATCACTGAGGAGAGAGATTTCACTCTGACCACCAAGACCCATATGGGAGCCTCATTTGTGCTAGTGCAAGAACTTGCGAACTATATGACATGTTTCCAGAATCACTGCTTTCTGACCGTAATTTAGGATTTATCGAGGTAATCCCATTTCTTTTAGATTTTCCTGAAATTTTTTGTTACTACACCTCCAGCCGAAATAACAAGTGGACATGTTACACTCTCTAGTTTCCACATTTATTTTATTTCTTGAGCAAGATCTTCATACTTAGTAATTTTCTCGGCCACTGTTTTGTTTAGATTGTGCGTCAATGGTACGGCAATATCAACAAGCATAGCTTCTTTTTGTTCCTGTCAATCCACTCTATATCTGGTCTGTTGAGAGCCACAGTTTTATTTGTTTTAATGTGTCTGCCTCAAGAAATGATTATATAGTATAAATATTATCTGTATTAGTAGCTTCCACTACAGGCGCTGGGTTGTATTTCTAATACTTTGGAGCTCCACTATTTAACATTCCATGATTGAGGTTTGGTTTGGTTTGGTTTGGTTTGGTTTGGTTTTTTCGTGTTTCCGGGCGCGTCAACTGCTTCGGTCATTAGTCCCGTTAGTGTAGTGCATGTTTTTCCTCGGGAGATGGCGGTGATCTTCCCCGCTGGATGGCGAGATCCGGCGCCGACCTACCGTCGGCTAGTGGGGTTTCCCCCTAACCAGGACTCTCCCACCAGCGGGGCACCGCCCCAGTCGGGACAAGCTCTAAGCTCCCGACCGGTCTCCCGGAATATGTGTTAGTGTAGTGCATGTTAGTGTGTGTGTGTGTGTGTGTGTGTGTAAGGGGAGAGGATAGGATAAGGAAGAGGAAGAACAGATCGCGCGCGGACCGTGGCCCGTTTGGTAGCGTACTGCTCCGGCATTCGCCTGGTGTTGATCGGAGAAACCACGGAAAACTACCGATCAGAGCAGCCAGCCTCCATGATTGAGAGCCCATTGTTGATGGACATTCTTATTATATTGTTTTTAAATTTGCATCTTTTTCACTGAATAATCGTAATGTAAATTTGAGAAAGATTTGTAAAATATTCCATCATGGCCGAGTGGTTAGGAATGTCGATGCTGTTCCTATGGTCGGGCGCTGGCCGTGCTCCCGTGGAATGCAGAATGCGTCTGAAAGGTGTTTAGTAGGTCGAGGGCGGAGACGCAGAGGGCTGTGCTGCGCCGCTTGATGACCCACTTTCCCCCCCTCCCTCCCTCCTTCCCCCCCCCCTGCCCCTCCCTCCCTCGCGTGCGGCCCAAGGCCCAACCGGGAAAACAACTAACGTCACCTGCGCTGTTTGTATCTGACTTCCTTGCTCTGTCCGACCCAAAACGAAGCCTTTCTTTTTACTTTTTTTGTTTTGCTTGTGTTGTGTCGAAAAACAGGGAAAACAAAAATGAGATGTGGCAGTTAACTTGTTTGCCTTCTTTTATGTGAATATAATTACTTAGTAATAACTAAATTATTAATAATTCTCTTAAAGAACGTTTCATAAGGAACTTTGAAATTTGTTGTTGTGATAGTTGTTTTTGAATAAAGTTAATGTTTTCAAAATTCCGTTTTATTTAATTTTTGATTTAATATTTTCTCTTGAGAGACACCTTTTGTAAGATATATTCCATTGAAGACAACTTCGTGGAAAGATTTTATGTAGTCAAATGAATAGGAAAGGATCTTTACTGAGAAGCCTTTTGTATAACCAAGCAGAAATTTTCTGACTTGGAGTCTCTTCTTTATTGTCATTTAGATTCTGATTTTACGTTAAAATACTCCTTTCAGTCGAACGTTTCTGAAACACGTTGGTGAAACATAGTAGCCAAGTCTTTTGTCACACTAAAGGGGGGGGGGGGCAGTTGCGTCCCTATACCAAGCCTGTGGCTGAACTGCAAGCTTGTACCTGAACTGCATGATACCATTCATTCCACCTGGAAGAAGATTTGAAAATGACTGTTGAATAATATTGACAGAAAGGTACTAAATGTGGGGAATTTATTCTTGTCAGATATACAAATGTGCATACACATTTTTCCCGGTTATGTAAGTAATATTGTCTAGCTTACTAAGAAATCTTATCCACTGTTTGTGATATCCCTAGTTTCTGTGAAACTACTTGCGAAAATTATGTGTAAGGAGTATAGAATCTACAATTACGAGTAATACATACTGAATAATTGTTAAAACTGAGTTATAATTTTACCAGTCATTAAAGTACAAAAATGTGTAAGCGTTTCTTATACAAGAGGCAAATACAACATGTATTTTATTTAAGAAAAGTTAATTGTATGAGTTCAATAAATTATTGTCCTTAATAGTATTATACTGTACTGATTTCAATGAAAAAGTCTTTTTACGACAAACCATGAAAATAAATGTGACGAAGCTTGTTCTTTTCCTTTTATATATATATATATATATATATATATATATATATATATATATATATATATATATATATATATATAATATAAAATTCATCATATCTAGTTATTTTCCTACTAAAGTTTTACGCTATTATTAGGTAATATCCGATTTTATTGCTACATTCTATATTTTCATTTTTCATCAATTGTATGTACCCTGTAACAAGCATTCAGTTCTCTTGCAATGGAATACAAAAGCAGCAAGATTACATGCGAAGCTCCATCTTGATTTTATTTTCATTAGAGTTTCTGGTACGCTGGTAACTTATCGTCCACATTTTATTGAGCGAGAAACAATATTGAGTGCGTGCATGAAATTGTATGAATAAACAAATTTATCATTAAAGAGAGGGGAAATTTACTGAAGGGAAAAAATTGATAGTTCGTTTATTTTTGAAACTATCAGCATCAACAGATTTCTTAATAACGACGAACCACTTATTGAAATTTATCGAAATTGTTTCTTTAACTGGAACTTCGCAAAACACTGAATTATATTTTAACAGTACGCGCGACATAAAAGAGTATTGGAGAAAGAACAAATCGTATCGTGAATTTTTCGCTCCATCTGCTCTCGCGCGCCATTGGCTCATTGGGCGCCCGTTCATCTTGTACACTCGAGTGCACGGGGTTTATCAGTGCACGGGCCTCACCCGGCGTCCACCATTCGACCCTTCTGTGGCAGGGTTTTCTGCGGGAGTGAACTCCCACTCTGCCTCCCTCGGTGGCTCGTTGGTTGGCGTGTTCACTTTCCACGGCTCAACCCCGGGTTCGATTCCCGGCCGAGGCTAATTATACCGATACGCTTTCCTTACAAATGTCTCAGTATCTATTGATGTGTGACGATGAGAAAGCCCACCCTAAGGTTATGAAGACCAGTATATGCGATGCACGAATGTCTTCATGCTAACCACACGAACCCCTTATTCCATGGCCGAGAGACTGGGTCACCGCTGCTCGGCCAAGGCGCGTGGCGGGTTGTCAAGCCAAAGAACAGGAGCAACAGTATTCCCGTTCCCTTGTGGACCTTCCATTCCGCGAAGCCACCACGCCACGCCACGCCCCGCCACGCCACGCCACGCCATGTCGGTCGTTTGAATTCCTAATTCCACGGGGGCGGCCCCTGGGACAGCCATCCGCCGTGCCTGCTTCGCTTTCACGGCAAACGCACCTCGGAATCCTGTCGGTTCAAAATTCGGCGACGCGGAGGTAGGGATGGCAAAAAAACATCGATGTTTTCCACGAGAAACATCGATGTATTAACATCGATATTTTTCTTTCAATGTTTTCTTTACATCTATGTTTTGTAACAAAAACATCGATGTTTTCTTAATTTTTTTAATATAGGGGTTTAGGCACGTTGTAGAGTAGAAGCAATCCACAGCAATACAGTTATTTTGTGTCATACTCTTTATCACGCTGCATGGAATATTAGAATTTTGGAATTTTACTCTTTATCGCTTGTGGAATTTGTGGGAATTTTAGGGGGTTTTACTTCGATGGTGTATGAATGGAAGTGTCTAAAAGGTAAAGTAGCGTAACACGATATTCGTTATTGTTAAATTATTCTTTACATTCGATAATAATTTTTATTGTCACACTACTAAGATGCTGGTAACCAACCAATAAAAGATTACTGTAATTTTACACTTACTGTAATTAAAAATGGGTAGGAAAAATCATTATCAACATCAATCATAAATCATAAATCAACATCATTAGTCTATAATTAAAACATCGAAGTTTTAAACATCGATATATTTTCGTTGATGTTTTTATTGACATCGAAAACCCTTTACCGATGTATTGTAACATCGATGTATGGATGTTTTGGTAAAATTTTCCATCACTACGCGGAGGTAACTTCATAAAAATACGAAATAACATTAATTTTTTTAATAATTATATTTGTATAATTATTTTGACTTGTCTATCAAGTCGGCAATATTAATACTAGAGGCGTTTTCATCACATTATAGTATTTATGAGTAGATGTACTTTAAGTAATGTCAAATAAAGGTTCTCGAAAACTCAACAATTTTCTGTTCAAATGAGCACAAACTTACGCATTTTCAGAAACGCTCAAACGGGATTTTTCAAAAATGGCTTCAAATTTTTTTCTTTAATGTTTTCCAACGGATAGTGCTAATTGCACTGTTTAATATGACGTAAAGTTCATTTTGGTGTATCTTTTTGTTTTTTCAAAAATTACACAAATGTATTTTTTTAAATATCTCTCACGCTGTTAATATGCACATTTCCATCGACTTGTATACATTATTAAATTTGTGACTGGATGTTCTTCAAATGAAGTTTTTCGAAATCTCAAGAGATCCTCTGAAAAATAGCTTCAAATTTCGCATTTACAGTAATGCTTATCGCCGTTTTCTTAAAGACGGCTCCAAATTTTTCAATGAAAATAGCTATTTAGGACCGGGTTTTAGTCTTCTTTAATTTTCTGAAAATAATATTTCGGTTTTACTATTTGGAAACCGAAAAGTTGAAAAAATTTCAAAAAAGCTTACTTTGGGCGGCGATAGACGGTAGGTGACAAGAAGGAAGGGCAAGACTGTACACTACCAGTCTACACCAAGGGAATTAGAAAACTACCACGAGAAAATATGTGCCATTCTGTAGCACCTCTAGTTCCTTAATTATTTAGTGTTATATATTTAGTAGCAGATGCAGTCTTCGGTGGCACAGCAACTTGAAGGAATGAGGTATTCTTCCCTGCAAAGAACACAGATATTGTTGTTTGCTTCTTTCAAGGAACGATTCATTACTTATATTTTGCAATCAAATTTTTATGTTAATGGAATTTATATTTTTGTTTTTAAGATTTCACAACCGTTTTTAAAGAATAAGATAAACATGGAAATGTAAATTAAAGTAACGAGAATATTCATGTGTGTCTTCCTGGCTATTTGTTAGTGGGTGTGCTTGCAAACAGTTTGTGTTGGCTTACAGTTTGTGTGGATCGTGTTGATGTGGTTGTGTAGAAGGGTGTGGTTGTTAGGAGCACCCGCGTACGACCTGATGTTTTCAAATGTGATTGTATAAATACAAGCAGCGTACAGGATGACAGGGTCTGTGTGTGTGTGTGAGTGTGTGTGTGAGAGAGAGAGAGAGAGAGAGAGGGAGAGAGAGAGAGAGAGAGAGAGAGAGAGAGAGAGAGAGAGAGAGAGAGAGAGAGAGAGAGAGAGAGAGGGAGGTGCAAGTAAAGAAGAGAGCTATGAGTGGAAAGATAAATGAATACACCGTGTCTGTAACCATGTATGTCTTATGTGTGCGTTTGTTTGAGATTACGCAGAGTGAAGTTTCCGCAAGTGTGCTTGAGCATGTGTAAGTGCATTCAGCGCATTTGTTTGTGTGTGAATGTGTGTTTTTATGGTTGTGTTTATGTGAGTTGTGGAATATGTGTGTGTGTGTGTGTGTTTGTGTGTGTGTGTAAGTCTGTTTGAAGGAGTCGCTGTACAGCATTGCTGTTCTTGCTCCGGAAACCAATAGTTGTCCCTCGGCTTGAAATAACTCGGGGATCGTTACAGGACGTTCTGCGAGCGTTCGAGCGTTCGGCAAGCGCTGTTTGGGGTGGCAGGGGCGGGGCGGAGGGCGGGTGGCCGGGGGAAGAGGCGTAGGCAGCGGAGATGGCTCGGAACGCGACGGTCGTGTTTCGACTTGCGCTTCCCCGCCAATACAAAGACGCCCTAGTGCCACGAAGAGTCCCCAGAATACGAACTAAAGAGCCGTTTTCTCCATGCCATTAGCGTCACTTTGCGAGTCGTGTTGCGCTTGTCAAGTATCTGTCTCCGTCGGCTAACGACGACATTGACTAGTTAAACTAGATGTCTTTATCAGACAAGTTCTTTGACGAGAAGCCTTAACATTCCGATAGTGAATTGCATCGCAGTTTCGCAATTTATCGTTCCTTCAATTTTAAACCCAATTTTCTACATAATCATGTTCTTAGAAGATCTCTTCTTTTGACGAAGATGTAAGTAAAATGTTACTTCTTACACAGAATGATGAATAGTACTAGTAAATACCCTTGTACCCTTGTCATCATTGGTTTTGTAATAACAAATTAATAGTTAAGGAAGGAAAAACGGTCTCAATGCAATTTTGCGTTTCAAATCGGCAATCGTATGCTCCATTGAAAATTAACAATATGCAATTAGCTGATGTTAAGGTAACAAAATTTCTAGGTCTCTCAATTCAATCAAACCTCAAATGGAATGTACATATAACAGAATTAAACACTAAATTAAGCTCATTATGTTATGCATTCAGAATTCTTTCTAATTCTGTCAGCCTTCATGCAGCTCGTTGCGTGTATTTTGCAAATGTACAATCCCGCCTGAGATATGGCATAATATTCTGGGGAAGCTCATCCTTTAGTTCCCAGACATTTAGATTGCAAAAGAAAATTATCCGAATAATGAAAAAATCCCATCCACGTGATCCGTGCAAGCCTCTTTTCATTGAGCTTGGAATCTTACCATTGCCTTGCCTATTTATTTATGAGTCTGTAGTATTTGTCAAAACTGACTTACTTAACGGTGGGAACATATTTTCATGTAATACTGATATTTACAGTTACAATACTCGACGTAGAAATCATGTTCATCAAGTGTCAGTATCAACAGCTCACTACAAGAAATCCACATACAATACATGTACGCTACTTTACAATGCATTGCCAGATGAAATTAAACAATTAAAATTGGTACACAAATTTAAATTAAAAGTAAAATATTTTCTGCTGCAAAACTGTTTCTATACAATTAGAGACTATACTGATCGCCAAAAAGAAACATAATATTTACTTTAACAAAAACAAGATATAGTATAATGAATTATTTTACATTTGCATTGTATAATTTAAAAAAAGACTCAATATGCCTGTAACAAATAATGTACTTCCGGGTCAATGACCCCCATCTCGATCAGGTTTTTGTCCAGTTTCCCTGATCCATTGAGCAAATGCTGGGACGGTCCCTTGATTTGCTTCTGGGCGTAAATGTAGCTTCACTATGCGCACGTTTTGTTGAACTTTCCTTTGCTTGTAGTGGTAGTAGAGCACAGGGTGAGTTTCTATTTGTGACCAATACAGAAAAATCAAGTCTGTTTCGTTTCTTTACCGTTAAAAATAAGTTTTCCATAATTTGGCAACGAAAATATCTAGTTTTTGAAATGTTAATCTCTCGATTTTTTAAATATGTTGTTATTATTATTATTATTATTATTATTATTATTATTATTATTTATTATTATTATTAATCTTTCAACTATTAATAGTTAAATAGTTGGGAAGGGATTCTGAAACTCATGAAAGCGTGCGCAGATGATTTTCTCCCCCATACGTCACATACAGTTTTTGACTAAATAAATAAATAAGGGAGAAGTATCCGTAAATAAAACTTTCCAAAACTATTGTTGTGCAAATTTAGTGATTCAGATTGTAGAAAACAACAAGTGATATCTATTTTACACCTTCGTGAGAGTAAAATGGTTACGTTTTTTACCTACGAGAGATAACTGGTAGAAAAGTATCCTCAAAGATTGTTTCATTTTCGTATATTATTTTCTCAATCGTGTCAGTGGAAATTTTCTTTATTTACGTGTATTCAATATGACCCAACACAAAATGTTTATTAACATGCTTTACTATGTTCTTCAAGAAATGAAATCCCATAAATGCAATAGGTATTCAAGGACGGAATTTTGAAGACTTCGCCATTGAACTTAGCTCAAATGAAAGCCAATCAATTCATTATTCTAGACACAATTATTTTGTACCACATTAATAGAAATCACAGACTAATTTGAAAACCTTTGTCGTTGTGAATACAGGAAAAGGTAAGCTGAGACTACATCTATATTAATGTAAACGTATCAAAAATTAACAATAGCTGTCTTCTGTATTGAAAACTACTAATGAGTGGAGTGCGACAGAGCAATTCCATTTTTTACTTCACTAATTTAAAAAAATTCTTTGCAGAGATAAAAATACATGTATTTATTTGGCGTTATTGGGTCGGTAGTCCGACTTTGCCAGCGGTCTACTGGTTTCCCCCATGCCTCGGGCCTAGTTAAATCCCCATGCTGAGGGGTAAGAGCGATCTTCACCGTAACTAACAAGATCCGCCTGCTTGAGCTTTTCTTCGTCACACAGCTACAGAAACTGGCACGATTTTAAAGAAAAGCTACATCTCTATTCTGGCCTCGACCGGGAATCGAACCCCAGGCCATAGCACGGGAAACTAGTATGCTGCCCATGAGCCATCCCAGCGGCTATAAAAATATAAATTTCTAAAATATAGCATTTTGGTCATTAAATTTCCTCTCCAATAATGTATGCATTGTATTAATATGACCGCGTTGCAATGAAATCGCGGGATCGGGCGAGCCCTTTTGTAAGGTAATGCGTTCCGCACGCGGCAGTCCGCCTCTCTATTCGTACCTCCCTAGTGCAAACGATGGATGTTCATCCTGCACCTCTGCAAATCCCGACGCACAATAGAACAGCTCGTAGGTGCATAACACGCTCGCGCGTTGCATCACACCAAAACAAGCACCATCGCCGCTGCTCGTCTCGCGAGTCACGAGGAGGCAAAGTCACCCGTCCGTCCGTCCGTCCATCCGTCCATCCGTCCACTCGGCGCGCAGAGAGCGGCCATTGTGGGGTGACCCTGGCGCTGCGGCGCGGCCATCCCGCGCAAACATGTTAACGCCTCCGCGGACCAAGCGACTCCCTGCCGCTTAGCACCAGGCCACTAACACAGGGCGAAAACGCTGCTCTGCCGGGCGTTTACCTCCCGCTTAAAAAAATATGTAAAATTAAAAAACTGTTTCTGTACAAATATAGAGTATACTGATCATTAAAAAGAAAAATAATGTTTATTGTAACAAAACAATGATATACAGTAGCGAATAAATTAATCCGAACACACGCTGTCCTTTAGTACATTTTATTTTTATACTGGAAAACTTACGAAACGTAAACTTTTCATGTACTAAAATTTTAATGCCCCCCTTTATTGTTAATTAGTTTATTTATACTCTTAGACATTGACTATACTAAAGTTAAATACTGTTTTTGATTTTTTCGTCATGAAACCAGACACTGACAAAGTGACTCAAGGTCTACTTTTGTGTCACATTTCATTTTTAAGAATCTATTTTTCACTATAGACAATATATTTTCGATTGAATTTAGATTAGGAAAATTTTTTGGTCACTGGAACACTTGAATATTGTTCTTTTTGAAAAATAAAGGAAAGCTTTTTTTGATGTGTGTCATGATGCGAGAACCTGTTGGAAGATCAACGCCTTGTTCTTATCAACTAGTAGTACAATTCTTCTCTCCAATATTTTAATGTATTGATCAGTTTTCATCATTTACCACCAACAATGAAGATGAACGTAGCGCAACAATGAGTCGATTGAATTTCACAAGAAGACAGCTGCGCACCAAAACAGTCTTACCAAGTAATGAAAATATTACTATAATTCCCTCTGTTAGCATTAATTTATTCGCTACTGTAGTATAACAAATTAGATTGCATTTCTATTGTATAAGTTTAAAAAAAGACTTAATATGCCTGTAACAAGTAATGTACTTCAGTTTCCTGGTCAATGATCCCCATCTCGTTCAGGCTTTTGTCCAGTTTCTCTGATCCATTGAACAAATAGATAGATATTTATTATTCTCCAGCTAGGTATATACAACCTGGTGGCAGAACACTGCAATTTACATATTACAAATATTAACTTTAAATTACTTAACAATGTTACTTAAAATTAGAATTCACTTCACAATACGGAGATTGTTCCTTGTTTTGCTACTGGATATACATGTAGCTTCACTATGCGCACGTTTTGTTGAGCTCTCCTTTTGCTTATAGTGGTAGGAGTAGAACTGAGGGTGAGTTACTATATTGTTAGCAATGCAGAAAAAATCAAATCTGTAGCTCGTTTACCGTTGCAAAAAAGTTTACTATAACTCAGAAACCAAAATGTCTAGTTTTTCAAACGTTGCTATTCTCGTTTTTTTAAAATAATAATAATATTAATTTTCTAAAAAAACTTTTTTCATCTGTGAACTATTTATAGTTAAAATGTTGGGAAGAAATTCTGAAACTCAAGAAAGCGTGTGCAGAAGATCTTCTTCCTCATACGTCACATTTACTTCTTTTTTTACTAAATACATGTAGTTATTTATACACCAAGGGCGTTATAAGAGTTCTACTGAACGAGCGGCGACCAAAAGCACGAGAACCTTTGGTCCGAGTGTCGTCGCTCAGTCATTGGAAGTAGTTAACGCCCGTAGTACATTCCTAATTTTAATGATTCAGATTTACTTAATTGCTAATTAACTATACGTTACCTTCACTCGGTTTGTCGTTTCAAACTTCCCTCCCACAATTCCGTCCACAAGAGAACATGTAGAATCAATTCAGCTATTTATATATTTCCCTCGTAACCACGAACATCTCGATCCAGGTAAGTTAAGCAGTCTATATTGTAACCCGTCGGCGGTGGGTCGGGGGTTTGCATGCTCAATAATACACAGATGGGCATTTCAAGATAATATTTACTTATTCTAAAATATGATTATGATGATGATGATTGGCATAACAATGATTTTTACAAATGAATTTACATGTTGTTTTTTTTGTACATCGGCGGCCTCTTATTTACTTTAAAATGAAATTTGATACAAAAATTGAACACAAGTACTTGGCCGCTACCCTCGTGCCTGATTACCGGCACATCCGCTACAGCTCCGAATATCTAAAGTTCGTCCGCACTTACGCGGGAAACAAGGGCTGAGCGTCACCTGGCTGCACAAAACTACTTATCTGGTGCTCTTCTGAGGCGTGATGTCAGCAGTGGTGAGTGATGCATTCCCGGGCTGGAGTCGGGCGGCTGTGGCGCGTACTCAGGCGGAAGCCACCGACAACACGCTCCCTCTGGACCCAATGCTGCGCTGGCGTCGTCCACATTTCATGACACGCGACCCAGGTCACAACGTCTCGTTGCCGATCGTAAACAATGGTGATTCCGCGCTCGGCTTGCGGTCTCCGGAGAGGAAGTTCCTTCCGGTAGCGAGTCTAATGAATTTCACCGATGATGTGACATTGCGCAGAGCAAAAATCTCGTATGAAGCGCCAAGTCAAATAGCGCACGTTTTGAGAGTAATCATTTCAGCTCACGTGACTAATTAAGTTTATGCGGCGCGCGGTAGAGCAAGTGTCTCCCACCGATCTCTAGACACAAGTGTCTCTTGCCGATCTCTAGATACGAGTCTCTCTCACCGATTTCTAGATACAAGTGTCTCTTACCGATCTCTCGATACAAGTCCCTTTTGGGCGGCGCGCTACCACGAACGAAGGCACCTCTTCCCTCTCCACGGACCGGGGGCCTGTCTTCGATTCGCTCGCCCTTCGCTAAAGAGGCGGCACTTGAGCCAATGGCTCGCGAGCTCGCATCGACAATGTGCGGCATTGTATGCTCGAAAGTAGGTCTCGCGAGTCCACAGGTGACCACGTGCGCATAACGAAAGGGTGGTATATTGGCGCGGCACGTCCGAAGACGGTGACACATGTTTCCCCGCCTTCGCGCCTCGGTCACGGCGTTTTACTCCTTTCTTTTCGGGTGCCGGCGACGGTTAGCCCAGGCCGTTCTTTGATTGACGTTATTGCTTTATTGCCCTGCCTGGTGCCTCTCTCCCGGGTGAACACTTGAGCAAAACGAATTTTGATGCTCTTTTAAGCAGCACGTCTGTGGATCGGACTCAAAAGGCATACCCAGCGAGCGCGGGACTCGACGCGGCACGCGCCGGTGCGTCTCGGTAGCACAATGCTTTTGACGGTCATAAATATGTCTCCGAGTTCGGCTGAGGGGGTGATGACGAGGGGTTGGCAGAGACCGGTGGTAGGGCTTGGCCTCGATAATTGTCGTTTAGTGTGGAGAGGCTATTGAGTCCGCGGCACCCAGGGACGGTCATAAAACCTTTTGAACGGCGCGGCCACGCACCTAAGCGGGTGGGGCGGCGGTCGGCATACTATGACCAGTATTTTATTTTATTATATTATTATTTCGGAGGACGTACCGTTACAATAT
>BLKR01001824.1:0-245708 GCA_011170035.1 Teleogryllus occipitalis | reverse complement strand
AAATTGGTCATTCATTCTGCAGAAGAAAGAAGAGAACGAGACAACTTCTTTAGTTTAAAGGAAGGTTAAGTATTATGAACATCAGTGGATAAATTGTGCTGATTTGAAGATAGTGAATTTTCTTCTCGGTCAACAAAATGGCTGCACAAACTTTCCCTGCTTCATATTTCTGTGAAACATCAGAGCCAACAGTGAGCACTGGTTGAGAAAAACATGGCCTTTGAGGAAAGAGATGGTTGTAGGGGAAAACAATGTGATCAATTTACCTTTAGTTGCTCGAGAGAAAATTATTCTCCCTTCTTTGCGTATCGAGCTAGGCTCAATGAAGCAATTTGTACTGTTCTTGGGGATGGGAAGGTTTCTTTCTACTGTGTTTATTGCATACATTTGCGGGAATCACCAACAAGAAACTGAAAGCAGGGATTTTTGATGGTTACAAATAAGAGAGCTCGTAAATGATTCATATTTCTTGGAATCCATGAGTGAAAATGAATTAAGTGTCTGGTCTTCTTTTGTTCTAATTGTGAAAAACTTTCTAGAAAAGCATAAAGCATAAAAAATTTCACAATTAGTAGAAACAATGCTTTTCAATTTACCTGGGCTTGGCTGCAATGAGTATTAAGATCCTTTACCTACAGATCCACTTGGATTGCTTTTCTTGACTTGATGATCTAAGTGAAGAGTAAGGAGAACGGTTTCACCAATGGAAGAGAGACCCCAAGAAAAATGCACTTATTATGGGAAACACATATTATGGCAGACTACCGTTGGAACATACAAAAAGACTGCTACGACCTTTGTCACTCTAAAAAATCTATTTAAAAAATGGGTCTTCAATAAATGGCTGATTTTGTAATTTTTAAAGCATTTTGATGAGAAATTACGTGATGTACAGTTACCTAATAAATATATTTCATTTATAAAAACAAATGTATTTTATTTTACAATTAATTAACATGAGTAAAGTATATATTTTATGTCCAGATGTCATTGATGTTTCCAAATTCTAGCACACACAGCGTGGAAGTGGTGATTATTATGTGGAAGTGGTGATATGATGATAATTTCGTATCTACAAAACTAGAGCTGATATGGCAAAACTAATGCGTTTTTTGCAATCAGTGACATCGAAATACCCAGAAAAAGTTTAGTATCTTGGGCATTGAAATGAGTGTTGACCAGTGGAATCCTTACAAATTACAACGGAGGAGTGTATAACTTTGATCCCTTGTGGTCTTTTACAGCCATTTGCTCTCAAAAATGCGTTAAGTCTACATTTTTCTAACCCCATCATCTTCTCTGTTTTAATGAATTCAGAAAAGGAAAATCTTTCATAAGGGATTCTGCAATCCAAATGATCAAAACATGCTTTTGGTATTTTTTACATAATATCAACCGTTGAAGTAATTCGGTGGGTTTATTCTGCGGTTGAAGTACACTATAAAAAATGTGACTAAAAGGACAGTTCTTTTCAAAATTCATCTATCACCCATAACAGCAATGTATCCTTGAAAATAGTGTATCTCTCAGCTAAGGAAATATTACGGTTTTATATCGTTTCTAAAAAGCCGACGAAACAAAACTACATTAAACTGCTGGAGAGGAAATTTTCGCCCAATCCTGGTTAAAAGTTTAAGACGAGAAAAAAAAGCAGTTGGCAGATTTTGCCGCGGGGGAATGAAGGCGATTACACAAACTGCAACAACATTTCTCTGCAAAACATTTTAAAATAACGATAGATGGAAACGATGCGCTTTAGGCCCTTAAAGCAGAGTTGTGTCTTCGAAGTGACACTTGTTATCTTTCCCACGATACGTCATTTCATCACGTTATTGGAGCGTACCTCCACTCTGCAGTTCCACGGATAGCCCAGGGGTCAGCCTGCTCACACTCCATGACAAATTCCTTCTCGGTCGTGGCATTTTCTAGTGTGACGTTTCCTTGCAATATCCCAATATCTGTTGCTGAATGGCGGTGAGAAATCTCACTTGTCAGAAATGAGAAGACCATAATATGGCATAGCAATGTCTGTGTTCTAACCACACGTACCCTTTAACCCCTTGACCACGTGGCCGGGACGCTGCTGATAGGCATTGGCCCCGTAAGGAGCTGATGAGCCAGTACAGTCACACAGACAGAGTGGCAGACTTTTACTTTGCTGCACGTTTAGTCAGAAACGTTCGAAGATATGATCTAGGGAAGTTATTTTACTTTTAAAAATGATTTACAAAGTGCGGAGTGTTTGAAGGAGTTCAGCTGTTTGTTTTAAGAGCGTTCTCGGCGTGAAGGCAAGAGCGCGTCCCTACAGGACCGTTGCATCCCAGCGGAGGAGTGTATCCGCACCGGGAGTCGCGGATCGGTCCCTGAGGTACCCCAAGGGCTGCGCCAACTTCGTGCTCGGCCCGGACGCCGGACTCTGCAACTCTCCCCACTCCCTTCTCAGGGCTCCGGCGCTGGAGGCGAGAGGTGAGCCCGCACCCTGAGGACTTCGCGGTTCGCTCCGACACCTCCACACTCGGGTCTAGATATCCGTATACGGAGTAGTGCTTTCCTTCGCACTACCGATTCCGTCATTTTATATCCACTTGTCAGGCGGTATTGTGAATGTAAAAACCACCTTCCTAACCACAACCAATATTGATTGATTTTTTCGAATTTCCGGGCACGTCAACTGCTTTGATCATTAGTCCCGTTCGTGTAGTGCATGTTTTTCTCTCGGGAGATGCCGTATTCTTCCCCCGCTGGATGGCGAGATCCGGCGCCGACCTACCGTCGACTAGTGGGGTTTCCCCCTAACCACGACTCTCCCACTAACGGGGCACCGCCCCAGCCGAGACAAGCTCTAAGCTACCGACCGGTCTCCCGGAATATGTGGTAGGGTAGTGCATGTTAGTGTAAGTGTGTGTGTAAAGGGAGAGGATAGGACAAGGAAGAGGAAGGAAAGATCGTGCGTTGTCCGTAGCCCGTTTGGTAGGGTACTGCTCCGGCATTCACCTGGTGTTGATCGGAGAAACCACAACCAATATAAATATTCACAAAACTCTTCAGAAGGACTTCAATTGATATATTTTTTCCTTTTTCTATATTAACTCCTGCTTGTTGGATGTCGGGTGAGAGGATAAAAAATGGCGGCGACCGTTCATAAAGTGTTACACTCTGTCTAGAGACCCCAACACTCGCGAGGAGAGCGCTAGCCTTCGGAAAAGGGGCAATTCATAGCGTCACAGATACTGCGGATTCAGAGACTACAGCGAAAAAATAGTTTTAGCAGATCATCCCGCTGGAAAACATCTTCCCCGCAGATATTGTTTATGCACAAGCGCATTTAAATATTTTAATTTCTTTTATTTATTTCCTAGAAAGAAGTAATGTAATGCTACAAGGGAAAGTACGAAAGAAATTAGAGTACACAAGACTCAAGGTGGATCGAAGTTAATATTACGAAGATGGAACTTCATTTGGTAACTATCTACTTCATTCGCATCCTTTAGACGAGATAGCTCGTGTTGTGGAATCGTTGGGGGAGATAGGAATGAGACGGAGAAACATTGAGGAGTTGCACAAACGAATGCGCACGAGGCCGGCGCGAGGGCGACTGTGGGGGCGGCGGGCGCGTGCACGCGTGGGCGGGAGCGCGCAGCGAAACAATGACGGAACGCGTGGAACGGTGCCACCCGTCCCCTCCTCTCTCCGACCCTCCGCACCCTCCCGTCGCCTCGCGCCGCCACGCCGCCCTCGAGCAAACGCTTTTCATCGCGCGGAGGAACCGTTAATCGAGAAAATTGAATAGCGCCGAGCGCAAGAGACACTCGCGCACCTGCTTCGCGCTCCCCGGCCACCGCTCGCTCCGGCGCCACTGAGCTCCACCTTCCCATCGCGCCCTTCCCACCTCCCCTGCGCCAAACCCTGCAAAGTTCCTTCCAGTCTCGCCCCCGCCACGCGCCTCCCATCTCGTCCCTCTACGTTCCCACCACGCCCCTCCCACCTGTTCCAAAACCCCGCAATGCTCCTTTCCCTCTTCCCTTCCCGTCTCGCCCCCGCCACGCGCCTCTCACCTCCTCCCTCTGCGTTTCCACCACGCCCCTCCCACCTGTTCCAAAAATCCGCAATGTTCCTTTCCCTCTTCCCTTCCTGTGTCGTCCCCGCGACGCGCCTCTCACCTCCTCCTTCTGATTACCCACCACGCCCCTCCCACCTGTTCCCCCCCAAAAAACCCACAAAGCTCCTTTCCCTCTTCGCTTCCCGTCTCGCCCCCGCCACGCACCTCCCACCTCCATATGCGTCCCCCACCACGCCTCTCCCACCTCCTCCCCGCCTAACCCCGCCAAGCTCCTTCCTTTCGCTTCCGCCACGCGTCTCCCACCTCTTTTCCCACCGTTTCCCACCACGCCCTTCCCATCTCCTCCCCGTCCAACCCCGCCTTCCCCTCCTCCCCATCCAAACCTTATTATGACCCTCTCTTTCCTCTCCTACCCCGCTGGGTCCCATTCACCTTCCTTCCCTTTTCATATCGGCCATACCCACTTCCTTCATTCCCTCCCATTTTAGCCGTTTCTCTCCCAGCCCTCCACGGCCCTCCAACCTCTCCCCTTCTCCATTTCCATCACACTCGTCTCCTCCGTTTTTCCGCCCTTCTCTCCCTTTACTGTTCCCCCACTCCATTTCCGTGTTTTCTTTCTCCGATACTTCCCCTCTCTTTGATGCCCAAGATGCACCGATGTGGCCTTTCCGTATGAACCAGCACCACTCGTAAGCATCCAACGTCGTTTCCCCCACACCCTCTCCTCTCAACTCGTCGCTGACGCGCCTCCCAAACTTCCTTCCCCCTCACGGGTATGTCTCGTTGCGGTACAACTCTACTCTGCGACCTAACTTTCCCTACACTGCCCTCTCTCGGTCAACTATCTACCGCCGTGCTCCATGCGACCCCACCTACACCTCGCCCGATCTGTCCACTCCCTATCCAGCTGAATCCTCACTCGTCTTCCTCCCTCAGCTGCGAACGACTGTTTTCCTCTCCTTCTCCTCCTATCCGCCACGTCCAGCCCTCGCAGGCTCACATTCACTCCATCTCTGGTACCCTCCTAGACTCCTTTCCTCTCTATCCTTTCGTCTTGCTCCGAGACGAAGCTCCCATCCCCTCAAAGCCGTCTCTTTCCGTGATATCACACCCACCCCGCCCCATCGCGAGGCATCCGCCGTTCTCTAAGCTCCGCCCCGCCGCACCTCGATCCACCCACCTCCGACTCTCTCCGCTTCGCCCCGCCCCGCCCCGCTCCGCCCCTCCCCTCCCTCTCCCTCCCTCCCCCTCCTCCCTCCGCCCCACCAAGCTTCTCCCGCTCCACCCTGCTCTTCCCCGCCTTCCTCACCACCCCTTCCCCGCTCCCTCTCCACGCCGCCTCGCCACGCTTTGCTTCGCTCCACCCTGCACCGCCCCACACCGCCATTCCCCTTTCCCCTCCTCTCTCCTAACCCTGCCCTCCCCGCCCTGCTCCCGCTCCCTCAAGCTTCTCCCCTCCACCCTGCTCTGCCCTCTGCCCTTCCCTCTCCGCCCCTTCCCCGCCCCTCTCCACCCCGCCTCGCCCCGCTTTGCTTCGCTCCCCCCCGCACCGCCACGCTCTGCTCCGCCCTTCCTCTCCGCCCCGCTCCCCCCCTGCCCGCCCGCTCCGCCCCGCTCTGGTCCGCTCCGCTCCGCCACGCACCTGGCCCACTCTGCACTACCCCGCCCCACGCCATCCTACCCCGTCCCGTCCCTCTCTAGCACGCTCTGCCCCGCACCAGGCGCAATGCACTGCGCTCATCGTTGAAGGAGCTTCGTCATCGACGCTCCGTTTCCCGGCCTCACCCCCGCCCCCGCCCCGCCTCCGCGTTCACCTGTGCTCGCGCTCTCCGCCGCTCGCGGAGCCTCATTGTTTACACGCATGGATTGAGAATTCCAGGGCTGCGGTTACATCGGAGCCCTCGCCATTGCTAATGGTTGGGTCGCTCGCTTAGAAAGGGAATCGATTCAGCCACCTACAAACGTATGCGCGCTCTTTCAACAAACTAGATAACAGCTTTTCAGACTTCGCGACTCGAGACACTTCATACCTTCATCTAATGTTCACCTTCATCTAATGTTCAGTGAAAAGGATAACAAAAAACAGACAAAGCATATTTCAGCGTTTTAAGAGCGCCCTTTCACAAAACGAGAACGTATTTTAGTTTGGTTTTGGAATTATTAATGATCTCGGTAATGATAGAGAGTTTTCAGCGTCACCAATTTTTCAATGTATTGCGGAAAATGTGCAACGCTTTATTTTCGTTCGCAATATTGTTTGAACGCAGACAATTATCTAAATATAATTGTACATAGCTATAGATTAAGGTTCCCATAGATTATACTGTTTACCCTGCAGTACTCCATTTATTAACGGGTGCTATGGTATTTATGACAAAACGTAGTTCGATGGTACAGATTGTCAATATTTTATGTACTTTTATGGTATGCATATAATTAATTTAAATGATTTATTTCTTATAAAACTTCAGAAAAGTACTCGAAAACAATTGATCAAAAACGTCCACCAAAGATAAAAAGAGCATTTCTAAATTCAATATTTTATTAATTTTTTAAAATAATATTTTTTATCAAATATTTTAATATTTACATTATTTTATATACTATGAAGAAGATAGTGGGGAGAAGGAATTTTAGTTTTACTTGTGGGAGGGAAAACAAGGGACCGCCCCAGCATACGCCTTACGCGATTGATTAAACACCCACGAGAATCGACTTATTTTTGTATTCCTGCCAAAGCCCGAAGGCAACTGCACAATCTTATTGTTACTTGTAACGTTCATTCATTTTATGTTGTCACAGCCCCTCCCTCTCTTTCTCACACACACTCGCTCATTTGACTGGTAAGACACTTCAGTGACATGACAAGCGTACAATGCGGTCATTTATCGTGGGCTGTTCCTGCTTGGCCAACTCCATCGCATTCGATTGGCTCGCGCTGTTCACATACATCTTCGTCGTCGGAGCTCCACGCCGCTCGCCGTTGAACCTTGGAGCGTCCGTCTGTCGCCACCTTCATTCATCAACACCCTTCATTATTTCGCCCCCTCGCGCCCCCTCGCTGGCCACCGCTTTGTACCCATCATCAAATGCGCAATTTTTGTATGCGGTTGTCTTCTCACAAATTACCATCACATCACCTATCTACCTACCAACTTCTTCTCAAACATATCCCAAATCCCTTCACTATCAATTCACTCGAAAAAAAAGATCTCATAAAACCTGAATACAAAATAAGTTTCCATTTCATATTTTGCTTCAAAAAATCTCTAAATTAGAGCCCGACTAGAGTGAGGTATCACAATATTATATGTATTCAATAGTATATGGATTTTTCCGTCGAAGATATTGTACCAACATAACACTGTATTTGCGCTCATAATAATTATTAATATATATTATATATTTGCGCTCATATAATAAGTATTTCAATCGGTATTTAGTGCCAACTCTTCTTCGAGAGTGAAAACAGTACATTTGCAGAAGATAGTGAACCAAACGGTACTTTTGATTTTCTCTAATTGTTCAGGTCTAGACGAATATTATTTGTCGTCACATTTTACAGTAATAAATCTAGTAATAGAATGTGCGTAATAAGAAGAAACAGGGTAAAGAGAAATTCAAATTCGAATTTTTTTCTAGCAAAACCCAAATTTATCATTATTTTCTTAATAACTGTTTTACATATGCAAATGGTTTCTGTAGCAATTTAGTTATAGGATCGCGAATTTCCTTGCACAAAATCGTTCCTACGCAATTTTTCATTTTGAGAAAACAAATGATTTTCGTTGGTTAAACGTTGTTTGTTGTTCTTGAAGATGATTCCGATATATTATATGAATCAGGATTATTTGGCTCCAGGTACAGAACTTCCAGACAGAGCCAAACCAAACTGAAACCACGAGTTGTGATGATTGCAACCAATGACGTCATTAAATATTTTATAATTCGACACGCCAGATTAAGAGCTTTACAGATTTGCGACTGAACATGTAAAAATCTTCCATAGAAATTTGCGTAAGTACATTACCCAAGAGGCAGACATCCACCGCCCATTCCCTTAAAGCACCTTACAATTCAATATATAACATATAACTCTACACGTTCGACTTCCCTTTCAATCAATTTCACTCTCGAAGAAGAGTTGGCACTAAATACCGATTGAAATACTTATTTTATGAGCGCAAATATATAATATATATTAATAATTATTATGAGCGCAAATACAGTGTTACGTTGGTACAATATCTTCCACGGAAAAATCCATATACTATAGAATACATATAATATTGTGATATCTCACTCTAGTCGGGCTCTAATTTAGAGATTTATTGAAGGAAAATATGGAATGGAAACCTATTTTATATTCAGGTTTTATGTGATGTTTTTTTTTGAGTGAATTGATAGTGAAGGGATTTGGGAAGGGAAGTTGGTAGCTAGATAGGTGATGTGATGGTAATTTGTGAGAAGACAGCCGCATACAAAAATTGCGCATTTGATGATGGGTACAAAGCGGTGGCCAGCGAGGGGGCGCGAGGGGTTGCGATTGAAACTCTACACGTTCGACTTTCCTTTCAATAAAATAAAGTGCGTTGTCCACGTTCCAGTATTTGAAATAACTCATTTTTCACGACGAACTCCAGAATGCCCATGTCACCATAAAATTATGGCTACTTTGGACCGTTTGTTTTGCCAAACGAGTTAGTCAAATTCCTGGAGGAGGCCTATTGGTGAATGGAGGTGGAACACACAAATTGAGTAACATTGCAATGAAAATATCAAAAATAAATCTTGTTATTCCCAACATATCTGTGTATTTTGTTTTTACAAGATTTCACAATCGAAGCAATTAAAATGGAATAATTTATTTAATATATTTAAAGATAATTGTAAAAAACGTAAATGTAACAAAGACAAAATCTTAAGATAATATAAAAAAAAGTTGACAGAAGTACGGGGCATTTCCACGCAAGTACGAACGTCACAAAACATCGCGTTGCTTCTAAAGTGTTAAATGGCTTTTCAGGGAACTTGGCGCATTATCGCCACCGATTTAGACGTTGACGCCGTGGTTACTCCGGAAACGTCACCGCCACCGTCACGGTCATCGTCACCCGTTTCCATCGGCATCGCCCCTCGTACCGACGTCATTACCGCCGTGTCCACCGCCTTCGTCTTGTTATTGCCCTTGTCACCCTCACCATTGTTTAAGTCGCCACAAACGCATCACCTCCACCCAACCTTTCTCCACCTAGCTCTATTTATATCCCCGACGTTACATCACCCCATCTCCTCCATAGCCACCCCACTCTCCTCCAACTACAACTTTTACGATTGCACGATATTTCGCCGAAACTATCGGTACCGTACTCACCAAAAACTACTTCTACTACGTTTTTCACGTCCGCCACTACAAACATTACACCAACACCATCGCTCCCACAACAGGCAAACCTTCCATCAACCACCTCTGCCACCACCACCACCGCCACCACTTGTATTCGCCCTCCGTCTTGGCCAAACATTCTGCCGCCATCCGGCGCGTGGTGACGGCGAAGGCGCCATTAGAGAGCCGCCTCGTGACCCACATCCATCAGCTCGCGGCGTGGCGCGGCAGCGATCGATTCGCTGCGGCCGGTAATAATTGCCGGCGCTTAAACAGTGGACGCGCAATTGCCGCTCTACGCCGCCACACTGCTCTCACGTGCCCCGTAGACTCTCCTGCGTGTGCCTCGTTTCGGTTTGTAGCAGAGAGAGCGTGTGCAGTTGCGAGGCCGCTCTAGAAGATGTTTCGCCCGATCGTCCGAGGCTCTCTGCTCAGTACTTTTCACAGCACCGAGTCGAGATGCTGACCCTGCGGCACACCTCAGTGAACTCTCATGGTCGTACCAGGAGAGATGGCTCAGAGTATCCAATGATGTCATTGCAGTCCCTCTGTCCGGGAGGTCCTAGTTGCGAGTCCCAACTGTGGAGGATTTTCGACACTAGCTTTTCAGCTAGGTTGAATTCAGTCGCTGTCTGGAAGAGATTTATAGAGGCCGGCTGCTCTGGTCGGTAGTTTTCCGTGGTTTCTCCGATTAACACCGGGCGAATGCCGGTGTAGCAGTACCCTAACAAACGGGTCTGGGCCGCGCGCGATCTTTCCTTCCTCTTCCTTGTCCTATCCTCACCCCTTACAAACACACACTAACATACACTACACTACCACAGATGCCGGGGACCGGTCGACGACTTAGAACTTGTTCCGGCAGGGGCGATGCCCCGCTGGTGGGAGATACCTTCTTGAGGAAAACCCCGCTAGTCAGCAGTAGGTCGGCGCCGGATCTCGTCATCCAGTGGGGGAAGAACACTGCCACTTCCCAAGAAAAACATGAACTACACTCACGGGACTAATAACAATAGTAGTTGACGCGTCTGGAATCACTAACAATCAATCAATCAATCTATTGTATTAACTGCATTGACCTGTGTACCCCATAACTGAAGTTTCAAGGACTTGAAAGTCCCCCGTTCAAGCCTCTGTGGTGAAATGATTTTTTTTTGATGAGAACTCTGGAACCCGGCAGGTTTGGTTTTTGTGGTTTTTCAGAGTAGTGCCACAAACAATGGGCCATGAAACGCGCGCACTACTTTCTTCCCCTCCTTGCACCCTCACACATTCTTTTATCTGAGTGATGAACTTATCGACCTACCTCATTTAATTTATCCCCGATTGATTAAGAATACTTCCACTAGGCTTCGGAGGCAAGAGAAGTAGTGAGATCTCTACAGAATTTTTTTTTCGTATTATGCATTTTAACGTATTCCAATATTAAGGCCAAAAAATCCAATATTTTACTTCATACTAATACGACAAACACCGTATATTCTGATGACATTGAATGTGTTTCATGAGATGCAAAATGCTAAAGCACACAAGTAATTTATTTTTGTATATTTTTTTTCAGTGTTAAACATATTTTAAAATTTCTGATACTAGAAAAACATGTAGGTAAAATTAAAGTAATCGAAATTCATCAAAGTGCCAAAAAAAAAAATTTATGTCAAAGTTATCAACGATCATATACCATCGCTGTCTTACCGATTTCGATAGGTATTGGCTTTTAGTGAGCAAGATACACTCTTTGTTTTGCGTCATTAAATTTAAACTGCTTTTGCATACTTTTAATGAAATCCACATTATTATTATTATTATTATTATTATTATTATTATTATTATTATTATATTCTTTAACTAATTAACAGAAGATAATTACTGGTCCTGGTTGTTATGGATGCTACTAGAGACGCACTGAGATTTCCCCTCAAGTCCACCTGGAATTGCAAAAATTGTAATTTTTTCCAAATTCTGCGGATGATGTATTTAATATGACAGCTCATTGAATAAGTGATAAACTGTGTTTAGTATTGAGCTGAATTTGATGTTTGGACAATGATTTTGATACTAAACAATTTTAAATGACAATGAGCGCAATTTTCACTAATAAGTTTCCACAATATCAAGATTCCTTGAGTCAGATCTGTTTATTTTAAAATATTCTTTTGGAAAGCCTCTCCCAAGTTGGGCGCTAGGAGTATTATTTATATACATTTCGATATAGCTTTTCTTTCTCTTTTTACGGAGGACTTAACTTGGTATGTTTGTCAGGATTGTTTTATCTTTTCTGAGTTCTCTGTTCCTATAAATATTGACTCTTCTATTAGTCTCAAATAGTTGCTCAAAACTTTGGAAATAAATTTGGAAACGTTGTGGTGTCGAAGATTCTTAACTTTCGCAAGCACACTGCATGACCCAGTGATATTCTCGATAGTGGGATGTATGATTTTTTGAATTTGTGATCTTTTGCTTTGATTGATTCAGTGATTCAGGGGGCGTCGACTATTAAGGTAATTAGTCCTGTAAGTGTAGTGCATGCTTTTATTGGGGGAGGTGGCGGTGATCGTTCCCCTCTAGATGGGAAGATCCGCCGCCGACCTACCTCGGCTTGGGGAAATTTTCCCGACCAGGTACCTTCCACCAGCGTGACACAACCGCAGCCGGGACAAACTGTAAGCTCCCGACTGGTCACCCGACAAGTGTGGTAGTGTAGTGTATGGGAGTGCGAGTGTGTGTAAGTAAAATGTGAAGATAGGACAAGGAAGAGAAAGGAAAGATCGCGCGCGGTCCGTGGCCCGTTTGTTAGGGTACTACTCCGGCATTCGCTTGGTGTTGGTGGGAGAAACCACGGAAAAACACTGATGAGAGCAGCTGGCTCCTAGAATTTCCCTACAGATAGCGGCTGAATTCGACCCAGCTGTGTAGCTAGTGTCGAAAATTCTGAGACTGTCGGGATTCGAATCCTAGGACCTTCCGGTCAGAGACATTGCTGTGACATCAGTTGACGCTCTGAGTCAGCTTTGCCGAAATTGTGATGACAGTTGATTTTATATATTATTTTTATTATAGTTGTAATTATATTTTAAGAATTTCTTATTGTGGAATATGTTGGGTGCACCGCGCGTTTTTGCGACCAAGGCTCCAACCTTCACCAGAGTTTGGCGCGAAAATGGGCACGTGGCATTGACGCGGCAGCGCCACCGGACTTTTTTTGTCTCCAGCCTCCGTGCGCCTGCCCCCGGCACCGCCCGGGACAGAGCCTCCCGCCTCCCGCCTCCCGCCTCCCGCCTCCCGCCTCCCGCCTCCCGCCTCCCGCCTCCCGCCTCCCGCCTCCCGCCTCCCGCCTCCCGCCTCCCGCCTCACGCCTCACGCCTCACGCCTCACGCGCCTCGCCTCTCGCCTCTCGCCTCTCGCCTCTCGCCTCTCGCCTCTCGCCTCTCGCCTCTCGCCTCTCGCCTCTCGCCTCTCGCCTCTCGCCTCTCGCCTCTCGCCTCTCGCCTCTCGCCTCTCGCCTCTCGCCTCTCGCCTCTCGCCTCTCGCCTCTCGCCTCCCACCTCCCACCTCCCATCTCCCACCTCCGATCTTCCATCTCCCACCTCCCATCTCCCGGCTCCCGCTTCGCCACGGTGGCGCCTCGGTGCTGCACACGCCGGCGGCGGCGGCATGGCACGGTGCCGCGCCGCGCCGCGCCGCGAGAAGTCTTGTGCGGCGGGATAATTGAAATAACTCGCCTCGCCCATGAAATTCAAATTGGACTTGCCGAGTTGAACTCCCTCGCGACCCAGCGCTGCTGTCGGAAACTCTCCCCCACCCCTCCCCTGGCCCCTCAGCCGCCACCCGCGACGAGGCCGCTCCCGCTGCCTGCGGCCCGTCATCCCTGACTCCCGCCGCCGTTCCACCCACGCCCGCCCGAGCCGTCTCACTGACTGTGGCGGAATCACCATCCGCCACCGCAGCCGCTCTCCGGCTTCCGTCGCGGCCGTTGCAGCTCCAGACGCCGTTTGCGTCGGCTCTACACCCTCAACGCCCGCTGCTGCTGTCACAGCCAGCGCGACTTCCGGCTTGCCACTGCTACGGCACTTCCAGCACAACACGCCCACTTCCTCCTCCTCCGTTCTATATCCGCTTCCAACTTCACCGTCGTCACTACCTTGAAGAAATGGAAGTTCCCGAAATATAAGCAATGAAACTTCTGCGACCAAGGCGCCAGTAAGAAATTCATAATTGTAAATAATTCAATACGGAGGGGAACCTCATTCATGAGACAATCTGTTCATGATACGGACGAGTGTATTTGAGGCGTTGCGCCAGCGACAGTCGGAGGGGAAGCGAGAGGCGAAACTCGCCAAGTTGCCAACGGCTTCCTCGCTTATTTCGGCGTCGTAGAGTCTCGCGGCCCCTAAGGAAGAGAAGGGGCGTTAAACACTCCATCTTTATCACCGGGAGCGACCCGAGAGAAAGACGGCGACGTAAAACATGACGTACATTTGCAGGGGTTGTCGTTATCTGGCAGCGTGGGAGGAAGAACTACACGTCACAATATGAAGAGATAAACGAAAGCAACGAGATTTCTTTTCGTTTACCGGAGTCTCTCGTCAAACAGGCGGCGTATAGCGAAAATACAGCCACTTTCGTTTCTGTCGGGCCATACCTTTCCCTAGGGAGACATGGGGTGCGGGGGGGACGGATTCAACCATATTTTCGAGGGATGCAGTGCCGTGTATCTCTCTGGCTCTGAGGAGGGCGCGAGTGCTTGCCAAGTGCATGTGTACGTGTGCGGGTGTGAATTGTGCTCGTGCGGCAGCCTTTTTATGGTTGAAGTATAATAGAGCCCCATAATGCCTCTGTATTTTTGTCCGGGGCCGCTGTAACCGCGCCTCGTCCGACGTATTTCACCCGAGGGCGGCCGACGCTCTTCTTTTGTTTCTGGGCAACGGTGGCGGCTCGCCTCGTACAGAGGCCGAGGTTCGACTCCGAGTAGTGCTCTCTTTGGATTGCGTCGCCCGCGTGTACATACAAAAGAATACAATTGTTCCTCTCTGTTAGGTGTCTGAAAACTGGATTTGATTTTTCGGTCTTCAAATTCATTTATCATTGTTTTGATTTCAAAATAAACTGAAAAGAAAACAACATAGTTGTATGATGCGTTTAATTCCTGGTAACTGCCAAAACTAATAGAAATTTGTCACATGAATTTCTAATAGAGTAGATGTACTTTAATTTGAAACACATTCAATTAATTCGATTCATTAGTTCAGTTAATCATACATGCATATATGTTGGTTGCTGCACGTAGCAAAAGCTAAAAGTGTCTTTAACTACTCATTGCACAGAGTACTCGGTAATATTACAGAAAAATGCTTAATGATAATGCAAAAATGTAACTCTGTCATTTTTTAAAGAATATTCTTGAAAACAACAACAACAAACAAACAAGAAGGCCAGAAAGAAAAAATTTAACTCGAAAAATTGTTCAGTAAATAATTCAGTCAATTCAAGTAGTTCTTAAAGATTGTGTCATTTTTGATTTCGATCAGACGGATGTTCTGATAAAAGAAAGAGATGGTTGTGTATTATAAAACATGACAACACGTGAAGAATCGTATAAACGTGATTGTTTTTAACGTGACTATATTTTAAATAAGATGGCTTGATAATGAATATAAACGCATATTTGACTTTTGTTATACATTAAGCAGACTTCTAGATTTTCACTAGTTCGCGTCGGTGTAGCTTATCCAGCAAGCAAATTATTTTTTTATAGACTTACGCTTTTCAATTTAAATCGTAATGGGGGTCGATCCTGGGTAATCGTAAACCTGGTAAACGTTAACTGGTCGATAGATGGGTAATCGTAAACCTGATCGAGATGGGGGTCAATGATCCCATCTCCATCAGGTTTTTCGTCCAGTTTCCCTGATCCATTGAGCAAATGCTGAGATGGCCCCTTGTTTTGCTTCTGGACATAAATGTAACTTCATTATCTCTGCACGTCTTCTAGAATTCGGTAGGAAATATAGTTATTCAAATTATCGTTTCCATGTTGTTGTGGCAGGAAGTATTATTCCTTGACGAAGGACATCATGGATAAGAGCCCCAAATTTATTGCTTATTTATTCATGAAAACAGATTTTGTTACATGAGAGCTGCTTTCTTTCTTTCTTTTTCTTAATTTTCAAAATTCAAGAAGTATATGACTTAGTGTAGGCATCAAAGAATTTGGAAAATGTGCACAGAATTCACTGCTTCCCATAACACGTCATACGCAGTTTCAACTGTTTTTTGACGTAAAATAAATAAATAAATATATTATAATCTAGTTGTGGTAAACATATACGACCCCAAATCATCACTGAATTCACTAGAGTAAACGAATTTTTTAATGTTGCCACCACATATCACAATATGAAGTCTGTGATCAGTATTTCATATACCCTTTGAGGCTCGTCGCTGTCCTTGTATTGCATCAGCACTTCGCGAAACAAGTGAGAACCATGACGGGAGAGGGCGCCCTCGTCAGGTGACGTTCGCCCCGAGTGACCAGAACGAAGCGACGCGTCACGGGAGCCGCGGAACGTTCAGCTGAGAACTCTAGGAAAAGCACTCCGACGAGATAATTGCTTTTGCGGAGATTTTTTTCCCCCCGGTACCTGTGTGGCTCTCCAATAGCCACCATCAATAAAAACGTTCGTTTATTGAGATTCAAAGACCTGAAGTTAGAAATGCCTCTCATGTCATGCACCCTTTGCAAATTTATGTAATTAATTTATTTTGAAACTTTCCGTGAAATGCGTCGCTTCCTGGTATTTCATTTTGAGTATCAGTGTACTAAAGTGAGTGGCAATTACTGGCTTTCAAACGGTCACTACAAAGTCCATTTCGACGGACAGAACTGGGAGTCGTGAAACTTTGAGTCAGTAGCAGGAAATGAGAGAAATGTTTAAAATTCGTTTCGTGTGTTTCAATTCTTATTCACTTTGTGATACTGTTTATAAAAAAGTACGTAAAATAACGCTATCAAAGAATGTGAGTAAATATTTTCTCGTGCATGATATGAATATGACAGCTGTAGGGACTGAAATCATTTTTGAGATATAAAAATCTTTTTAAAAAGAGGTAAATGGTTTTGACCCTGTACATATTGAATTACTGCAATCATATTCATTTCGAATGTCCTGCCAGCCTCGCTCACTATTGACTTTTAAAGTAACTCATGCTTTCTGTCCTACCTTTCTGAGCCGTACCCCTTACGTTTAAAGCTTCCACTCGTGTTCCTGGCGCGTGATGTCGCCGTCTGCGCCACCTCATACTGTGTCTAAATAGCGCAAAAGTGGTCAAAATCTCAAATCTGACAATAAACCTATATTAATTATATTGAAGTGACTTTTTGGGATTTCAAAAATAATTGCCTGTTGATAAGCTCATATGGTTATTTACATGATACAGAAATCAATACATTTGTAAAAAATTTGTTTATTTTTCCAAGAATTATTGAACCGATTTCTATGAAATTTTTGCTGAAGGTGGACTATTTCCTTGGGCATAATTCAGAGTAGTTTGTTCAATGCACTATTTCCTCTATGAGCATACATTTAAAAAAAGTATTAATATTTGGGTCGATTTGAATGATCGACATGGCTAGAAGCATATACCGACTCAGTGCTTCGGTCCGAAGAATCGCGAGTTCGAGTTCAGCCTTGGGCATGGTTGTTAGACCGTTGTCTCCCATGTATATGTTGTCGCGGAGGGCCTCTCATCCTGGTAACCCCAGATGAGAGGAGCCCGCAAGTGTGTAGGTCTAGTGTATGGTCGAATATATGCGTCCCATCGGGACGTAAAGGCTAACCGGCTGTCGTCCGGATAAAAGCCCTAGAAAAATATCAATTTGATACCTAACTCCAAAGCTGTTAAACAGCGGATACATGAAATCTTAAAGCAAAGTACGTTGTCGGAGAAAGCACGTACTCTGCAACGTACTCTCCGTACTAAGCCTCGTACGAAGCAACGAACGATTGAAGACCAAAATTTCCTCTCACAGCACCTCAATTGCCTCCCCTCCCCCCTCCCCCTCCCTCTCCCCCCCCCCTCCCCTCCTCACCCCCGGCCCCCCCATGACCACCCCCGCGGTGGCCGCTTCGGCTCCCGACGGCACCGCGCCGCACACTATACTTCGGTATTAGTAACGTGGCGCCTGAGGGTCTCATCTTCAAGGTGGAATATGGCATAGCTTTTCGCGTCTTTCTCTGTCCAGCCGCTAGAGTCGCTTGACGTGCATCACTGCTTGATACGGTCGCGATCATGCGATATCTTGCGGCAGGCCCGAGATAGACAAATGTCGTGTCATATTCCATCTTGAAGAATTTCAAGGCGCCACGTTACGAAAACCCAAGTATAGGAATGCGACCTCGGTTGATTGAGTTTCCGGGCGCGTTAACTGGTAAGGACATTACCTCCATAAGTACAGTGCATGTTTTCATCATGTGAGGTGGCGTTGATCTTTCCCCGCTGGATTGAAACACCCGGTCCCTCTGCTAGCTCGTTTCTGCTGCATAACTGTTTCTTTACAATAAGAGACTATACTGAGCATCACAAGGAAAGTAACATTAATTTTAACAATGATACTTAATGCATTATTTACCATTTGGACTGTATAAATGTCTATAAACAACCTGTAACAAGTATTGTACTGCAATCTCCGGGTCAATGACCCTCATCTCGATCAGGATTTTCGTCCAGTTTCCCTGATCCATTGAGCAAATGCTGAGATTGACCCTTGTTTTGCTTCTGGACATAAATGTAACTTCATTTTCTGTGCACGTCTTCTAGAATTCAGTGGGAAATATACTTATTCAAATTATCGTTTCCATGTTGTTGCGGCAGGAAGTATTATTCTTTGACGAAGGACATCATGGATAAGAGCCCAAAATTTATTGCTTATTTATCCTTGAAAATATATTTTATTACATGAGAGCTTTTCTTTAATTCAAAATTCATGTAGTATATGACTTAGTGTAGGGATCACAGAACTTTGAAAATGTGCACAGAATTCACTTCTCCCCATAGCACGTCATACGCAGTATTAACTGTTTTTTAACGTAAAATAAATAACTATGTATCTCCCACCAGCGTGGCACCGCCCCGGCCTGGGAGCTCCCAACTGATCGCCCGGCATGTACGGTAGTGCAGTGCATGTAAATGTGAGTGTAAGGAAGGGATGAAGATAGGACAAGGAAGAGCAAGGAAAGATCGTGCGCGGTACGCGGCTCGTTTGTATGGTTCTGCTTCGGCATTCGCCTGGTGTTGATCGGAGAAAGCACGGAAAACTACCGATCAGAGCATCCGGCTGCTTGAATCCTCCACAAGATTAGATTTAAGAATTTTTAGATTTAAGTATTTTTGGGGTAGCAAATTCAGGAATTCTAAATGATTCTAATATGTTTCACAGTGTTATGCTTGCTACAGCCTGATATCACGCATGGTTCCATTCCCTCCCTCCCGTTTCAGAGCAGCCAGTATCGAGAACAATATGGGGAAGTCAGGTGTGGATCGTCCGAGTAATGAAGAAATGGCTCGGAACCATATTAAAAATACTAGTTGTGGCCCTTGAGGACTTGCAAGTTGGACACTTCTGACCTAGACTATTAGAATAGGGAAGGAACCACTACTCAGATAGGATTCAGCTTAGGCAAGGAAAAGTAACACAGAAACAAACAAGCGGAGAAAAATAGCCGAAGCAACAGCAGCAGCCTCAGGTAGTAGGTGCGTCAGCCCGTGAAGCGGAACAAAAGCCCTCGCGCTCCCTAGTGCGAGATGCAGACACTCCAGTTGAGGGTAGGGGAATTAAAAAAAAAAGACGGTCAAGACTGAAAGGAAAATGAAAATATATTGAAATAAGAGATAAAAGAGAAATATAAGAAGAGAAATGAAAGAAATTGATTAGAATGAGAGGAAAACGCAATGCCATTGAAGGGTCAAATGCAAATAGAAGCAACAGTAGGACAACTACCAAAGAAACGCCACAAACATCTGCTGAAAAATGGCAGACACGAAGCAGTACCAGTAGAGGAAACAAGTGGTGTGAAAGAAGAATCAGTAAGAGGCTCACCGTCCTCCGCAAGAACGCCTGGGTTTGTTCTCCGTGAACGCAAAAGTGGAGGACGGCGGACGAAAGGATGGGAGGACGGGAGGACGGGAGGATGGGGAGTGGAGAGGGCTTGAAAGGCCCAGCGCTTCGCTGGCGGAAAGCGGTCGGCACTTCTTCCAGTGTTCGTGGGGAATGCCGGCTGGCACCGCTCGGGTAAGAGGGCGAGAGATGGAAGTAAGATTAAAGAAGAAATGTCCCCGTGGAATGAAGTTACACGAGAAGTATATAAACAGAAGCAAGAGAAAAGCAGCAAACTAGAATAAGAAAAAAGCGCAACGCTGCCGAAGGAATGAAGGAAGAAGCACCAGAAGATGCAGTAAAAGAAGGAGACAGAACTGCAGTAGAAACAGCAACTATAATGCCAGCGATATGAGAAGAAACATTGCAAACTTTTCATTGTATAGATATCGACATTAGATTGTAATAATCCGAAAAGACGTCAGGTGGGGCTAATCGAAATTCAAGTAACACTCTGAATCAGGGTAGTTTCAAAGATTAACAGTGCTTGATAGACTGATATGCACCCCAGTGCGTGGTCTTTCTTTCACAAAAAATAGTTCATAATTCCTGTGACACATATTGGCCATAATCTTCAAAAATAGATGATATTCAATACAAGCAAAGTACCGAAGCAAATTAATTAGACTGTTGGTGATGTAGATACCTTAATTCAAAGTAAGTAAAGTGAGGTTGTCTGGTATCAAATCTCTATTTCTGCTTAAGATCTTTTCGATCGCGTAGCGATCATCGTCAGAGCTGGAAATACATTAATAGATATAATTATACATGAAACCAAATTGTTTACAAATTAATATATAAAAGAAGTGTGCAGATGCGTAAGCAAACTGGATCGGTCGTACCTTGTAGCTGCTGGGCGGAAAACGAAGTTCTGCGGATTTTTGAAATAGCGGCTCGCTTAAGAAGGCAGGGCGGCGGTCGGGCAAGTGTGGGGGCGGGGCAGGTGAGGGCGCGGCCGAAGGGTCGAGAGGCGCGGCTACTTCGTTTTCCGCTCAGCAGCTACATCTGCTGCCGCCATCTGCACACTTCTTTTATATATTAATTTGTAGACAATTTGGTTTAATATATAATTATATCTATGAATGCATTTCCAGCTCTGACGATGATCGCTACGCGATCGAAAAGATCTTAAGCAGAAATAGAGATTTGATACCAGACAACCTCAGTTTATTTATCGAAGCAAATGTCAACTACTCTGATTGTTGCTTGAAAACTCTGAGAAATGATCTTGTAATCTTCTCATTTTTTCGTAACATATTTTTGTCACCTATAATGTAGCACAGAATCAGTAAAAAATCATTTTATCCAGTTAAAATGTCTAATAGCCGGTATCAGAGTACACGTAATTTCGTATTGACAAGAAATAAGTGTGTGCAACAAAATAAAAAATGTAGATAAAATAATACAAAAGGGATGGAAAAGCAGGAATTTAGTTAGGAAGACCGTCGAAATAATGATATTCACCCAGTCTAGCAACGCCTGGATGTGCTCCCTATTATGTAATTTAAGTTTCAGCTAAAAAGTCAACTTTTACGAAACGCAAATACATACTGTACCAGTATCTCTTTCCAACTAATGAATAAATATGAACTTTTCTACTCGAAATACGCCATACATCAGCTCTCGCCAAAAAAAAAAAACAAACCAAAAAAAACAGAAAAACTATACCGTGTAAAGATTTAGTAAATAAACATTAATTGAAATTTCTAATATTTTTTAAAAAATTTGTTTAATACACACGTACTATTTCACTCGTAAAGCGGGAGTAATCGATTTCCTGGGAAAGTCTGTCAAGACTAAACTAGCGTACTAGGTCGTTCAACATTCGAGAACTGAACTGTTCTGTCTCCCTTATCTGGATATTTCATACAAGCTACGTATTTAAAGTTTATTTATTTATCGTCAGAAAGCGACCGCTACCGAATCTGAAATCTGTCTGCAAGCGTCACCTTCCTATTCTAAATAGCTTTTGAAAAAATCATGGTTCTACATAACAAATATGTCACCTCCTTTCTCAGTTGTCTTTAAATTACCACGACTAATTTTATAATTGGCCTTAACATGTCGGCAGATAGTCACTTATTCTGTCCAGATACTCACATCTGTATTTAAAGGGGTCATCAATGGTTGTCTATTCCTTACTCAAATTCTTCATATGACGCAATCTAATAAACATTGGTACTTTAAACTCAGTGACGTTCCAAAACATGAATGTGTTTATTTTCTCTTACGAGCATCTAATGTCCGTTTTTTTTACTATTTCAGCCTCGCACATTCCTAAGTCCAGAAAATTGTATCGGCATTTAATTATTCTGGCGTCCAGTATGGTTGTGGACGTCCAATATGGTTACACTATATTTGTATCAATTTTTTCTTTGGGACTTTTGGGTATATCTTAGAATTCACACAATTATTTTAATGAATAAATACATAGGAAACATGCACAGAATGAAATGAACGAGCATGGAATGAATTTGGGTAACAAAGAAGAACAATAAGTAAATGCTGGTAGTAGAATTAATAAATGGACGCAATATTTCAAAAAGAAATCAATCAACCAGTGTATGCCTGAAATGGAAGATTAATGAAAGAAAGGCAAATGAGTGAAAGAACGAATGTGTGCACAAACGAATGCGTGACCGAACGAGTGTAGGAATGAATAAATGAGCGAATGAAGGAATGAATGAATCAATGACCGATTGAAGGATGAATAAATCAATGAGTGATGAATAAGAGAATGAATGAGCGAGTGATAAGTGAACGAATGAGCAACTGGTGAATAAATGAGTGATGAGCGACTGGTAAATAAGTGAATGAACGAGCGAGTGATGAATAAGTGAATGAATGAGCGTGTGATGAATAAGTGAATGAATGACCGTGTGATGAATAAGTGAATGAACGAGCATGTGATGAATAAGTGAATGAATGAGCGTGTGATGAATAAGTGAATGAATGAGCGTGTGATGAATAAGTGAATGAATGAGCGAGTGATGAATAAGTGAATGAATGAGCGTGTGATGAATAAGTGAACGAATGAGCGTGTGATGAATAAGTGAATGAATGAGCGAGTGATGAATAAGTGAAGGAATGAGCGAGTGATGAATAAGTGAACGAATGAGCGAGTGATGAATAAGTGAAGGAATGAGCGAGTGATGAATAAGTGAATGAATGAGCGAGTGATGAATAAGTGAACGAATGATCGAATGGTGAATAAGCGAACGAACGAGCGAGTAAAATGGGTGTGGCGGGCGCCAACGGGGAGCGCAGCTACTCACGGTGCATCTCGAGCGTGACGCGCGCGGTGGCGGGCGGCGTGAGCGCGCTGTTGGACGCCTGGCAGGTGTAGACGGCGTGCAGGTGGGCGCGGCCGAGCGCGGGCGCCAGCAGCTGGCTCTGGCGCACGTTGGGGTGCGCGCTGCGCGCCTCGTGTGCGCTCAGCTGCCGGCCGTCGCGCCACCAGCTCACTGTCGGCGGCGGACGCCCTGCGCACACATCACCCACATTGCAGTCTGCATACACGCAAATACATTTTTATTTACAGAACATTTTTTTACATATTTAAGATCCCTCTTGCACAGTGTGCTAGCTTTCTGTGAGATGACCTGAGCCGGTTCGATTCCCGGCCAGGGGAAAAATGAGACTGCGGTTCTCTAACGTAAATAGTCTCAATTTCAAGCTCAGTGACAAAAGAAAGGTCAGGCAGGCCAGTGAAGCTAGGTACTGTGATGGGAATATGTCATGCTCGCTGCATGTCTCCCTTAGCTGTGGATAGAAAATTAAAAGAGGGCCCGGGCCTGCGATCACCGCAATCTGGCAAAAGGATAGGGTCGGATTAACCTGGACCTAAAATGCCAAATACATTACATATATAAATTACATTACCTGACACTATGAGGACACGCCGAAGAAATAGTTTGTGAGAACAAGTGCAATAAATGCACTTGTTCTCACAAACTAGTTGTGAATGATTTCTTCACGCACAAATTTTGAATGATTTCTTTATAAAGTTTCTAGAAAAATTAAAAGTTTTCTGTGAACATGATCTCAAAATTGCGCCTTTTCAAAAGGGCTCAAACGATATTTTTTCAAAAAAGATTTTAAAGGTAGGACCATGTTTTACTCTTCTTGAATATTCTTAAAGTCATCTTTCAATTCTACTCTCAGAGATACCAAAATTGTGAATTGTACCTCGTATGTTTCTGTTAAGTAGCAGGTACGTGAGGTAGCTGGTACGTTCGGTTGCAATTCCATTATATTGCAGTGTCTGATAGGTAGAACTTGGAAGAGGATGGGTCAGATTCGAAAAGATTCACCAGGCTAGAGAGGTTACGAAACTATTACAAGAACGAGTCTGCAATTTTGTAGCACCACAATTTCATTAATGCGTCGGGAAGGAAGAGTTTAGCTGTGAGGGTGGTGCAATAGGAGTATCGTGAGTGGCACACTACTTTTAAGATCTTCAGTTTGAATTTTAGCGCAGACAAGTTATTTTTCTGATTGGATACAATTTTTCAAGTTCATATAGTATTATAAAGTTGCGTAACGGTTACAAATATGCGAGAAAGTATATTCTGTTTTAGCATCACCAATTATTTAACAAAAATCTGCAAATCAGGTCATAATCGTCTGCATTAACAAATTACTAGAGATATTCGATAATATTGAACCACTCATTTTAATTTTGGCTTCTTCTATGAGAGTCCTTCCTCTGATATCACTTATTCATTACTTGATTATGATATTTTGTAAAACAAAATTGTGAAGGATAAACACAATACGAGTAGTTCCATCATTTGAAGAACCATTTGAATTTAGCGAGCACAAAAATGATTTTATCCCGTAGATTACCATCAGCTCTGAGTGCATCCAGATGAAATACATTATCTACGAATATTAGATCACTGTTTCGGTAGGCTTGACGTAATACATCATCAGATCTGATTTAGAGCGTATGTGACATGTGCGGTCGGGCACGAAGTGAAATTCGCAAGCCCACTAATAGACGTTGGAGAGAGTAAGCTGCCACAGCGCTCAATACTCAATTTAGCTCTGATAGACGCAGACCTACATTGTCATTACCAGTGAATGATTATGGGCAGATACCGGCAGTGTTTGGCTAAATAAGTGAGGTTAGTGGTCATTACATAAAATGGGTGTTTTTGTATTTGCTCATGTGAATAAATATTTTTCGTATTTTAAACTTTCGATTCGATTAAATCACCATGTTCTCCGTTGAATGTCGTGATACGGTAATGATGTGTTATGTAAAATATTTTGCATATTCATGTCGAATTCGAATGTGATAATACTAGAGTAATAGTGTTTCTTTGTCTTATGTTTACTTGAGCTATTGTAGGATCGAAATAATTCTTACTTTTATTCCAATGCCAACAAAATGAAGAACTGTATGTCTCTATTGCACCGATTAGAAAGCGTGAGTCAACAATTGTCGAATTTTAAAAGTTAACTTCTATTTTTTGGGTGTGCGTAACAAGTCTTTTATTGGCCTAAAAACGATCATTGATAAATGACAAATTGATCAATGATACGTGTACTAAATCAAGTACAAACTTGGTTTAGTATACGTACATCTATTTACAAATTATTATGTAGATACGTAGAATAATATTAACTTAATAATATAAATTTAATAATATACAGTATTTTGACTACCCGGAAATTATAAAAAATCAGGTTACCTCCAATTTTTTATGTCCCCTACGTATAATCTTAGTTACACTTATATTTCGATATTTTATCAATGTGTTGGTGTACTGAATAGATCTAAATAGAAATGTAGAATGGTGAGAATTAAATATGACAAAAAATGACTACTATTTATACAATAAATATAGTTTCTCTGACATTTGTGCAGTTTTTCGTTCGGCTATGTCATTAAAGAAGACTTAAAATTTAGCAGGGCGCAGAACAGTTGTGTTGAATTATTCGTGGACGCTTATCGCGACGAAAGTAGTAAGCAGTAAAATGTCGCCCATATTTTTCCCCACTCGCTTAAATATCGCCATTAAGCAATTAAGGTGCTGGCGAAAGTGCTCGGCCTGACGCTGCATAAATTACTCCTCCAATGGAGTGTGCACAATTACGTTGTAATGAATATTGCATGGGCACAACCGCGGCGTGTTCTAGCAGCCTTCAGTTCTCATCTCACTCACTTCTCCAGCCGCCCCCGGTTTCCCCTCAGAAATTGGCGTGCCATCGAGAGCAACCGCGATAAATTACGTACTTCGGTACAATACTTCTTATTTGTTCCTTCTTCATTATATTTTTCTTCTACTTCTTCTTCTTTGTTGTCCTCGTCTTCTTATTCGTCTCTTTCTTCTTATTCTTTTTGTTCGTCGTTATCTCTTTTTTCTTGTTCGTTGTCTTGTCATTTTGCTTCCCACAACGCAACGTGTAAACTATAACATCATCCCATCCATAATCATTTAACTCTCATTGTGATGTGATATGATTTATCTGTCAATCTCAATATGATAAATAATTGTCTTTTTTCATTCAAATGTTTCACAATATAATCGGAGGTAAGTGAAAAGAACATTTTTTGTTTGAAGTCAAATAATGCAGATACAACATTCTTAATATAAACAAAAACTTTGCCATTGATGAAATGTTTTGATCACGTTCTTGTAAATTCACATCCAAGTCATGTAAATGCGATAGTCTATCAGTTATGTAAACCAACGTTGATACTGCCAAAAGAATGGTGGTGGTTTAAACGTACGCCCTTGTAAGTTCACTTTTACAGTGAATGTCAAATAAGCGAGCTAAATTATAAGGAACACCTGCACAACCGGTTGGAACCTTTAATTTTAAATGCCTTCAAAACCTGTAAATTTCTCATGTTGGTACACACTATGCAATATTGTTAATACCCGTCCTTTTCTACTTAGCAAAATAGTTTTAATTACATAGGTTAAAGGCTACTATTACTAGACCGTGATTTATTTGATTCAATATTTTTCCAATTTCTTTCAACGTTGTCTTAAAACAAATATGGAAAATGGCCAAAATGTTTGTTTCCATCCATTCCTCAGAGGATTCATCTGCGTAAAAAAATGTGTAGCATTTTCTCTTCTACGAAATTTTCTTCAAATTGTCTCTTCTGTAAACATTTTATTGACACTATCATCCTCCATGTACGTTTTGTACAATTATATTTTCCTAATATTCATCATTTCGTAATACTTCATCTATAATTGTTATTCAGATATTGTTCTTTAAAAGCTAAAAACATCGTGCTCAAAACACAAAATTGTCAGCTTTGTACATAGTGATTTGGCCAAAATAGGACTACTAAATATTTCTTTCAATAGTATTTATTACATGCAGATGGCAGTCCATCAGATTAAATCTATTTTACTCATTTCCTATGCGCGAAGAAATTGCAGGGAAACTTTGGAGTCTCTCACCTTTAAGAGCTGTCTATGCTTTTGCTAGATACCAAGAAACTTGCGAAAAATCCAAAAGCAATGAAAAATTTCGATTTTTACTGGAAAATGAAAATATGCGATTGTGTTATTCCGCCAATTCGTATACTGCGCTTGACGACTAGATTTCTCAAACCCAGTACGTCACTGCTTGCTACTCAGTTGTCGTCTTGCAAACGAAGCAAGTGTTCGAGGAATAGAAACTTTTTACACTCTCGCTACGGAATAGAATTAAAGTTATGTAATGCTGCACGGGAAAACGGCGAATTTTCTGCAGAGAAACTCTATTTACAGGGCCCTGGTAACGAAAAAGTGGATACATCCAGTTGCTAAATTGAGAAAATAAAATCCTGCCACATGTGATGTAGCCAGAATCTATGTTTTGTGGGTCCATGATATCGAAAAATCGAATGACGGCTAAACGCGTCTTGTCAGTCCGTCCGACTGTGGACAACGCTAGTGACTAAACCGTTCAACCGATTTTCTCCAAAATTGATATTCTCTAATAGATCTGGCTGATGTCACGGATCTTGAATTTGAAACCGATATTTTAATTTAGGGGAGGTTCTTTATATGAAGCTCCTGCTACATTTTCAAAATTTTCAAAATGTTCGTTGAAAACCTTAATATTTTGAAGATTGCCAAAGTTCACAATGTTTTCGGAGTCTTCCTACAACTAAAATATTAAATAAAGAATTTTTTTCTTCAATGAAATCTGTTCCTTAAAAATAATTTTGAAATAAGGTTATGTACAATTTTTCGAAAATTTGAGTACTTTTCGCGTAATTTTGCGTGAAAATACAGCCGAGAAAGTACGTGCTGTTTCAGGCATCACTAGTTTAATATTGTTGGTTTATAAAAAACTCTTGTACTTATTTCCATTAAACGATACTAAGTTATTACAGTATTCGTGAAGACTTTTTTCATGTCATTTTTGTAGTGTTTTTACGAGAGTATTTTCTTGTTCTTGGTAGTATGCATGCTACTTTTTAGAAATCTTTTTGTGTTCGTTTTGTTCAGCAGCATTTTTGCTTTTATAAGCCACTCTTCATGAACGAATGGTCACTTAAGCATATCCAAATGAAAAATAATTCAAACATTATAACTAATATGTAATGTAAATTTTCTTGAGTCAATCAGTTATTGGTTCAATCATAATAAAAAGAGAAATTTCTTTCGTAATAAAATGTTTGCACAAAGCTTTCCCTTGCTACTTTAAAGTTCATAATTTTTTATCTCCAGAGTTAAACATACAGAATTCCTGGGAGCCAAAGTTTCGTAATCAACATACCATATTTCTCTCTCCCGCATTATTTATCAGGATCCAAGTTCCAGGAAGCTCAGAGGCAAGTAGGTGCCTGGAGATATTTTTTGTTTGCTCGGCAGGAGCAGCGCCGTAGCACACTATCTCGCTTCTTCCTTCTCTGTCCTTCATCGTTGTATCTTAAATATGCTTCCCGTCGCATTAAGCCACCACCTTATTCTGCATAATCCTCGCCCTCGCCGCCATGCCTTCGCCGCCGCCGCCGCCGCCGCTGCTTCCATTTGCCCCGGAGAAAAAGCCCAGCGCTGGAGGTCGCCGCTGCGCTGTGGAGTCCTCTCAGAGAACTCCGCTCTTCCAAGGCTACTTATACGGGGCGGCGCCGAAGTGCGGTTGAAATCCAGAGATGCAATTCAGGCTAACCATGTACAGCTGGTTGCAGCGGGTGGAATGAATTTGAAGATGAAAAGGAGTAACTACTAATTCTGATTTGCTTTCGGTTTCTTTGGTCCGAAGGAATGCAACAAAAATTCAGAACTTACGAAATGAATAATTGTATAGTTTTATAATAAATACTCATTTATTCTCTCGGTGAAAATAGTGAACAAAAAGAAGTTCTTTTAATTTTGTTTCGTGTTACCATTCGCAAAAAAATATTTTCTCTGAATTAGAACTTAAATGCGTTGTGAACCGATTTGATGGAACCCTTAAGATACCCAACCTCCTGAAGTACCTTACTTGCGCAAGTATTAATCATAAATATCCTACCTCACCTTTCCCCGCTCCTTGCCAAGCCGTGTTTGTTACGATCATTGTTGAACATCCATCGTTGCTATGGGCAGCCGTGAGCATGGATTGTTGCATACTCCTGGCATTCATACAGTAGTATCATGCATCTACAAGTTCGACCTTCAATTACTGTAAACTAAAATTGATTATGGAATGAATCAAAATACATTCAGGAGCATATTGTATGGTCTTTTAGAAAAGTTAATTTACTCACTGTGTTTAAGATATTTTAAAAAACAGAAACTGAAAGAGTGTACGCTTAAATGTAGTGAGTAATTAGTACGATATCTCATACAGACAGGAATATTTCCTTGTTTTGAAGGTCACGTGTATAAAAATTCATTGAGTTTGGAATACAATTGTAGATTTTTATGCAAAAAATTGTTTTATGTTGAATAATAGAAAATAATAATTAATTGAAAAAACAAAACAGTAACCTAAATTATGCCGGACAAAACACTGTGCAAACTGTAGCTAAATCGTTCCAGGGATTGCCCCGAACAAACTCACAGACCGAACAAATTTGTGAAAACAATGTAATCGGTTTTAATATCGTGTAAATAACGATGCGAGATTACAAAAAGCTAGCTATTTTGAAATCACTGACAAACACTAATTTTGTGTATAAAATTAATCAGGAAGTTCGAGATTTTGAGAACGGTCAGTCAACTTAATTTTTTAACAATCGCTCTTTGACCTTCCATATGAAATATGAAAATTGATTACCATAGAAAAGGGATGGATGAAAAAAGCAAGTGATTAGTGTTCCGTAATCTTCGTTTGTAATTATTATATAGTTTCTAAAATTATTCTAAGAAAACCATTTCCTCTAAATCGGCATCAGTAAATACTGCAAAATAAACTGTGTAAGCACATTTAAAAAAATTGATACAGATAATTTTGAAGAAAATACAAAGTATGAAAAAGTTCACCCTTTTAATTATTAGCTTTCATAACGTTTTTATTAAACCATGAGCACAATCATGGCTGCCAAGTACGAGAGATTCCTCAGCACCAGTTAAACCAAAGCTATCTCTAAGGTTCATATTAATAATTTGTTTATATTATTTATTCATTCGTAGAAATAATTTGTTCATCTTCCATTGGCATTTCAATAAATTTTGAAGCTCATATTTCTTTTTCGAAATTCCTGTTTCTAAACAAGGCAGATCCTTTATAAAACCTTCGTAAAACTCTTTTTCACGAGATCACCTCCAAACTCGCTTTACTTTCTCCGGAGCTTCTCCAGAACACGTCATCTTCCTCCAAGAAGTCGTTTCCGGGAGAGAAGTCGGGAGGTGGGGGGAGGGGGTCGATATGGCTGAGGGTAAAAAGCTGGGCGGGCGGCGGTCTGCGAACTTGTGGTAGCGGGAACAAGCACCGCAGCGATGGCGGCGGCGGCGGCGGTGTGAGGCAGGTGAAAGAAGAGATAGCGACTACAACAGCAACGCTGGCGACAGCTGCGAAGCAGAGGCGGTAGAAAGCACGGGGACAATGAAGGTGGTGCAAGAGCTGGAGGGGAAGTAGAGGGGAAGGCACAGTTGCCACATGTACCCTAATCCTGGAATTTGCACTACAATTTCATGTGAAACTTGTGTGAGGGGAAGACGTCTTCGGTTGTACCAGTGTTTTTATTTACTCGTATTACTTAGTTCTAAAATATTTTTATGTTTTTTATTTGCTTAAAAAGTTTCAGAGTTTAGTAGAGTGAATTAAGTAACTTCATTTATTTAGAAATATTGAAATATATGAAAGCCACGAAATATATTTTGAATACTTTTCAAATATTGGTTTCAGAGGAAAATAGAAATTCATTAAAATTCATAATTTACGCAATAACAACTTTCAATTCAATATTTTATGATATTTCAATAAGATTTTGACACATTTTCTAGTTATTGTAATTGAAAATCTTAATAAAAATTAGTTACAAAGCATTGGATTGACGTAAAAGATTAGAAATTCGAAAGGTATGAAACATAAAGTTTTCCAATATTGGATTCATATAATTTTGAAAAGTCAAAACTATAATAATTTGAAAGATCGAGCGATATGGAAATGTCGAAATTAAAAGATTTTCAAAGATCGACTGGCTGAGTTTATCTCGAAGGCAGCACTGCAGGGGCTCTGACCGGGAAGTCCTCCGGTTCGAGTCCCCACGGCGGCGGATTTTTGACACGAAGCTCATAGCTGGGTCAAATTCAGTCGCTGTCTGGGGACAAGGACAATTCTAGCGCCCGTCTGCTCTAATCGGTGATTTTCCGTGGTTTCTCTGATAATTTGTAGCCGAATGATGGAGTACTCCTCTAACGAACGGGTCACGAACCGCGTGCGATCTTTTCTTCCTCTTCCTTGTTATTTCCTTTCCCTTTCTACGCACACAGTTGGACTTAACTTGCACAACACTACCACAGATGTCGGAAAACCAATCGAATACTTAGAGCTTGCTCTCGCTGGGGCGGTACCCCGATGGGGAGATGCCTGGAGAGGGTAATGGCCTCGATAGCCACTGATCTCATCGTGCAGTGGGGAAGGAACACCACAATATCCCGGGATGAACATTCCCTATTCGAACCTGCTGTGGACTATTGGCCACAGCGTTTGACGTGCTCGGAAACGTTGATCAATGAACAAAAGGTCGGAACCATAGGATTTTCAAAGATCGAAACTGTGGGAATTTCAAAAGTTAAAACGGTAGGATATCAAAGGAAGGTAAACCTTAGGAATTTAAAAGGTCAAAACCGTAGAATTTTCAAAGGAAGAAACCGTAGAATTTTTCAAAGGTCAAAATCGTAGAATTTTCAAAGGATGGAACCATAGAATTTTCAATGGTCGGACTCCCTAAGATTTTCAAATATTCCAGGTGTGAAATATTTGACACCAACGGGAGAGAGTGGTGTAAAGATGGAAGTGGGAGGCGAGGAGAGAGAAGCGATTGGCGCGGCAGCGGGTGGCACAGCTCTGATGAACGCCTGCGGGCCAGGCGGCCTCCATCAAGGGGCGGCCCACGGCGGCGCCGCTCGCGCCAGCTGCGACGGCTCTTGGGCGCAGCGGACAAACAAGAAGCTGAATCACTTTCCGCCGCCAAATAACTAACATTTCTTCTTGCCGCCTCGCCCCACTCCGCCCCTCCCCACCCCGCCCCGTCCCGCCGCGCACCGTCCCGCACCGCCCCGCCCCACCCTACCCCGCCAAGGTCCGCCCCGCCCCGCACCGCGGCCGGACAACTTGCCGAAGGTCCAAGTTGCCCGCAGGGAGCTGCGCGCGGTGATGGAGGTGATAACGAGGAATGTATCGGGCCACCTAAAGCGCTCTGCCGCCTTCCCCAGAGGAAGTTTTATGAGGCTGCGGCTGAGGCGAGGGGAGGCCCGCGGCACCTCCGCGCGCGGTTAACACTGCGACGCCAGTACCCGTGCTACGCGCACTTTCGACTCCCTGGATGCAACGGTACTTGTTCAATAATAATATTGCAAAAATATTTAACTGTTCAGAACACTGTTACGAATAATAGTTAATTGTGTAATTGAGTTACTAAGCCGCATCTTAAATATAGTTAAACATTTATTGATTGATTTTTTGGTGTTTCCGGGCGCGTCAACTACTTCGGTCATTAGCCCCGTTAGTGTAGTGAATGTTTTTTCTCGGATGATGGCGGTGATTTTCCCCTCGCTGGATGGCGCGATCCGGCACCGACCTACCGTCGGTTAATGGGGTTTCCCCCTAACCAGGACTCTCCCACCAGCGGGGCACCGCCCCAGTCGCGACAAGCTCTAAACTCCCGACCGGTCTCCCGGAATATGTGGTAGTGTAGTGCATGTTCGTGTATGTGAGTGTGTAAGGGGAGAGGATAGGACAAGGAAGGGGAAGGACAGATCGCGCGCGGTCCGTAGCCCGTTTGTTAAGGTACTGCTCTGGCATTCGCCTGGAGTTGATCGGAGAAACCACGGAAAACTACCGATCAGAGCAGCCGGCCGCTAGAATTCTCCTCCAGACAGCGACTGAATTCGACCTAGCTGAAAAGCTAGTGTCGAAAATCCTGCCGCCGTCAGGACTCGAACGTAGGACCTCCCGGTCAGAGGCGCTGCAGTGACATCAGTTGATGCACTGAGCTATCGCTCCCGCTTCAAACGTTTATTGCCATTACTGTTCTGCGGTGTGTAATTAAGAGGAACATATTGATCAGTTGTGCCTGACATATCTGGATCCTGCCAGACGTTTAAATACCAGAATTTCTAGTCTACGGTAATTGATGACGTACGATTTAAGATTCGTTTAATATTTTTTTATTCAACAATTTCTGTCCAACAGCAATATTACAAATAACTAAGATATTGGTGAAAACACTGTCGGAAAAATATTAAGGGAATGGTCTTTTTCATTCACATGCTATAGTGGAAAAGAATAGCCTTCCTTATTGTTCATCGATATAAAATGAATTGATATTGAGTTAAGTTTAACGAACTTCCTGTGCGAGTAAAAAACATAATATTTATAATATGAACAATTAAAGAATTTAAATCAATCGACAATGGTACCAGGAGTTTTAGTGAAAGTATCTAGATTTTTTAAGGTTTTTACTGGGATATCCATTTTGTCTGTTGTTCTGGCAACGTTGAATTTGACCCCAATGCACAGGTAGATGGAAAAAGAAAATGCTGAAAAGAAAACTTTATTTATCCTTTTATAATATTCGAATAACCTACGTCCGCGTACGTCCATCATTTACTGTTCTGCGCCTTTCCGTCCACCAGTCGAGACAAATTAGATATCACATGACGCATCTCGCTCTCTTGGAGTGGAACTGAATATCTGTTTGCGGATTCACCTGGAAGATTCTGACAAATTTCTAAGAAATGTGTTTTGCGTTTTATAGATCTGCGATTTTGCGTGGGGGGGGGCAGAACTACGTTTCCCAACTCTTTCGCTTCGGAAGACGCTACGACTAACTGTGATGACAGCTAAATATGACGCCAGTGACGCGATGAAATGACACAGGTCGTGATCGCTGTATTATTCGGACGATTGGTTGGATGTTAGTGATTCTGGGTGCGTCAACTACCGAGGTCATTAGTCCTGTAAGTGTCGTGCATGTTTTTCATTGGGAGGTGGCAATGATGGCGCTAAATGGAGAAATCCGGCACCGACCTACCGTCGGCTAGCGGGGTTTTCCCCATCCAGGTATCTCCCACAGCGGGGCACCGCTCCAGCCGGGACAAGCTCTAAGCTCCCGACCGGTCTCCCGGAATATGTGGTAGTGTAGTGCATGTTAGTGTAAGTATGTGTCAGGGTTGAGGATAGGACATGGAAGAGGTAGGAAAGATCGCGCGCGGTCCATGGCCCGTTTGTTAAGGTACTGCTCTGGCATTTTCTGGGCCTACTGTTAACCTACTGCCTACTGTTAACATAGCTGTAGAGCACGTTAAACCTCAATAGTGTGTCTATCGAAAATTATCGATAGTCTTCAAATAAACTATCGAATAATATCGATATAAAAAAATTAAAACACTCTGTATGTTTGGAATAATTCATAATGTTCTTCAGTAAATAAATACAACACAAGAATATTGTGGTATAAAAATTGAATAATAAAAAGTTGATTCACATAACATCGTATTATTTTTACAGTAAATTCTCTGTGATTAAATGCAAACGTGTTTGAAAATATGTAAAATTGTAATACTGTTTCAGCGTAATCACCTCGAAAAAACGCTGGAAAATATCACTATACTACTTCAATAAATTTAATGTTGGCAACTTGTGTTAGTAAACATATTAAAGGTTATTAGTGAACTTACTAAAGTGCTTAATGTTTATTAGTGAACTTACTAAAACAATTGACTCATTCACATTCATGGTGAACGTGAATTTTGTCTTCTTTCTCTTATTTAGAAAATACAATGTCGAAATAGTGTTCGAATTAGTGATCTCTATAGACTTATATTTAATGTGAGAGAAATAGAAGATGAATTATTTTTCTGAAATAATAGTATTGAAAAATGAATTATCTAAATGTATACATTGATTCCGCTAGTATTCATTGTTGTTAAGAAGTATGGACAGTTTTGTTAGTACAGCACTTTCGAATACTATCGATAGTACCATCATATTTAAAGAGTTCTACACAGGGTCACTATGCGATGTTACTCAAGAATCAGAGTCTAGCTTATGCTTCCCAGGTTTCGCCACTGATATGATCCTCCCAATCTGCCGTATGAGAGGCGCCAAAACAAGGTTTACGAACTGTCCCAAATTGTGACCACGTGACCGAAAATAGATACAATGTGAAGGAGCCTGAGATGCGACAGTATAGGTGGCTCAGTGGAGGATAAAATTAGTAGGATGGGATAGGCTGTCGCCGCATCATTACACCAGTTTTCTACAACAAAGAGTATTCGGAAACAATATTTGAGAAGCTATATAATTGTGGAAACGTCAAAACAGCGGTAACGCTCCGCTGACGTCACGCGGCGGCGGCTCCTTAACTGTGTGCGGCCGGTCACGACAAAAGCAATACACTATCTTCTCGTGGGATTGACATAGAAAATAACGTCGCTTAAGATGTATTGATTGATTGATTTTTTCGTGATTCCGGTCGCGGCAACGGCTTTAGTCATTCATCCCGTAAGTACAGTGCATTTCCCCCCCTCGGGAGATGGTGGTGACCCCCCGCTGGATGGCGAGATCCGGCGCCGACCTACCGTCGACTAGAGGGGTTTCCCCATAACCAGGACTCTCCCACCAGCGTGACACCGCCCCAGCTGGGACAAGCTCTAAGCTCCCGAAATATGTGGTAGTGTAGTGCATGTTAGTATAAGTGTGTGTGTGTGTGTGTGTGTAAGGGGAGAGGAAAGGACATGGAAGAGGAAGGAAAGATCGCGCGCGGTCCGTGGCTCGTTTGGTAGAGTACTGCTCCAGGATTCGCCGGGTGTTGATCGGAGAAACCACAGAAAACTACCGATCAGAGCAGCTGGCCGGTAAATTCTCCTCCAGACAGCGACTGAATTCGACCGAGCTGAAAAGCTAGTGTCGAAAATCCTGCCACCGTCAGGACTGGAATCTAGGACCTCCCGGTCAGAGGCGCTGCAGTGAAATCAGTTGATGCACTGAGCTACCGCGCCCGGTGTTTAAGATGAACAAACTTGTCAGGGGCTTCCTAATCTTAAAACGTGATTTCTACAACTACCTCCACAATTCATGCTCTTTGCACATACTACATACTACAGGCAGACTTGTCTAAATATTACTATGACTTTTGAAACATTGTTCCAGTTTGTTTTGTAAAGCGCCAGGAATAACACAGTTGAAAATTCAATTTTTTTGTGCGAGTTGGGGATTATTGATTTTAAAAAGAGAAGTTTAATCCTCAGATTAGCATGTAACATCTAAATGTACCGACAAAATATTAAGAGAATAATCGTATTGAAATGAACATGAATAATGTTAGCAATTTTTAATATTCGAGGGTAATCTGGATTATCCAGGATAATAGTGTGAGAACGATGTTTAAAATTTGATAAATAATCGTGATCATTCGGAATAACGGTTCTGTTTTTTCAGTCATAAATAATTATTTCATATTAACTCATTTTACAAATACCTGGAGTTATTGAAAAAGCTCAGCACGATTTGTGAACAATTTAAAAATGGGATTTATACATTTTTAATTTAAAACAACTCTTCACAAATCTTCTTATCAGAACATTCTCGTTTATGTTTTGTGTGTAGCAATAAATGAACGATTACATTTTTAATATAAGAGCAGATTTAAAATGGATGGTTTAGAATGTAATTAAAAATGAAAAATATTATCATTGTACAAGGCCTGTCCCAAAAGTAATAAGTCATAATTTTCTTTTGACGCCACAACAAGTCGCATTAAGAATCAGACTGGTTTGGGGAGGTTTAGCTTTAAACGGTTCCTAGTTAAACTGTCTCCGTCCTCTTGTGAGGTTAGAACGTGCATGTTTGTGAGCTCCTGTGTAGTAGTCGTGTCGTACTTACGATGGGGAAATCTTTGGATGAAAGATACGCGATAACGTTTTGCGTGGAGCTGAACGAGACGCCAGTGGAAACTTTAGAAATTTTCATTCCAATTTTTGTCACCCTCACCACCGAGCAGGGGACATGCATCTTTGAGTACTACCTGAAAATAAAGGGGCCGAGCGCGGAGTGTCACACCTCGGTGGCTGCACGCTCCGAGATGGCTCGAATGATGAAGTCGCGTGTGAAAGCGTCATACTCATTGATTTTTGGACACAAAGGAGATATTGCGTTGTCTACCGTGTGCCTATCACACACTTATCCTTTACCAGGGGGTACGAACCCCGGGGTGGGCACCTAGGCGCTAGACTCTTATCATCACTCCCTGCAGGCGCACAAGTACGCCTTTGGGCTGGTATGTGGGTCCGCCAGAACGTAGTTGACCCTCACGGTAAACTCCCCATACAATGCCTGGGACAGGCCACCCTACCAGCTCAGAGTTACTTGCTATCAGGCAAGTACCGGAGTCAGAACAATGCGCCACTCACATGCGCCGGGAACAAGTTCCCTCCTTTTCCCCAGAGTATCGGACCACTGCCACGACGAATCCGAGAGCCCAACTGGGGGCCACCCGAACTAAGGTCCAGGCGTCTCAGAGCTCCCATGCCTTCTCCCTATTGCTTACCGCCAGCTAAAGACGTAATGCCGGGTAATGATGGTACCTGGGCAACTTAACGGATGATATTTAGTTTCCCGCCGGACTTTAAAGTGGGATCCGGAGTACTCCACAGCCTTCGCCCAATACTGTAAGGTCGACGCGCCATAGGCCCAACTGGTGGGTAGCCGAGCAAACCCGACTTCCAGGAGCTTGACATCGCCTACTCACTGCCTGCACCTTCAGGCTAACGACGTGAGCGGCGCCGCGAGACTCATGGTCCGAGTGGTCGTCTACGACACTCCACCAGAGACCACGACGACCTACGCCATCGTGATCCCCTCGGCGGGGGATCACCTTGAAGAATTGTTAGGTGCTGTACCTATCTGATTAACAAATTTGTTGTTAAAACTGTAATACATTACATTTGGGACATACGTTGTATTCATGAAGGAAACTAGAATTATAAATTATCAATAAATTTTGGAAGTGTTGGAGGGTTTGTGGTGTTCTCGGATAGAGACAATGAATGTCAATTTATGTCATTTTTTAATATTTGCAGTTACATATTCATATTTTGTCTATTTTATACTTACGATGTCTCCATATAATCCACTGACGTATGCTGTCTTTTCCATGAGGATCTGGTTATGGTGAGTATGATAGTGGTGTATCATGATTCAGGGAACTTCAAGAAAAACTAGTTTCTATAATGTCACATAGTTTCTCGCATGATGTTTAAGTTGTGCAGTTTCCAAAAACTTCCAGAGTTCAACGAAAATGAGTTCTGCGCCATTTTTTGAACGTCCTTTGCCGTAAAAATATAAAAAGAAAATATTTCGAAACGATTTTAAAACATGTTTTTTTTATAAATTCCATTGATTTCAAGTAAAAATGACGTTCAAATTACTTTTATTTCAACATTTCACATAATTCGTTTTAAAGATCTGATTTTAAAACATATTTCATTTAAGACAAACTTCTATCTTTAATTGGGTACATTAACAATGTTTTTTTTTCAATTTTCGAACATGCAGAGAATTTGCTGACGGGCAGAATTCGCCGACCTGCAGAGTTTGCCGACGGGCAGGCCAGCCGAACATATTGCCATCTATCTGTTGTTTGGTCTCAAGCACCCACAAAACACGAATTTTGGCTAGTACACAACGTGTTAGAGGAAATAATTTAATACAAATAGGAACATGAATTATCCACTTTTTTGTTACCAGTGCCCGGAAACAAGGGTATTTGTGTTGAATAATCGCCGATTTCCGGCACACGATTTAAATACTTTATCTTCTTACGAAGTAAAGCGAGATTGTAAAAATTGACTTGATTGCATAAAATGGTTGTTATCAACTACATGTTGACATATTTAACTACATAGAAACATCAATTTTATGACAGGGGGTACAAATTTGACGATTTTACAGCATGAGAATATGCAACATCTTATGCTCTTTTTTGTTTTGATATATTTGTGCATGCAGTACAATATATTGGATACCTACTAGTTGCCATTTAACGTAATTTTTTATTACAACCTAAATTGTTAGAGAAGCTAAAAGTAGTAAATATCTTCCATCTACCTAATAAGTGAACGCATTTAGTTCTTTTTTAATATACAAAAGCAAAAAAATCCACGAAACGTAAGTATGAACCTAGCTTTGTTATTTTAATCTCCTTTTTACCAAAACGTTATACAGAGAAATAAAGAAAACAATTGAAAATGTTGATCCCGCCTGCTGTTAGGCAGCTTTCATATCAAATTTCGTACAGTGATGAAACTTCGTGGAAATTTGTAGTTAATGAAGCATTAAGAAGTCATGTTCAGAAATACCGGCTGAATGATGCAATTTCAATCAACACAAATATTATGAAATTTGATAAGAAATTTGACAATGTAAAACAAGCTTCGAAAAGGGACTCTTACTAACAAAATCAAGAATGTTCTTCATGCAGTATCTTCCTTTCATTGAGTGAATAGATATTCGAATATATTGAAAAGCAAAAACATGTGGTCGAATTCAAATCGTACATGAAGATTGAGAGAAGATGAGATTGCTCGTGAACAAATACGAAAAAAATCCCCACACATTGAGAGAAACCCATATATTGCCTGCAGCAGCTTCCTCCCTTTGCATCTTTTATTCAAAACCACTTTGCAGGAGAAGGATTTTCAACGTATCTGAAATCTCGAAGTAAATATCCTAAGCCCCAGGGAGAGGCTTTGCTAGTACTCTGGTTTGTAAAGTAAACAAATTCCTTTTGGAGACCAAACTGAAGGATCTGGGAACATCCCTTATTGAAACGTATGTCAAATTACTGCTAATAATACCAGAAAAAATATGTATTTGTGTGCGTATGAGAGCAAAAAGTTTTTTTATTCTTTTGAGAGACGATGATTAAATTCTTATTGCACTTTACCGTATTGAATAAGATAAAACTTAATTCTGAAATTGAGGTAAATGCACTACTGAATTTTCCTAATAGTTATCTACATTTGTGTGTTATTAAGATACAATTGGTTGCTGAGTAATGGGCGCATGTGTAATGTAAATTTCGTCAAATCAGTAGCCGTACCAAGATGTGTCAGATTATTTGATGTTTAAAGTCATAAGTACAATGGAGATCATTCTTAAAAATGAAATGAGAAAGTCTTGCTGCGTCTTATTTCGGTGACGCGCAACACATCGCTATATTCCGGATCATCGACACGGCTCGAATAACGGTCTTGGTAACCGAGGTATGAGCTGTGAGAATATGGGAAGCAATTCATCAACCGGTTCTAAGAGTACAGTGAGGATACACGGATTGCGCACAGCGTGTTTCCGATTGGTCAAAGTAGTCATGTCTCCGATTGCAATTATAAGAGAAAACCACCAAAGCCACCGACCGCAGCAGCAAGTACGAAGTGGTCAGTCTCGTCCCAGTAGTATAACTGACGTTGAAATTCACTCACCGTCGGGTCGGGTCTGGAATTTCACACCACCCAGTCTGCGAAGCGTCAATAACGGACTGCAGTTGTCCCCACGTACAGCATTGCAGCCTGTCCTCTCCAACATTAACACCCTCCATGTGAACGCTGGTCCCCGGAGTTCCAAAGCTAACGACAAGTTCACTCGTCTGTGGGGCGTCTGCGCGGCCGGCGCCGTGGAACAACATCCGCGACCGGAGGCAGGCTCATCCTTTGCCCGCCCTTCCGCCCTGAGGAAGGGCCGACGTTTGCGGCGAGGCAGGGCGCCGCCGCCGCCGCCGCCAGCCGCAACGCAGCCCCGGGCGAAGCATCAACCTTCCGGTCCGACGGCACGTTCAAAGGCCGGCGCGCGGCGGCGTTGGGGGAGGGCAGAGGCGGCGGGGGCGGCGGGGCGGCGGGGGCTGCGCGGGCGGCGCGGGCAGCGAGGGCGGCGGGGGCGGTGGGGGCGGCGCGGCGCGGGGCGACGGCGGAGAGAAGCGGACGGAACACATTCGCGCACAGTGGGCCAAAAAAAAGGCGAATGCGGGCGGAGTGAGTATGGGTATAATGAAATTGTTTCGAAATAAGTATCATAAATGGCACGATAGGAATATCGTACATTTGCTGGACACACGAAAGGCATAGGAGACTGGAACTGAAGGTGCTGCTGCCGCCGCCGCCGCTGCCAAGATACAGGTCATCTTCCCTGGAGAAGGAAGGGGTTCGACGTCATTGGTGGTGTATTCCTTACAACTCTTCAGAATGTACACGTAGTGTTAGGCACGCTTAAATAATGCAAAACCAGACGGAGGAAAATGGGGACAAATAGGCAATTGAATTGTACATAATTTAAATAAGTAAAAAATGGGTGTTTCTAAAATGCATGTAATGGTAGATAAAGGTATAAAGTCTAAAGAAATTTCCAGAAGTCAATTAAAAATTTCGTCTGTTTTCTTTTTACTTTCTCTCTACTCTGTAGCGAGAAAGTTATGTAATGCTGCGCGAAAACGGCAAATTTTTGGCAGAAAAACTCTTATTGCAGGACCCTTATAACGAAAAAGTGGATAAATCCAATTCCTACATTTTGAAAAAATCCTCTATCACGTGGTGTAGCCAGAATCCAATGAATGTTTTGTGAGTCCTTGTTACCAAAAAATCAAATGAAAGCAAAACGTTTGTCTGTTTGTCTGTCTGTCTCTCTGTCCGTCTGTCCGTCCGGCTATCTGTCCGTCGTGAACAACGCTAGCGGCTAAACCGTTTAGCCGATTTTCTCCAAAAATTATACTTCCCGATTGATGAGGTTGATGTCGCGGCCCCTCGAATTTGAAACCGAAATTTTGATTTTGCGTTGTTCTTTACATGAAACCCATGGGAAATTTTCAAGAAAAGATCCCATCGATTTTGATGAACGTTTGTAGTTGGATAGTGTGAAGGGTGTTTAAGAAAATAGAGCAGGTCTAATGTTCGTTGAAAATCCCGACTTTTCGAAAATTACAAAAGTTTAAAATTTTTTCGGAGTCCTCCTTCTAATAAAATATTAAAGATAGAGATTTTGCCTTTAATAAAATCTGTTCCCTAAAGATAAATTTTGAAATACGTTCATGTACAATTTTTCAAAAATTTGAGTACTTTTGCGAAATTTTGCGACAAAATACAAGCGAAAAAGCTCGTGCTGCACAACTAGTTTGAAAATCAAGGCAATATATAAGCGAAAGTGTCCACTCATATTCTACTCTTTCGGAAGCCGACTGTAGGTCGGTGTCGGATCTCTCCACTCCGCGGGTGAGGGGGAAAACCGCCATCTCCAGGCATAAAAACATTCAGTACACTAACGGGGCCAATGACATGGAATTTGACGTGTCCGTAATCTCTAATCAATCAAAACAAATTAAAATTCGCTGTTTTTTGAACGAAACAGCTGTGTACGTCCCTGGTTCATCATTGTTTTGGATTCACCATCCCAATTTTTTTCCAAGTAGTGCTAGACAAATAGATAGGGCAAAAATGTTCGTATTTTTTTGTGGCTCAAAAGCGATCGTGACGAAATACTACTTGTTGAGATGAGACGATAAAACCTCAGACGCAAACTGGCAGGCTCATTCGCAGGAAAGGAACTTTGTGGTTACAGGGTAGAGGAATAAATATGTAGTGCAGCTCGCATACACATACCCCTGTGACTTGGAAATGAAGCAGATAGTCAAAATCATTCTTTCGCTTCCTCTCTAAAAATTAATATTGATTTTATTAAGTACATTAAACCATTACAGTTTATAATCATCTGTGTAAATTAATTTCCATCTGTTTCACTGCAATTCGAGCAAAACAAATTTATTAAGTGATGAGCTATATGAAGCAATATGAAGTTCCTGAATTATCATTTCCATCTAGGTGACGACGTTATCTTTTGAATAGTAAAACCACTGAACGGGTGCCGGCGCAGGTATGTGATTAATTAGGTGGGTGAACGAGGAATTGTCAGCGTGTAGGTCGCGCCGCAACTTGCAAATTGGGCGGCTGGCTCGGCATCTGGCGCGGCTCGGGCTGCGCGGCGTCGGAGTGAATGGGCGGCGCCGCGCGCGCAACTTGCGGGGCCTCTCTCGAGGCGCTCGTGCAGAATAGCGAAGCCGCGAGACGCCGCCGTTTGGGTGGAGCCGGGCGGCGAAGGGAGGGGGGCGGACGCGATGAGGGCCGTGACGCCGGGCCCTGTGGGTTGAGAGGGGAACGGAGGGGAGTGACGGAATAAAGGAATCGCGCAGGGCGGAAGGACGGGCCGGGAGTGGACGGGACGGGAGCGGACGGGCCGGGAATGGACGGGCCGGGAATGGACGGGCCGGGAGTGGACGGGCCGAGAGTGGACGGGGAGAGTGGACGGGCCGGGGGTGGACGGTACGGGGGTGGACGGTACGGGGGTGGACGGTACGGGGGTGGACGGTACGGGGGTGGACGGTACGGGGGTGAACGGGCCGGGAGTGGACGGGACAGGAGCGGACGGGACGGGAGTGGACGGGACGCGACGGGATTGGACGGGACGCGACGGGAGTGGACGGGACGCGACGGGAGTGGACAGGACGGGGTGAGAAGGGATGGGGAAGGACGGGTGGAGGAGGGGAGAGACGGAAGGGCCGACCAGGACGGAATAAGGAGAGGGACGGGTTGTGAAGAGGAGGGACGGGATGAGAGGTGGACCGGGACGGCAAAGATGGGATGAGCAGGGGAGGGAAGGGACGAGATATAAAGAATGGGATAAGATGGAAAACAGAGAGGCGGAACAGAGCGGGAAGGGATAGGTAGGGTCAGGATCGGATGGGAAGGGCCGACATTCTCACAAGAAGCGACGGGTCGTCACGGCATCACCATGTCGAGAGCGAACAGGCGTTACAAACGACCGGGAAGTGGTTGGGGCGGGGGGATGAGAGAGGCGAGAAAGGAAGAAGCGGGAAGGGGCGGTGGGGCCGCCACTTGCAGGAAGAGGCCGAGAGGAATACGGCGCGGCGCGGCGGGAAGAGATAAGGCGTCTGGGTCCGCCAAAGCGCGGACGGGGGCGGGGCCGCCGCCACCAGACGTCGCGTCGGCGCGGAGGGCCAGGGTGGGGTGGGTGGGGGCGGGGCGCGAGTGGGTGCGACGTAAGCGTGCAACTTGGGGAGGCGCGTATTGTTCGCGGCGGGATGCGTGTCACGTCCCGCGGGGCGCGAAAGAGCCGGCGCGCGGCGACTGGCGGCGAAGACTCGTTGCAGGAAGCCCCCGGAGGGCGGGGCACAGTGGCCGACGCAGCGCTCGAGGGAGCTTCACCTCACAATGCTTCTCCAGGAGAATCTGCTACCAACCTTTTTTACTACCTATATGTACTTTTCGTATGTGTATGTGATTGCTTGATTGATTGATTTTTTCGTGTTTCCGAGCGCGCCAACTGCTTTGGTTATTAGTCCCGTTAGTGTAGAGCATGTTTTTCGCGGGAGATGGCGGTGATCTTCCCCCGCTGGATGGCGAGATCCAGTGCTGACCTACCGTCGGCTAGTGGGGCTTCCCCCTAACCAGGACTCTCCCACCAGCCGGGCACCGACGCAACCGGGACTGACTCTAAGCTCCCGACTGGTCTCCCGGAATATGTGGTTGTGTTGTGCATGTTAGTGTCGCGTAAGAGTAAGATCGCGCGCGGTCTGTGGCCCGTTTGGTAGGGTACTGCTCCAGCATTCGCCTGGTGTGGATCGGAGAAACCACGGAATACTACCGATCAGAGCAGCCGGCCGCTAGAATTCTCCTCCAGACAGCGACTAAATTCGACCTAAGCTAGTGTCGAAAATCCTGCCGCCGTCGGGACTCGAACCTAGGACCTCCCGGTCAGAGGCGCTGCAGTTACATCAGTTATGTGTATGCGTATTTATATTGTTACCATTCTAGGTGGTGAATTAAAACTCTGTGATGTTATTTTAACAAAAACGTTTATTTTGTTTCTTAACACAATCACTGTAAACACTTGATTATTCTTTATATGTCACACTTCTCTTGATTATTTATTGACACTACATTTCTCTTGATTATTTATTTACACTGTTCACTTCTCTTACGCTGTCACACAGTCCTAAGCACTGGCCACAGTTCGATGCACTGGCCACAGTCCACTGCACTGACCACAGTTCGATGCACTGACCACGGTTCACGTCACTGAGCACAATCACTGAACTGCTATTCACCGCAATGCACACACTTCAGAGCTCAGCTTCCACTTCAGACTTAAGACTGATTCGCGGTCGCCGGCCGCCGCGTATTTATACTCGAAGGGCGCCGTCGAGAATTTTCTGGACTTTGCGATACGCCCAGAACCCTCTGGGACTAGCTAGTTGGAGGGCTGCCGACCGATGATGCAATCCGTGCATACAGGTAGTTCGTGGTGGTACCGGCAGATGACGCATTATTCGTTACAATATGTATGTATAATGGATGCATATACTCGTATGAATGCAGGTACGAACGTGATTGTTCAGATGGTTGGTAAATTTGTGTGTCAGTAGTCAGTAAGAAATACACATATGTATAAGTACATTTTAAACGTACTATTAATGTTAGTGGTTGGTTTTCTATGGGTTTCTAAAGGCAGCTCTTGTATTGTTTTATTTTGATGAAGTTGTAGATGTAGTTGTCATTTCTTTTGTGTTGTATTGTAAATGGTTTTTTATTGAAAATGTAGATGTATTTTAAATCTGTATGCTTGTGGTTAACACCTGGCATTCAGCCAATTGTAGCCAAATACATATTATTATTATTATTATTATTATTATTGTTATTATTGTTATTATTGTTATTATTGTTATTATTGTTATTATTGTTATTATTGTTATTATTATTGTTATTATTGTTATTATTGTTGTTATTATTGTTATTGTTATTACTATTATTATTATTATTATATTATCATTATTTGTTTTCTTTTCACTACAAAAAGTGTCGGAGGACAATCTCAAGACACAATTTGTCAGTACGAAGTCATGGAGCTTCGGTTAAGAAATACTTTTACTTATGGTCTTGTGTTGGTCCAGTTCTCACAACTTGTAGTCTTTTACAACTTGTAGTCTTTTACATTTTGATGGATTCAAGTGATGTCTTCATATTTTGATGGATTCAAGTGATGTCTTCATATTATTGATGGATTCAAGTGATGTCTTCATATTATTGATGGATTCAAGTGATGTCTTCACATTATTGATGGATTCAAGTGATGTCTTCATATTATTATTATTATTATTATTATTATTATTATTATTATTATTATTATTATTATTATTATTATTATCTAAAATCAAACAACAGTCATAAGCTGCACCAGCTGCCTGACTATTCCTGCAGTACTTAGTTTCTCTCAAGAAAAAAGTACTTTGCTTGATGGCTGCCGTATTGAGGAACCGTTTGGCAACTTCAAAAATCATCAGCGTGACGATTAGCATTTTTATCACAGAACGTACAACTATGGGACGTATTGTTGTGGGACGTATATACTGTTTGGAAAGCGTTCACTTACTTTGAGTGTAAAGAATTGCAATGTTTGACTGAAATGTTTTGTAGAAAAATAAACACTTGCCAGCACGTTAAAAATGACGTCCTATAATTTACTATGTAGTTGCGTCCTACAATTGTAATTTATGATTTGGTTTTTCCAAACTCAAATACATTTCTTCGCCAGACTATTGCAGTTACATTGCTGGCCACCCTCGTAGAGGGTATTACCTCTGTGAATCTGCTTTGATATCCCGACTTTTTTTCTTACTCCCTCTACCACCTACTCGCATGTTGTTCCAAATTCTCTTTTCATGGTTCTTGAAGGTTCTTAGAGTACACTGAATGTGCGTTGTACATGTCATGCCATTAAGAGTGGGGTTAATTTTAAAGAATATCACAAATTTGGGAAATTTAAATACACATTTGTCTTACTCGAAATCAATGAATGCTTGTAAGAAAATATGAGAAAAGGAAGTTATTCATACTTTTTAAAAAAATTAGATTTAGATTTTTCATGAGAAATACAAGTTTTTGATGCGACGTTTATTCGTCACATAAGTCTGTTATGCCGTGAATTGCCTTTTATATTTAACCATTCATATTATATAAGGCCGATCTGGATGGCCGAGGTGGCTAAGAGCGAGTACCGACTCAGCGCTTAGGTCCGAAGGGTCGCGGGTTCGAGTCCCGCCTTGGGCATGGCTGTTTGTCCCTTGACTTTGTGTGTGTTGTCGCGGAGGGCCTCGCGTTCTGCTGACCCCAGATCAGAGGAGCTCGCAAGTGTTTGTCTAGTGTATGGTCGAATATGCGTCCCTTCGGGACGTAAAGGGCAACCGGCTGTCGGCTGGATAAAAGCCCTAGGGGAAAATATTATATAAGAAAATCTAGGAAATTGTTAAAATAAAGTTAAATGTATTTTAAAACGCTTGAGATCATTGGGCATATGATTCGCAAAATTTATAATAATGCAGAAATGTGTACTAAATGGCTATTTACTACTTTAATTTTTAATTGGAATTGGAATTTTATTCAATTATTTTGTTACTTTTCGGTACAATTCAAAATTTTATTATTCACAGTTTAGTTCGAACATTATATTAATACAGTTCTAATTAGGGCTTGTCTCTTTGTTTCCTTGCATAGCTTTCCATACTTTGAAATGGCAAATGTGTTATTGGATACTTTGGGGAGGAATTTGGCTCTTATCCAGTTTCTGTCTGCCATCTCTGCGGTTCCACAAAAGTTTGGAGCTAATTATTTTCCCTTTTGCACTCTCTCTCTTGTAACTTTTAGGGCATTATAGCGGGTATTGATAGTGACATTAAAATTAGATTTTGTGGGGAAAAGTCTCTGTAGTTAGCTCGTAGAGCAATCTACTGAGATTTTCCGTATTTTAAGACAGTGACATAACCTTCTTCTTCCAAGCCATTGAATTATCGCTACTGATTAAAAGTAATATATTTTTCTTAGTGTTTCACTCAAACATTTTACTTCGTGTCGCTTGATTCACGCAGAGTTTTTTCTCGATTTGGAATGACAATTTCTGATAGCTGCTGCAAGTGTTTCCTCTGTTTCCGTGGAAACGGGTGTCCTCTTTTGTGATGCTTACCACAAGATAGCGAAGAAAATTGTTTTCTACAACTACAAAATACATTTGATTGAAAACTCATAATCCGGTTCTTAATTTATTTGTATTTAGTTTTTAAATGTGTTTTTACTATTTTCTTTTTTACTCATGTTGATTGTATATCTTGTGTTTAGCATAAGCCGCCATCCTGATTAGGGTTTTTTCGAGGTTTTCCTGAATGGATTTACTCGTAAGACAGTTGGTCCCATGTTTGCATTTGTAGAAGAAAATTTAAAAATCTCTCTCTTCTCTAAGTTTATGTTAGAATGTTAATATTTGTTTATTGTTTATTAATATTGTTATGATCTATGAAATCTTTATCTGTGAATGAATATTAAGTGAGGCGCAAGAGAATATTCAATACATTGTTCTTCTTCTTTATTATTATTATTATTATTATTATTATTATTATTATTATTATTATTATTATTATTATTATTATTATTATTATTATTATTATTATTATTATTATTATTATTGTTATTATTATTGTTATTATTATTAAATTATTACCATTGGGTTGGTCTAGTTTTTAACAGAATACGATATTCCCTTGATTTTACCATGAATAATTACGTAATTTATAGCAAATCACTGACGTGGATATTATGTATCTACGCCAACTGTTGGTTCGTATTCCCATAATTGGTCATGAACACGATGGTTCACCGCAGTCGAGTCGAAAGTGCAGGCTGCGGGGCCGTGAGGGATTGTGTCCGCGGAGACGCGCTCTGGGAGGCACTGTGCATGGCGGGCGGCCGCCAGCGGCTCCGCGCTCGCCTCTCGTGCTGCCGGAAGGCGGCGGCGCGCGCATTGCCGCGAGAGAGGCCGCGAGGGCGCCGGGCCGCCTCCGTTCGCAGACAGGCGCTCTTCGCGAGGGATTATTCACTTTGCTCCACCCGCGCAGCGGCTGTGCGGCCGCTCATGCGAATAAGCCCCCACCCCCACCCCGCGAGCAGGTGATCCTGTGCGGGCTGTACGTGCTTCCGTTCAGAGCACCGTTTTGAAATTCTGGGAATCATCTTGAAACTTCTGTGCTCTTTTTGTATTTAACCATTACACGTCTCGTAGAGGACAATTGGCTTCAGCGCCGTTAATCCCGGGGTTTCTAGTCGGTCAACTAACCAGGAATCCGCAATGTCTCGAATGCGCTTAACCTTCGTGGCTTCGCGTTATTAACGAATTAGGCTAGCGACGCCGGTTTTGAGTTTGTGATCCTTCAGTAGAATCATCCCAGCATTCGACTGGATGTCCGAGGGAAACCACGAAAACCTCGGTCAAGATGGCCGGCAAGGGGAATGAACTCGGGTCTCGCGAATGCGAAATCAGCGCGCTACTCGCTCGGTTCTGTGTTCATAGAGTCCTGAAATGATGAAACATGAAACTTTCGAACCTGTTTTTCTTCTTTTAAAAATATCCGATGATTCATTTTATTCCGATAGTAGCGGACCCGGCCATGCCTCCCTATTACAGTGCATTAAATAAATAAATAAATAAATAAATAAATAAATAAATAAATAAATAAATAAATAAATAAATAAATAAATAAATAAATAAATAAATAAATAAATAAATAAATAAATAAATAAGAGTAAATAAATAAATAAATAAATAAATAAATAAAAATAAATAATAAGATAAATAAATAAATAAATAAATAAATAAATAAATAAATAAATAATAAATAAATAAATAAATAAATAAAATTAAATAAATGCAATTTAGGGTAAAATCAATTTATTCAATAGGTTAACTACCAAAATTAACTACACTTGAATTACGTATTAACTACACTTGAATTACGTATTAACTACACTTGAATTACGTATTAACTACACTTGAATTACGTATTAACTACACTTGAATTACGTATTAACTACACTTGAATTACGTATTAACTATACTTGAATTACGTATTAACTACACTTTAAAAATCGTATATTCAAATAATGTTGTGCACCACCAGAATTTGGTTCAGACTTTTTGCTTTCTAGGCGGCAACTTCGGTGTTATTCGATATTACTAGTCGAAGCGAAGCGTGTAGTTCAAAAACGTATCCAAGAATCCTACTTGAAACAAGGTCCTCTGGAAACGGAGCAGGGCTCAACTCGTCGATTAACTGGCAAAAACAACGCCCCTACATATCCGATTTAATTCAAACCTCTCATTAAATACTTTTGATACTAATAAGAACAAAGTGTGCAAGTTTCGGCGAAATCAATCGAATATTTTTCTTTATACTTTCGGCAGGCATGCGGACATTCACTTATACAGGTCAACATATTTTATTTTAAAGACCCCTCCTAAATCATCCCATATAAGTTAAATTATCACATATTAAGATTTATTTTATTATTACCTATATTTTCATTCAATGTACTTCTCTTCCCAGTCCGCGGCTGATTATATACTCTGTTATAAATTCATTATGGTTAGCCAGATAGGAAATGTATTAAAATTACCTTATCTTTCCTTGAGAACAAAGAGTCAATTTCACCCCTTCTACCTTCATTATTTCTTCAATCTGGAATATTATGTCTTACCTCAACCGAATCTGTTGATCACGTTTTGTATATTTACATAAGGATGGTAATTTTTTTCTGTTTTCATATTTTCTTTCATTAAAAGTAAATTAGGTTTTTCCGCCAATGTAATTTCTATCGAATTATTATTTCAAAATGAGAGAACGAATGGCAGAAGTAAAGTTTGTCTGTACAAACACCTAATGCAGAAGGAAAAGGGAATTTGTCGGTCGGGAAGGGCATATGAGACAAGATAGAAATGAAGCGTATAAAGAGTACGGTAAGTAGTTGGAAGGAAATATAACGAAAAGATAAAAAGCAATGAAAAAGGAGACGGGATATTAAACATCGATTTCCTATCATAAAAAAGAAATCACTTTCATTGTGTTTGCTGTTCAGAATACCGTATTTGTATTAGCAATCATTTCTCATATTTCTTTCGTGACTTTAAAGCCCAAGTATCCGTTCTAATTCCTCACTTTCAAAGGCAATAATGAAATAGTTAACTATTCAAAATAGATGGGAATCCGAGGCGATTGGGTGTTGACTTTTACAATACAATAGCAATCCATGAATATAACTATGTCATGGATGTATATTCGCTGGTTATGTTTTAGAACTCATACAACTTCTCGATCATCTTTGTTTCTTTACACAGTGCACTGGCCAAGGGTTTTTTCGTTTTTAACTTGTTTTTCAGAAAATGATTTTAAGAAACTGTCATTTGAGAAAAGTTTTAAAAACCTTTATCCAAGCCAGGAGATAAGATATTTTTTCGCTTATTTCGTTGTTACACAAAACGTGAGAGGCCTTCTACTGATTCATCGTCTTCGCATTCACTAGCAGCATTGTGGCTTTGGAGTACAAAATCTCTAATCTTCCCATGGGCGCATCTTAACCACACCTCTCAATTCCAGTCCCATCCTATTTAAGGTTGAGCGCGCCGACTCGTAAATCTGCACCACGCGGACGGAATCGTATTCGGTTTTGGGCGGGTCGCAACGAACGTTGAAATAACGACCAATCGGGGCCCAATCACACCCCTCCGACATTCGCCTCCCGACCCTCCCGCTCCAAAACCACCCACCCACCGCTCGCCTTCACAACCGCCCACTCGCACAACCGCCCACTTGCACAACATCCAACCTGCCCACTCGCACAACCGCCCACTCGCACAACCGCCCACTCGCACAACCGCCCACTCGCACAACCGCCCACTCGCACAACCGCCCACTCGCACAACCGCCCACTCGCACAACCGCCCACTCGCACAACCGCCCACTCGCACAACCACCCACTCGCAAAAACCGCCCACTCGCACAACCGCCCACTTGCACAACCGCCCACTGGCACAACCGCCCACTGGCACAACCGCCCACTGGCACAACCGCCCACTGGCACAACCGCCCACTCGCACAACCGCCCACTCGCACAACCGCCCACTCGCACAACCGCCCACTCGCACAACCTCCCACTCGCACAACCACCCATTCGCACAACCGCCCACTCGCACAACCGCCCACTCGCACAACAACCCACTCGCACAACTCGCACAACCGTCCACTCACAACCGCCCGCTCGCACAACCGTCCACTCGTACAACCGCCCGCTCGCACAACACCCAAATCGTGAAACCGCTCACACGCACAACCGCCTCCTCGCGCAACTGCCCATTGCCACAACCGCCCACCCAATCGCCAACCCGCCCGTCACTCCAAGACCGCCGCAGGGATTTACACCCTCGCCGCCGCCGGAGGGGCTCCGTAATGAACTCCTGCCGGCTGGCGCGCCGCTGTAGGAGACTTAATCGACGCCAAAGAAAATAATCTAATCCTGACGCTTGGGGTCGGAAAAATCTAATCCCGCTCAGGAGTCGGAGCGGGCGACGGGGGTGAAGGGGTGAGTCGGAGGCGCCGCGTCGCGCTCGAGCTGTCGGCAGGAAGGGGGCGGGGCGCGAGGGGTGGGGGTGGGGGGCTCTTGGCGCGGTTCGATCGCATCGATTATTCGATAATCTACGGCGTCGTAGCTTTGCGTCGCGTCGCCCCGCGCTGACTCCGCGGCGTGTCCCTGGCCGCCCGACGCTCTCGCCTCGCCGCGGGAGGGCCTGCGCCCACAGGAAGGTTCGAGGCGACCTGCCTCGGACCCGCAAAGGAGGGTGGGAGAATTTGGCGTTTACGGGCGTGTCAACTACTCACGTCTCGTAGGTGTAGTGCATTTTAAATGTGGGTGGGTAGCGGTGTACTTCCCCGCTGGTGTGAAAAATCCGTCGGCGTCCTAAACGTCTGCTTGAGGGCTTTCCCACTCCATACCACTTCCATCCCACTTCCATTCCACTTCCATCTCACTTCCATCTCCCTCAGAGGAGGCACGCCCCAACAGGGACAAATTCTTAACTCCTGACTGGTATTCCGACATTTGTGGTAATGTAGTGCATGAAGTGTGGGTGTGTAAAATAATGAGGGGGCAAGGATGAGGAAAGAAAGACTGCATGTCTTCGGTGGCCCGAATGTAGCAGTATTTCTCCGGCAGTCGCCTGGTATTGGTGAGATACACCACAGACAACCGTTGTTCAGATGAGATCGCTAGAACTCTCCTCCACATATTGATTGAATTTGAACTGTGTAGCTAATGTAGGAAATCTGCTGCTGAGTTGGTCGAACCGTAGGACCTATTGGTCCTATACTGCCGAGGAAGCTATGTTATCGCAACCGGTAGGAGGTAGGGCATTCCCATGATGAAGCAATTTCTGCGAAAAGAAATTTGGAAATCACTGTCGTTCTGAAATTGCCAAAGAAAATGAATACCAACCATATGAAGAGTCACACTGTAATAATACACTCCCGTTCGATAGAAAGCATTGCACACATCTTCCTGAATTTTTTTGCTGCCAATAACATTAGACTACAATAAAAACTTTTTCGTAACTGGAATGAAAATGTGTGTTCTTTACTAAATGGAGGGTGCTGAAATCGATACAGTTTACAGAAAATTTATATAACGTCACATTAATTATTTACAAAATTGCAACAAATTGCATTGCATTGCATTCTATACAGGTCTCTTAACTTACAATAAAGCATAATTTTGGATGTAACAGATTTGTATATAGTTTTCAGGTTTTTCAAAAATTAAAATATAACATTAATATAGTATATAAAATATATTTACTAACTAAATAACACCAATATACTGATTTTTGTATGTTGAACTGCACGGTTTCGCTCAAACAAACTCGCAAAAGTCACCCATCATGTAAAATTACCAATTGCCTAGGCATCGTCGCTTCACTTCGGCAATTTCCTGGTGAACTCTCGCTCTCTCTCTCCACGCGCACTCTCTCTCTCTCTCTCTCTCTCTCTCTCTCTCTCTCTCTCTCTCTCTCCACAAACTCTCTCGCTCCACTCATATCACCACCTAACCAGGAAAATAGACCAACTGGGAATCCAGGATATTCACTTCAGATATAACTCCTACTAAGGAACGTACGACATTTGGAGAGCAGAAACTTGGTAACCAAACTTACAAATTTAACAAAATCAAACCTCATAACAAAATTCCTGTTAATTCAATTTCTTTTTAATACTCAGGAAACAATCACATGCATGTGAAGATCATTCTCAAGCTGCTAGTTCTCTACTGTTCATTCTTGTTTCAAAATCTCAATCACGAAGGAGGTTCCTCATTTGAGGCCCTTCCTCAGCAAGAACATTGGCTTCTCTAATACCGAGAAAAAGTTCCCTTAAGTACGTAAAGAGTTTAAATATCTTTTTGCGTATACTTGACACTAGGGCTCATTAACCAAGTTTAATACAGTTCACGTCTCGACCAATTTATTTGAACGTAGTGTTTTTTTGTGTCCCTTAGCAGGCCGTCACATACGACTCTCGTCAAATATTAAAAATTCCGAACATTATTTATTGACGTTTTCATTAAGTTTTATTACATAGGAATCGCAAAGTTCATGGTGAGTCCATGACTTCTGACCTCTTAGAGAACAATCGGAAAACAGTTTGTATGTTGTTTCTAAGCTTTGTAACACATATCTCCTCTTTTATTGTAAACTACCCAAATAGCATAATGTATTCGAGTGGTTTATACTAACACGTCTCTTGGGCGTATCCTTCAAATCACGACTCAAAACACGACGCTTAAATCACGAAATACAAGCCAGAATTATAATACCTCTAAATCGCACTTCTTAACCTCTTCAAATACTCAGGATTTCGTTGTCAATAAAATTGCGATCAAGCGCTAAAAATTAACCAGAATTACCAATATTAAAATAATTATTTTCCCCGGAGAAAGAAACGGTCGCAATAATAAACGGGAAGTGTCTTCATATGTAACAAAGAATTGGCACGTGTTGTGAAATTCCCGTTTATTTTGTATCAGCCTACTGAAAATATTAAGAAATATGTAGTGGTGTACCTGATATAAAATTATCGTTATGTAGGGTAATGTACTGGGAAGGTAAAACGTATACAAGTTGATATGCTGAGACAACGACAATGCGGACAGAAATAGTTTTTCTATCGAATTTGCAGACAATCATTATTGCTTATCTAATATAATGTTTCCTTTACAAGCATACAACTCATCAAATTTATCTGCTATAAAAATAATATCAAACATATCTCTCATATCATAAGAAACCTTTGATAACTCAACGAAAAAGTTTAATTGTTTTGCTTCTGTGATGTCACATAAACAAAAATTTTGCAGGAGGATATCTGATTCAGTGTGACCACTACTGTGGGGCACAATGAATTGGCAATTTACATTTGAACTTACCGCTTTAGCGCTACCACAATTCAAATAGTCGGGTTCTAAGGCTCGTACGTTGAAGGACCCACGGAATTTCCTACTGAGAGGCAGTATTTCCCGTATATACGGCGTGTTTGATGCGCAGTGGTATGAATGCCGGCAAGTTAACTCTGAGAATCTGAGTTCGGGCCTCGGAACGGAAAAAAAATTTTCCTAGCCGAAAACACTTTTTTCGGGTTTATGTGGTAGTATAATATGGTGGAGCACTTAGAAAGAATGTGAGAAATTATGGTCTTCGTAGCGCCACTAGTTAAATTTACATGTCCAATTTATGTTTAAATTTATAAAAGTTTATTTTAATATGGATTAATGATTTATTCTGTGGGCCATTTAATACAAAAGGTAAACTCATCATATCATAAAATGTGACTGGGGCAAAAATTAAATGTTCAAGTCTGGCGCAAAAATTAAATGTTCAAGTCTGGCGCAAATAAATGGAAGAATGAAGCAGAGATTGAGCTTAACGAAATTTGACAATTTAAATACAGTGGGCAACGGTAATGAACAGGTGTAAGGAATTTCGGAAATCTACCTACATACTACATCGTACACTTGCAGGAGAAGAAGACAGTAGAGAACATTTGCAAAGTACTTACAAATTCTAAAAACACGTAATTACTTTAATTTAAAGTAAATTACTTTAATTTAAAGTAATTTGGAACAAGGCAAGCCCGTTTATTACAGTTACAATATTTTAACTCTAAAATATATTTGATAGAAATAAGCTGAAAGTCTAAAATATTTTTTTCTTTATCTTTACACGATCCTTCTAACATTTGGCATACCTCCACAGAAGAAAATAGTGCATTAAAATTAAAACGTAACTATACTTTATTGTAATCACTCCCACCATCAGTAAGATAACTAATATGGAAGCTTCCTTACCCTAGTGATGAGCCTAGCGCTATTGAATCTCACGAGTATGCTCGTTTTGTGCCTCATTTGCAATTCACATGACTCGACTCTTTTAGCAACGCTATCTGACCTCCAGTCACCCTGCGCCAGCAGCGTATCCTTTGAGCTTCCACGCGGCCGTCTTCCGTCATACAGCGGACCGTTCTCTTATCGTCACGCAAGCTCATTCACCCACGCACGCGTACAAAATAGCGCGTTCATACGCGCGTACGCATCTCTCTCGGCGGCTACGATTCGCCAATACGTACGACCATGTCCTCAATAGTGGAATGGATAGCTTTTTGAAAAGACCCTCCGCGTGGAGAGATACTCCCTTATCGTTCGCCGGCGACTGATATATACAACCGAAGCAATCTCTTTTGCTTCCTTTTCATTCGCCGGACGGTTTTGAGTAGCCTCCGCCGGATTCTAATGGAAATGCCTCGCCGGCAGCAGTGGATCCCCATAGCGACCCTGGGGCCGGGCCAACCTCCAACAGTGGGCCAGGACGAACCAAAGCCGCGAGATGAATTTAACCTATTGATTTGATTTATACTGAAATGATTTTAAAATATCAATATTGAATATAATCTTTAACATAATCTGAACCACGCTGGGTATAGCCAATTTGAAACGAATGTACAATCTTTGGAATTTATTAACACAATGTGCCCGACTTTGAACAAAAATATCTGAAATATGTGTGCAATTCTGCACTTAGTAACTGCTTGAAACTATCGATCATCGTAATTTATTGATGCCAGACTCCCATGTCCTTTATAATGAAATATTACTTACGTGGGCCGACGTCCTATGTAGTACGGACTAGGAAAATGCTGAAAATGTATTCTTTTAAGAATAACACAAAATGATTGATGTGTTAAGTCTATCTAGTAATAAAAATTAGCCTTCATGATTCGATAAAATAATTACATTATTTATTGCTGCTATTGGAAGTTTTATTTACAATATTTTACTTTAGAGGTTATTTGGCATGCTATAAAATTTAATATGTGTTTTGTTAATTAAAGACCTGTTTTTTGTTAAAAAATGTCTAATAACTTCTTTGCATTGAATTTTTTTCTGCTATTTTGCAAGACGATTTTCGAGGCGCTTACAGTTTATGAAATTCACGTCCTCCTCGCTGCCCGCGCTGCCTAAGTCAAGAATCTTCCGCGAAGAGTCCCGTCCACCAGCAGTAATCTTCTGATCTTCCTTCTTGATGTTGAAGTTACTTTGAAGTTAATGTCCTGAATCTAATATTAAACAATTAACACTGTTCACATAAGTAATTATTCGTGAACACCTCTGGTGAACATCCCTACTCGAAACTGCTTTCTTTCACAACTAAACGTTCTATCTGCCAAACTATTAAAAGGATTTAGCTTTTCATGTGTTCGCGACGGTGACTAGCAATCTTCCGATGTGCTCGCTACGGCGACCAAATGTCTTCCCTCAAAATCATGACTCTGACATCCAGCAACATCAACATTATAACTGGATGCAAAACTGCAATGCTTTGAAGAGCTGAAAATCGTGACGATCGTTTTTCATTTGGTTGGCTGCGGTGAACGCGTACCTACAGACTTTCGTAAGAACTAAATTTCTTGCGTGTTGTTAGTGATGTCTCTGTAAACGAAAAGGCGAAATATTGCGTAGCATTTGGTTGTAAAGAGCGACAAGAAACTGTAAACTAGATACAAATTTTATTAGATGAGATATTATTTGGTAGCCATTATATTTATTTTTTTAGGTTTCCGGTGACTATTATTTGCTAAAAATTGATCTAACAAAATTATTAAAGATACGTAAACAAAGAACACTTCCCTGCGTGAATATTAAAAATATCTCCAAGAAATTAAAGACTAGATTTTGTGACTATTGTAGGAAAATTGCAATTTCAAAGTATTAAATATTGGTTGCTTTCAACTTCTTATACAGTTTTATTAAACATAAAAGGGAATAAATGTTGAAAATTGAAATGAGCGCTAATTACTGCTATTTGGTTCTGAGATAACTAGAACAGAATAGACGTTCATCATCATGGTGGACCGTCACGATTTCTAAGCACAGAGTATTGTCGCCAGTCTACTCTAGAGTTCACTGGATGCATTATGTTACTTTTGTTTTCGTTTGTTTACCAAATTGTTGTTAGTAATTTTGTTATTCGCTATAATTCGTTTCTCTTATTTCCTCAGGTGACTGTTTCAAAATAAAAATTTATATTCTACAAATATACACGTCCCAAATTTGTCCCACGTCCTCCTTCTAGTTCTTTGCCAGTAACGTCTCAGATTAGTTTTGGATTTAATTAGGTTAATAATGTTTATGGGTAATGATTTGAGTTTTGATTGGCGGAAAGGCATTGTGGATTGTTTTAATGAGTGAATGATGGCATTAGGGAATCTTTCAATTTCGTTATCGATATCATTAACATTTTTAATATTATACGGATACGAATAATTGTTGGTCATTAGATTTGCATATTTGTTCAAATTTGTGATTCCTCGTGTAATGTTGTTAGCGGTGAGTTGCTCTATTGGGGCTGTCAGGGATACTACTATTGGACAGTGTTCTGAATCAAGTTCATTTAGAACATTTTGATAGAGGGGGAAATTTAGGTTTTCAGTCAGGATAATATCTAAGATACGTCATTTGTATTAGATGAATATTGTGTCGGTTCATTTGAGGTCATTATCTCAATGTTATTGTTGATCACGAATTCTAATAATTTCTTACCGTGTCAACATGTATTATAAACCCAGGTAGTGTTTTTTCTATTGAGGTCTCCTAGAAGGATGATTGTATAATTGGTAAAGAATATTTGTTTGTATGAATTTACCGGGAAAGTTCTATTGAGGTACTTATAAGCTGCTATTATATTTACTGATTTATTCTTGATATTTGTTTTAATTCCAACTGTTTGAAGGTTTGCGGAAAATGGTTTCGGCATTTGTTCATGTTTAATATTTTTTAATGAATATTGTTAATCCGCCTGAGACTATGTTAGAGATTACTCTATCGTTGCTATATCGTTGATAAGGGTAGTAATGGAATGTAAGTAACGGAAAAAAAGTAACCTGGAATATTAAACCTGTCGCCCGGCGTTAGGTGTGTTTCTGTGATGCACGCGATTTTTATTTTATGTTGGTGTAAGAATACCCTTAACATGTTTTCCTGTCGTTTTAAACAATTGGCATTCCAATTTAAAATATTATTTATTTCATTTTTATTTACCATTACTTCGGAATGGTAAGAAACCATTGAATCAACCATATTTTGCACTTGAGGAAAAATCGCGTTGATAACTTGGGTGACAATAGAAGAAATTATATTGGGCCAGTCGGTATTCGGGGCTGCGGTATTTGTTTGAGTACTTTTTAAATAAGGACGTTGTCGCAGTGATGGGAATCGTTAGTTAGAGAATATTGGGGGGAGGGTTTTTTTTAAACATTCGAGTAATAATTAATTGATTTGCTTAAGTTTAGATTTGAAGGAAAATTTTTAAGATAATTTACATGTTTTTGGTAATACGTGCTACGTCTATAGTTAGCTGCGTGAAATTCGTTGCAGTTCACGCACTGAGAGCGTGCATCTTTTGATTTTCTAAATTCGGTATAGTGATGGAATAGTGATCCCTGCGCATTTGACGCATCTGGCTACGAAATCACAATTAGCTCGTAAATGGCCATATCGTTGACATTTCTTACACATTATAATTCTAGATTTCATTCTTTGTTGAACTCTAACTACACTATATAAAAGTCTTTTCAGGTTGAATACCTCTTTATTTTCTGTTAGACCCATTGCACAGATTGGAATGGGTTTTCTTTCATTATATACAATCTATACACTTTGATTACTGTTCCGAATTAGTTCATCACTGATTTCTGTTTCAGAGTGAGGGACAAGCAAGTCTTTAGTTACCACAGAAAAATATTTCTCGATGGGCTCACTATATGAATAGTATTGAATACTTTCTTTATCACAGAAATTTCTAAAGTTTTGCAGCTCGTCAATAGCGGTGAACATTATTTTAACTGAGTCGTTTTCAGCTATATTTTTGATTTCCTCTGATAGTTTAGCATAATTTATGAACCGCGCGAACGTTTATAGGGGGAATTTTAACTTGTAAATGTTCTAGAGTAGCATAACGTGAATTGACTGGAATATTATCCACAGTTGCACTTTCATTTTCATCTGATTGCATCATTTTCCGTTTCTTGGATTCGTTTCCGTAATTATTAGTATTGGTACTGACATAAGATGATTCTTGGAATTGTGGGCAGTGTGATGGAGAGATACAGCTCTGAAATACTGAAGTTCAGGTTGTTGCACCATGAATTGCGAGAGATTGCATACCATAAGGTTGAACAGGCTGCCTTTGCTGTAAGTAGTGCTTTTGTTGGCAATTTTTCTGGTTACCATGGACGTGCCAAAGTTGCTGTGGTTGTTGACGCAGGTGATTAATTTGCAGTTCCTGCTATTGAATAATAGTTTGTAGTTGATATTCAACAGCTTTAGGTACACGTTCTTCTTCGTTAGCTTCCCCCGTGTCTGGCGCATATCACTCTGTCCGAGGCCAAAGTCGAGAGGTGTGGTCTCACCTCCAGCTCGCCAATCGATATTAACCTTTTCACTTATTAATATCAAAGAGGATGCAGTATTCCGACTTGTAACTATAGCATCACAGTTTCTAACTACGAAAGTACTGGTTTCACTAACATCACGCAAAATTTAGCATTCACTCTATTTACTATTAAAAAGATACGGCAATATGTGCCCCATTTCACGGCAATATCACGTTCTCTTGCTATCACGCTCCACCATGAGTTCAAACATGTTATGTGAGTTGTACAGAAGATATTACGAAAATTTTCTCTTGGTCGTTTTATATTAAAATGTTTTATCAAGTAGTACAACATTTAGAGTTATCTTATCATTTTTCAAAATAACCATTACACAGCTTGAAAAAAAGAAATGAAAGAAAACAATGTTCCCGTTTCGCAAAATATTCTTGAAACATTTTCCTTACTGCTCTTTAATTCCCAATTTTTAGAAAATTTGAAACAGTTTCACTATTTTCTTTCTTTTTTTATTGTTTTCCTTTGATCTGTGCGTCTTTCGCCCAAATGCGGATCAAGCGCTTTGTTGATGTTGGCCTCCCTGTATCTGTTATGAGCTGTCGTTTCGTTCTCGCTTTCCTGTGGACTGAACTTGCCAAAGCCTACCCTAAAAGGAACTTCGGATGCGGAATAAAGTGCTGGACACATCAAAGGCAAAATGAATATTACTATTTACAACACGCAGAGGGTATAAAATTGTTGATATTAATGTACTAATGCACGTGGAGCGGCAGAAATGTAATTCATTTACACGTAGGGCCTAGTATTCAACTCCGCACATTATCACATTGGATATTACGTATATTTGTAAAACGCAGTCAATATGAAAAGAGTTTGGTGAAGTATTGCAACTGTGGACATAAATGCGAAAATGAAACAGTAGCAGCTGTATAAAAACATAACTTTTCATTCACTGCGGATTACATGACCAGGGGAGTTGCTTTTCTCTCTTTTATGAAATATGGAGTGTACTTGTTTTATGAGATAGGTCATTGTGCGCATCGCTTTGAATAGCGAGAGGAAATTTCCAAAAAGTGTTTTAATATTGAAATAACGAGAGGATGTTGACCCCACTGTTTATTTTTGTTGATACAGGAAATGCTCAAGTTTGTTCTGCACTGACTGCGGATCATAAATAATTGTCGGTAAAAGCTGGCTCATGCACCTTTCAGCTCTAGAGCTCGGAAACGATTTCCGTAAAATCTTTGTGGAATTTTTGGTCGACGAAGCCAGTTCTTGGTTTCCCTGCTACACATTCCACCATTTCTGCGTTATTATATAACCTCCTTATCTCTATCATCTACTCATTAGATAATCACTCATGACCCTGAATTACCTCCGTAGTTGAAGGGCTTCTAAATCCCAATATTATTCAATAAAAAGTAAATAAAGTTATCTAATGACAAAAAGGCTGTATTTTAAAAATAAAAGATTTCCTTCCTGGCACGATATATTCATTACTTATTCTTACGACGCTGCTTCTTTTAAGATGTCGAAAAGCTACTCGTATCACCGGCATCATCTCAGTCCAATTTTATTCACATGCTTTACCCATGGTCAAAGAACACTCTTTGATACTTCGCTCTTTTCATTTTTTCTCCCAGCCTGGCTCCTTGATATTCTGACCAGTTCCTCGTCCCTTATCTCCCTCGACAATCTTGTCCTTTTTGACGGAAGGTAGGTCTCGCCTGACGACTCCGCTGCCGCCCCCGCTACTCCCCGCCCTCACTTCCGTCCCCGCTACAGTCCCCACTATGCGTCCGCAATCCTCACTTGCAAGCGAGACCGCCGCCATCCCATTCGTCGCCTACGCTCCCCCCGCAACCAGCAACCTCCGCTACTGACCCCCCACTCCATCGCCCGTGCCTTCCCCACCATCCCCAACCCGCCTTCCCCAACCCGCCACTCCCACCATACCCGCGGACCCTCCGTCGCCCCCCGCCATCCCCAAGAACTCTCCGCGCCAACCCTCTGCTCCTGCCCCCGCGTGGACTATCTCTGTTGCCACCACCTTCTCCGCTCTACTTGCAATCTGCCGCATTCCATACCACCCCTCTAGGTCGAATTCAGTCGCTGTCTGAAGAAGAATTCTAGCGACCGGTTGCTCTGATCGGTAGTTTTCCGTGGTTTCTCCGATCAACACCAGGCGAATGCCGGAGCAGTACCCTACAAACGGGCCACGGACAGCTCGCAATCGGTCCTTCCTCTTCCTTGTCCTATTCTCTCCCTTTACACACACACTTACACTATCACGCACTACACTACCACATATTCCCGGAGACCGGTCGGGAGCTTAGAGCTTGACCCGGCTGGGGCGGTGCCCCGCTGGTGGGAGAGTCCTGGTCAGGGGGAAACCCCACTAGCCGACGGTAGGTCGGCGCCGGATCTCGCCATCCAGTGAGGGGAAGATCCCCACCATCTCCCGAGAAAAACATGTACTACACTAAGGGGACTAATGACCAAAGCAGTTGACGCGCCCGGAAACACGAAAAAATCAAATCCATCAAATCATACCAGCCCTCCCACCCCACCCCACCCCGACCCATCCCCGACGTCACCCCTTCCGCTTCCCCTCCCCGGCTCCCGCCCTAGCAACCCCGGGCCCCGCCGCCCGTCGCGTCGCCCCAAGAGCCCTCCAGCCCGTTCGGTGCCCTGGTCGCCGCCGGGCGCTCCCGAAGGGCATCGGGGCCTCTCGTCGCCGGAAAAACAATGAGCGCGCGGCCTGCGCGATATGAAAACGGCGCTGCGGGGGTGGGGCGGAGCGGGGTGGGGTGGGGGCGGCCGCCCCTGTGCAGATTCGGCGCGGCCGAGGAAAAAGCCCGGCCGCATCGGAGCAGCGCACTCCGCCTCTGGTAGCGGGGGCGGGGGAGGTCTGCTTCTGGTGCAGATCCAGTGCTTGACTCACTCAGGCTGTGGCTCGCTGCGAAAGTGGAAAGATCTGAAGGGAAGAGGAAGAAAAAAATGTCGGTACTAGAAGAGCGGATGGTATGTAATAGAATACCAAAGAAGAGATAGGTAAATTAGTACATAAATATTTGACGGAGAACGAACTGAAGATGAGTAAACCACAGCATTAGAAATATAAATGTATAATAAGCAAACTACCACTCGAAATAGTCAGGGAAATGCATAATAACAAAGGATGTCTATTTTAGGAATATACGATATAATCCTGAATAAATAATGAGAAATTTCATATTGGAAATCTAGGATGGATAAGAGACCAGGGATGGTTAATGAATTTTTGTGACAATCTTTGGCTTAGGGCATAACTGATATCACTACAGTGCCTCTCACAGGGAGGTCCTAGATTCGAGTCCCGTCGGTGACAGTATTTTCGATACTAGCTAGATAGCTAGGTCGCATTCAGCCGCTGTCTGGAGGAAATTCTAGCGGCCGCTCTGGTTGAAGTTTTCCGTGATTTCTTGGATCAACGCCAGAGGAATGCCAGGATGCATTCTAACAAACGGGACCCGGAACCCACGTGATCTATCCTTCCCCTTCCTTGGGCTCTCTTCACCTCTTTCTTACACACATTCACAGTTACATGCACTACACTGCTACACCGGGAGACCGGTCGGAAGCTTAGAGCTTGTCCCGGCTGGAGCAGAGTCCTGCTGGTGGGAGATACCTGGTTAGGGAAACCCTGCAAACCACCGTGAAACTCGGCACTGAATATCACCACCCAGTGTTGGATGATTATAGCCACCTTCCGAATAATACACATGTACTACACTTATGGGACTAACAATCTTATTTCTTGACCCGCCAAGAAACACTAATCAATTAATTTGGTGGCATTGTTGAATTGATGAGATGGTCGATGCGGAAAAATTAGTGTAAGAAAGCGAAAAACTATAAATTATTGAACTAATCCGCTAATTTACGGAGCAATAACAAGTAAGATATAGTGGTGAATTCTGCTTGTAGAGGTAAATACATAACGCTGTACAAGTATGTATGTAACTAGATGTATATATGTATGTAACTATGTATGTATGTATACATTTATATAACTATACAAATCGTTCAATAAATTACACAAAGTGAATATAAGAAAAATGTTATTTTTAATTTTATTCAAATAATTCAGTTGAAGGAACGTGAGCGGCGAAAGAAAATATTTTCTTCAAAATGTGCCCCAATTCATTGCACCTTCGCCTTTGAAACGCAACTCAGGGTGGGTGAATTAGAAGCCGATAAGAAAGAAGATGGAATGAATAACCAACTGAGGTGGCTCAGGGCATCAACTGTTACTGCAGTGTCTCTGAGCGGAGGGCCATAGTGTTCGAGGCCCGACGAACACAGGATTTTTCTCACTAGCTACGTAGCTAGGCCGAGTTCTGCCGCTATATGGAGAAGAATCTAGCGGGCGGCTGTGGCCGGTAGTTTTCAGTGGTTTCTCCGAACAAGACCAGGCTTATGCCAGAGCAATACCCTAACTAACGGGCCGCGGACCTCGCGCGTTCTTTCCTTCCACTTCCTTGTCATATCCCCATCCTTTACTTACACACACTTACACGTACATGCACTACAATACTACTCTTGTCGGGAGATCATTCAGAAGGTTTGAGCTTGTTCCGACTGGGTCGGAAAGTGGGAATTGGAGAAAATTCCCGGAGGAGTAAACCAGTAGCCGACGAATAGGTCGCACTTTCCGGTTGGAAATGAATATTGGCATCTACCGGAATATTGAAGTCGTAGGCTTTCGCGGCCGGAGTCATGTGAATGATCTTGGCTGTCCGGGTGACGCCGCATCAACGGCTGTGTTGCCGACGTTTCGACCATCTTTTCGTGGTCTTCCTCAGGGCTGGTCTGCAAGGCCGGTCCTGCAAGGTGGTCGAAACGTCGACAACACAGCCTTCGACGCGACGTCACCCGGACAGCCAAGACCATTCACCTACGGGAATATTGTATGCGGGACTAATGAGCATATCAGTTGCGGATTAGATTCCCTAGTTCGCATTAGGCCATGCGATGTTTCCTGAACAGCGGCGGTAAGCGTAGATGACTCACCTGCGCACAAGAAGTGTCTCCCATCGCGTGGGTGTCGCTTTCGCTTTAACAGTCTCCGACCGCACAGAGCGGCAACGATGGCGGAGGGCATCAACTGGTGCCAATAAAATTCTCTGACTGGGAGGTCGTGGGATTGCACCCCTGACGGTGGCAGGATTTTCGACACCAGCTTGTCAGCCGTGTAGAGGAGTATCCTAGCGGCTGGATGACCTGATCGGTAGTTTCCCGTGGATTCTGTGATCAACATGAGACGCATGCCGGAAATGTATCCTATACAAACGGGCCACGGACCACGCGCGATCTTTCCTTCCTCCTCCTTACTTTTGCCTCGCCCCTTACACACACACACACACTACACTACCATCCTTGTTATGAGATTAGGTTGGGGCGATGCCTGCTGGTGGGAGATACCTGTTTGGAGAAAATCCTTGCAAGCCGGCATAGGTCGGAGTCTGATCTCGCCAGCTAGCGGGGAAAGATCACGCCACTTTCCGCGATAGAAGCATGCACTAAACCGACGGGACTAATGATTGTACGAGTTGACACCCCCGGAATTACTAATCCAGGCATATCAAGGTAGCGGGAAAGGTAACAAATTCACTTGAGCTGGCGGGCACTGAGTTCAGAAAAAATTACGCGAGATTTAAAAGTAAAGATTGTACAAATTCTATGGAATGACGGTACGTCACTGGATACCTGGCCCATGACAGTCTTTGGGAGATGTTACTTGACAGTTTTTGTCACAAATTTAGCTATATTGATTACTATTTAATCTTGAAGGCAAATAAATGACCCATTAAAATGAAATAATGTATCAGTACTACTTCAAATTCTCAATTGAGAGTAAAATTTTAAAAAATTGAATCAAATGGATCATGATTTTATAATCCTGTTTACGTAAGAATGATATAAAAGCATGTACTTTCTACGTTCAGGTTAGAAAGTTTAACGGACAAATATTCTTGTCTGTTACGAGCGATGACCATCCGTAAGCGAGAATTGTAGTTATAGGGACTTGTTAATTTATTTCTCATTATTGCTAAATACAATAAATAACTGAATTATTTAATAACACAACACAAAAAGGAAACAAGGAAAGAATTCGCCATTCAATATTCCGATCACTTAGCAAAGATATTAACAAGGGCGAATTTAATAAGAAAATAAACAACAAATAGTAATAAGTAGTGAAGAATAAAAACATGATAGAATTCTAGGTTATTTCATAGAAAAAATCTGGCTCTTATTCACTGCCTCGCGCTGTTTCAGCTGGCGCATGTACACCCCTTTCTGGATTTTAAGGGGAAATGAGTTTGGAGTGAGGGGAAGGTACCCGTGCCTGTAGAAGCGCAGGGCTACCCAGGCGGCAAGTAACTCGCGCGGGCGCGGATTGACTTGCCTGCACTAATCAATCAACGCATCGAGAGCGCGAATATCTCGCGCGACCTCCACGGCGGAGGCGAGGGCCGGGGCAGCGCCAGGCCGAGTGGCGAGGTCGGCAGCCGGAGCACTCGGCGGGCGAGAGCGGCGCTGCGACGCCGCAGCGGACTCCCAAGGGCGGGAGGCGCGGGGTGGGGGTGGGGGCGGGGGCGCGGGCGGGAGGCGCGGGGCGGGGGCGGGGTGGGGGTTGCCACCCACGATCAAGGCCGCTCGTTCGGCGGTCCGGGGACGCCACCAGCGGACACGATATTGGCAAGGGGAGAGGACGGGATGGTGGCGTGGTGATTGGAAAGAGCAAAAGAGGCGGTTGAGCAGGAAGAGGAGAGCGTGTCTATTGGCAGGGATGCTGAAGCAGTGAAGAACGGAGGGAATGAGGACGTGTGAGAGGTGCGCGGAAAGGAGTGGGTGGTGGAAGATCCTCTTGAAGTAGAAAAACTGGGGGCTGGGAAAAAGAGGTAGATTTTGGAGAGATGATTTTGATAAAGTTAGAAAAGAAAAATTGAATTGATGCCTAGAAAAAGACTAGTAAGAAATGTAAGATCGTTTCAGTGGGCTGCGTGAAGAGGAATTGGGAAGGTGGAAGATGTATGGAGAAATGAGGGGACGTGGCGAGAGTAAAGTGAGGCTGGAAGAGAAGCTGAAGGAGTTCAAGACATGAGGCGGGTATATGAGAAAATCGGGTTAAGTGGGCTACGTTAGAGGAGCGAGGAATGTAGGGGAGGCTTAGGGAGACAGAAAAGATACGTGGGAGGATATGGTGAATTGGGAGAGTATTCTTACGAAGGAGAAAGCAAATGGTGGAAGAGAGGATCAAAGAACAGAAGCAAGAAGCTGGAAGTAGGCGGGAGTGGATTGGCGAGTGACAGAGGAGAGGAGCAAGAGGAGGAGATGTGGGAGAGCATTCACCACCTCCTAGAGTAATAAAGCCTGCTCACTGTTTCGTGACGTCACCGGGTAGTCATGGAAAGCGTTCGCTTACCTTTTCCACGCCAGGAAACCCGTTTTCACTCCTTTTGTATTAAAATTACCAATTCATGATAAAAGTTCTTTTAAGTACACTTTTTAATAAACATGAGTTTTCAATACAGTATATTATAACCTATTTATTGAGAATACAACTGATGAATTTACTGGAAAATATTCAATCTTCTGCAATTTGTTTGATAATCTATCATTTTCTTTTGACAAAACTTATAAAAAATACAGCTTTCCAGCGTAAATGTTTGACTAAATAATTTACTGAATGACCATTTACACAAGCATCATGAACGAATTCTCTCTCAGATATTTTAAGATAGTGTGACATCAAACATTTCTTTCATTGGTGACTTTTGAAGCATTCCTTATTACAAGGAGTCATTGGGAGCAGTCACCCATTCTCATCTTACTAGCATCTTCAGTGCATATTCCAGGAAACTAAATTTTCTTCCCTTTTTTAATACAATAGTATATCAATGCATGATTAAAAACTTTGTTCTGAGCACATGGTTTTTATTAAACATATTTCTTTATAATACAATACATTAAACCTAATTATTTACAATATAATACACATCTATTTATAATTCATCACTGAATTTATTGGAATGTATGTAGTTTTCTCTGTAATTTCCATTTCCAGTCTTTCTCGCTTTTCACAAAGGCCTTCCTGTCTGGAAAGCTCCTTGGTAAGGTGAGCTGGACAGTTAGGGAACACAGATGGTACAGCATCACTTCTTAACTTTCGGTATATTCCGTCTCGATGACAGTTTCCCTCCTTGTTCATTATACACCACATAATAATGTCATTTTGATGGAAATGAAGGTGGCATACCTGAAACAAGAAAATAATAATAATAATAATAATAATAATAATAATAATAATAATAATAATAATAATAATAATAATAATAATAATAATAATGAGGTTCCACGAGGGGTAAACTAAAATTGTACAGTGGTTAGTCTATAATATTAAATATGTACTTAGAATTTAAGTTTCACTTTCAAACCAATTTTACCAAAGAACCAAAAAAAAATTAATTTGAAATTAATTCATGCACCACTGAGACTTTTGCTTTTATACTTCCCTAAGGTAATTCCTTTGACATAAATTGTTTTGTTTTAGTAACTTATTCATACAAGTCACAGGAAATCTCTAAGATTGTTTGTGAGGTTATGAAATTTTTACGCATTACTTACAATTGAAAGCTTAAGTGCTACTGTTCTAAGATTATTTAACTGATAGTTTAAGTTTTTATTATCACTATTCACTTAACAGAATACAGAAAATACTTGCAAGTTCAGCATCATATTACAAGGAAGAATTGCAAGATCTAATTGCAAACGAACTTGGCTTCGTGATAGAACATTAGGAATATTACTAAATAATGTCAAAACCCTTAGCAACTTACATACAATTTATGCTTTGAATAAATAATAAATATAATAAATGTAGGTTCTACATGTACATATGAACCACAGCCTTACCTTCGAGGATTTGGAAGGAACAAAATCTTCTCTGCGAATAGCAGCCGCCCATTTCTTCCGCAAAGCAGGATCTTTTGGAAAACCAAAAACATGTACTTTCGAGGCTTCATCGCAGTTTCCTCGACACCTCGGAACTACACATCTAAACAGCATATCAAACCGGCAGTATAATACAAGTATGAACTGCACCGAACACACGGACAACCAGACGAATTCAACTGAAAACAACATGCCTGCGTCCAGGCCACCCATGCCTCATGACTACCTACGCCGCCATCTTAGTGACGTCACGTACTAGTGAGCAACGGTTTTAGAACTGGTCACTGGTCAGATTCGTCAGGCGCATGACGCGCGTACTACCAGCCAATGAAAACCTTTCTTTCTCTCCCCTTCGTTTCGCTGTTTCTTGTGAGGTCAAGAGTTATTAAAATAAATTGTCTCTTATAAAATATTTATGTTACGAGTAATAAAGGTGATATTTTATTTTGCGAATAGGAAAACTTGCGTCACGAGGTCGTTTTGCCGAGTGGCGCAATCCTACGAGCAAAATAAAATTACGTGGGTCGTACACTATTGTTTAGACAGCCTTACTGATTTTCATTTTATTTTAGTGTATATAAATCATTTACTGATACATTAAGGTTCGTAGAAGTTGACGTGGTCACACGAAAGTATTTTGTTTTCTATGTTGCATTCACATATTTATCTGAACAATTGAGCATTGTCTCATTTTTAGAACTACAACGCTACGCATGCTCTGGATAACTTTTACTAGTGACTGTCTAAAAACTGAATTTTTAGTACGCTATGTATGCCCTGAAAGAACAGCTTTTGCTAGTGGCTGTCGAAAAAAGATTTCATTGAGCAATTTCGTCTACTCGGCCGTAGGTTATTTCGTGACGTTTATGGGTTGTGAGAGAAAAATTGATGACAGATTTTTGAATTATTTTAGATGTAACTGATGAGTACATTTTCTCATTAAATATTAATTCAATTATGCATCTGCAAAGGCAAGAGCATTTCTTTCCATTTGTCAAGTGTCAATGCTTCTTAAAAAGAGACCTGAGGCCGTCATTGCCAAATAAATATGGGTGCCTGCTAATAATGAAACTACACGCTAAAGCGGTGTTTATTGCACTAAACAGCTCGAAATTAGTTTCGCTTTTATTTAGCTTTTGTCTCATGACGTCAAAACATTAAGGGTTTGAGCGAAGCATGAAATCAAAGAGCTGGTAAAAACAGACTATTTAGTAAAACAAAATAAATGTAAATTTTGGATGTGCATGTATGTACTGTATGACATTGAATTACTCAATTGTGACTGAGTTTGAACGACTCATTCGTTAATTGGTGCAGCCACGTAGATTACATGTTTTGAACTTGCTTTGTATTCCAGTTAGTACTATTTAGCCACTTTTCTAAAACCGACATATCCTCACTAATGTTAAAAAGCTTTGAAGGTACAACTGTTGGCGCATTTCAAATTTATGTTATAAAAATAGAATATACACAACCAAACATAGTACAATACTACTCCACACGACCGAACAGATTCGTTGGACCATTTAATATGACATGCAATTATTCAAGGAGGCTGAGAATGTAGTTTAATAATCCACATTCTGTTCGAATTTAGGCGTTCGAAAATTTGACTTTTCCAAAATACATACTCAAGTGCAGTGTCCAGGGCTAATTTACTTTCAAGGACAATAGCAGTTGCTTAAGGTTCCTCATCAATGGTGGTGGAGTGGGGGGGCGGATAAAATGTAATAAAGTATTTCAAAAATGTCATAAACATATTATTTGTAAAATGACTGTTAATAGAATAGTCTACTGTGCTAAAAATTTATTCTACTAAAATTAGATATTTTTAATAAATCCGAAGATTTTTTTGGAGCGAGCGTTGAACAAGATTTTAAGCTTGGGGGCACAGCAGAATCTACATCCTGTTCTGGTAGTGTTTTAATTAGGCAAATACGAGTATCAATGATGCAAGTTGTGGACACACTGTTCAAATATTGGCGTGAAACGTGACCTTGAAACTGGAGAATGAATGCAGAAAATTCAGTTCCTCTGCATGGTTTTGTGCAGTACTAGCGACAGCAATACAATGGCTCTTCGGAACAATAGTCGCTATTACTCTTCGCTCGTGGAGTAATGAAATGACTTATGTCACTGTTAAGAGGGAGGTGCTTTGTTTCACGGAACGGAAGAACGCCTGAGTCAACTAATGACCTGCACGTGCATAAGATTGTGCTTCAACGCTCGCGTTCATATGCTGCTAAAGACGGACAATGTCGGAAGTATTTTATTACTCTTTTTGACCCTCAAAAAGTGATGCTTTTTTAATGAAAATTATGAATATCAAATTTTTAGAAAAAAATATCCATTTTTACTCATTGTGACAGCACAGTCTACTTGTAAAGCCAATTATTTGATCATGAAATTAAAAGCGCAAATATAGTTTTATTCAAAGAGTAATTTTTTGAACGTAATGCTAAAATGAAAGTGATCCTCAGTTCTTCATATTTGCTCTACCAACAAAATATGAACTGAAGAATTTTCTTTTTGGAGTTTACCAACCAAAAATAGACCACTGTATTTTCTCACTGAAGTTTTTGTTGTTTTTTTATTTTTTTTATTAATTTTTTTTAATTAAATTATTTAAGTTACAATACTCGTTAGTATATTACACATGATATACGAAATTGTGGTAGAAACAAATCGTGTTAAAAGATCTTACATAATGAATTAACTAATGATCGAGACGTGAAGCTGTGTACGTACATCTCTTTTGCCCATGCAGAGAATTCAAGAGGAATTCGCAAACTCTAGAAACTATTTGTAGTTAATTCAGTGTTATAACTTCTAAATTGTGGTAGTGTTTTGTGAGGATTTACGATGGTAAGAAATATCTGCATTCATGTACGCGTGAAACAATGGTTTCCAATTGCTTTGCGAGTAACCATGCTTCACTCTCTAATTTGAAATTTGAAAAATTCCAGTCTGGTCACAAATCATCAAGTCATCAGTAACATGTCTAAGTAACGGAATCTCAGAAACTATAATCTAAAATAAAAAACTGAAAAATTCAGTAGTGTTTCCGGGCGCCATACGTTTAGGGTTATTAGTCCCGTAAGTGTAGTGCATGTGTTTCTTGTGGGAGGTGGCGATGTTCTCTCTATTCTGGATGGTCAAATCCGGGACCTACGCGTTGGCTTGCGGGATTTTTCTTACCCAGATATGCCGGGAGACCAGTTCGGAGCTTAGAGCTCGTCCCGGCTGGGGCAGTGCCTTGCTGGTGGAGGTACCTGGTTTTGGAAAATCCCGCCAGCCGTCGTGAAGGTCGTCGCGAATTTATATTTCGGCCGGGGAAGATTAGACACCCCCCAGTGATAAAACATGCACTACACTTACGGGGGCGATCCCCCTCCGGCAGTTCACATTGGTTCCGTTACGGACACGCCCGAAAAAATCGATATAATCAATAAACCTGACTCATTGTAGTTACTTTCATGCTTGCTTTTCTTGCGCACAATGTTGTGTTCTTGAAAAAATTTTAACCTTGCCTCATTACTGAAACCACTATCGCACAATTACACGAAATGAAAAAGGGCCATTGACACGAAATGAAATATGAAGTTCAACCTTGAACATTCAAACTACGGGACAGGAATGCCCTTGTTCTCGAGAGTTCTTCCAAGTCGTTTTTGACCTCCGTTCTCTGATCTCGCGGCCTCGGAAGTTGATTCGTGATTGAGAACAGATTAAGGGATAAGAACCGTTTTCGTCTACACGGTTCACCTACAAGAAGTCTCATTATTTGGATGTGGAGTCTACGTGGATGGATGGGATACGTAGGATATTGCACACTGGAACACTTGCTGCGAAACAGTTTCGTAACAGGTTTTAGTAGCGGCAGCGTTGACGAGCATGTCAGCGTGTTTGGCGAAGAGGACGTCCAGACGTCTGATTTGGTAAACTTCGTCATTGACGCCCGGCTGGCGCGGCACAACGCAGCCATTGCGCTGGCGCGGCGACAAATGCCGGCGAGGTGCGCAAGCGGGAATTCGCGCGCGTTGGCAAATACAACCTGGATCGCCGCAAACCGACCATTGGCGCCACGGAGGTGAGTCGTAGCGAATTGCGACACCGTCTCCGGGCAACCCTCGGGAGCGGGATCATTTTACATATCTATGACTTGATGCAAGAGGGGCCAATGTGTGCTTTAAAGCCTCTTCTTTCAGTGCAAGAAAGGCCTAAGTCAAAAGAGGAAACCTATCTCCTAATTCCACATTGATTTGCTTTGGTTCACGATTTTTAATTTCAAGGTCGTATCAACATTTAGGTCATTATTGGAGTTAACTTTATGGTAACTATGAAGATGAAACGATATGATGATAAGGAGTGAAAGGACCAACACCAGTACAACCATGCCCGAGGCGGGACTCGAATCCGCGACCCTTTGGCCGGAGACCACTACGACACTATTGTCTTAGCGATCTCGGCCACCGGATCGGCTGGTCCACGATTGTTTAGTCATTTCAATGGTGTTGGAAAACCATCCATTCTGTAAAACTTTGAACATTGTCATGGGCATTTCTTGCACCAAGCCACAGATGTAGATTGCTCAGAGCTTGCCCTAGAGGCAAGGTAGTGAGAGAGAGAGAAGGGGAATATTTCCCACCGCATGTTCCCCGCGACTGTCGCGTACCTGCCCACTCAGTATCTCGAAAATCTGTGAGACAATTGTGTGGGAAAGTGCTGACAATGTTTCTTCAAACACCCGTTGCATTTACATTTATTAACGTAGATGTCTTAGGTGGCTCAAGGCATCAATTGATGTCACTGCGTGGACTAGGAGGTCCTAAGGTCATAGTTCTGACGGTGGCAGCATTTTCGATACTGGCTAGATAGGTCGGTCGAATTTAGATGCTGTCTGAAGGAGAATCCTAGCGACCGCCTGCTCTGATCGGTAGTTTTCTATGTTTTTTCCGATCAACACCAGATGAATGCCGGAGCAATACCATAACAAAGGCTGCGGACCGGGCGCAATCTTTCCTTCCTCTTCCTTGTCTTATCCTTACCCCTTACTGACGCACTTAAATTTGCATGCACTACCTTACCACGTATGTTGGGAGCTGAGTCCCAGCTGGGGCGGTGCCTCGTTGAGGCAGATACCTAGTCGGTAAAAAACAAATCAACGTGTAAATCAGCGCCGGATCTCGCCTCACAGCCTGGGAAAATCACCGCCACCCCCGCGATAAAAACACGCACTACAATTATGGGGATTTAATTTTTTACGTGCTAAGAAACACTTATCAGTCGAAACGAATAAAGTCTTTAGATAATCGGCCAAACATCTTCAGCGACATCATGCAGTTAATGAAGGAACTTATCACGGCTTTTTTCGGCCACTAACGACCCGCGCATACGTACTTTATCAACGTCATCTATACTTATGAAATTGAAGATGGCTTGACACGTGAACTCTGTGGCCATTGGCCGAAAATATCTTAAAGTTTGTCCTATTGTCCGCGTGATGTCGCTGAAGTTCAAGTTTGGACGATTAGCTCCCGACACTTTTCATACATACTCTCCACCAACAGAGTTGAGTCTCCTCATTGTCTTCATGGGGATATACAAGTAACGTGTAATAGAGCGACGACTGTCACAGATGACTATCGCACCAGGTGCTAGGCAAAAGCTACCAGTGCGCATGCGCAAACTAGGAGCCAAACATCGTGCAACGATCTATACATTTCGAAGGTCCTGGGCTTTATGAGCCGATAGCGATGATGATTAGGGGGCTTATTTTAAGGAAATGTCATTTTTTCTTTACACTTGAGAACGATGCCGTTTAGTGTGGACATTAATTTTGTTTTGACAAAAGGAATTGACCCATTTTTATGTAATTTTTGTCGATTTCGACTAATAAGTAATTTTTTACATTTGCCCGTCATTTTAATGCATTTTTCACTGATTTCATTGATTTTAATTGCACGTGCTTGAAATAATATCTTCGAGATGCAAAATATGTTCTCCACACAATTTCTGAGTAGCATATTCAATTTCTTCCCTCATGTATTGTCAATCGTGGTTAGTGCTTCGTAATCCGAGGGTTTTTACATTTTCTTTGATTTTAGTACATTTTTCCAACACTAAGAGCATTTTATTTATCATTTTTGGCGTTTTTGGCGATCATCAAAATATGTCCCCTAGTGGTGATGAATGCTATACTCTTTCCATCTTAGGTGAAGGAGGAGATTTAGGCTGCATGTTGACATGAGACCACGTGGTAACGCATGCGATATGAATGGAATTCCACGTTGTCTACTCATAATCTACTAACGTGATGTCCGATTGCAAGGGATGGTGTAATCTGAAGTAATACGCCGTATGACGCGTCAGCACCAAATCAATCCCCTGTATTCGCATCACCAAACTCAGGGTAGCTCCCCGACTTTTCAGGGGTTCAGGCAATTTAACACAATTTTATTATTTTAATGTTCATAAATGTAGAATCATTTTATTTTGTAAACTTTGAGCTTCAAGACTACAAATTTGGGATTAGAAATCTACGAATTGTCAAACAAAAAAATCTCATGGCTTCTAACCTTTCCTGTGGAGAAACAGTTATAATAGAGAAATCACATTTCTCGAAGATGGTTCTATACAATTCAGGGCCTAAGGTTGTTAAAGGAAATTCATAAATTTGGGTTATGAAATGTACACAAATACATCCGTTTGCTTTCAAAAAAATTTATTTCATAAATTGACAGACAGATTTCTTTGAATAACATTGAATCTTTGCTAGAGTATATTGGCAAATTAAGCGATAAATACCCCACATAATGTTTACAAATTTCATAAAATTAAACAAATACTGATTACGTTTGTACTGTTGTGGATTTTCAATGCAGGTTTTGACGTTTATGTCGTCAGAACAAGTAGTACGACTATAAAACACAGCTTCTTAAACTATTTTACATACTCTTAATATAGTGGCAAAAACTTCAAAAGTTTATTTTTAGATTTCTTTTTAAGATATCTGATAATTCAAGTTAATGAGGCTTATTCATTTCATCGCATGCACCGAGTAATATATAAACAATTAAATTTTATGTTAATTATGGATCCTTTCACAAATGTTAATTCTTATAAATATAGTCAGTTTGTATGCATTAATATTCGTGAGACGTCTTCCAAGCTGCATGCAAACTGACGTCCTTACTACTGAAAAGTGGATGTGCTACCTCATTCAGTTTTCTTTTTTCACAAATTTACTATGTGATATCCCTTCTTAAGTTTAAGTACACTTCAAGACGTTTGAAAATGTCATTTAAGAAGCCGTGATTTTAACTATCAAAACATGCATCACAGTACTACTCTTACAAACAGAACTGGAGTAAAAATTAGAATCTCTGAACTCACTGCATGTCAAATGTCAGAGAAAATGTAATTAATAAATGAATAATGTGAATTTAATGTATTCAACTTAACCAAATATTAACTTATTCAATATACAAAATGGACGGAATACTCGCCAATAAAAATCTAGAAAGTATAATAAAATAGCTTAGTTAGAGGATCGAATTTTTAAGAGAAGAGGCAATCATTCAATTAGAGAATAAACCAATCATGAAATATATACAATGTCAATCTACACAGTAAAATAATCTACACATTCACACAATTTCCACATGAATGAAAGGACCGACTGGCCTAACGTCCCACTTTACTCCATCGTATGATGGTCTCGACCTTCCATTTTCAGGTATTCTTTGGAACAAACCGAAAGAAATCATTCAAACATTATTTAGTGCACTCTTTGGGATGACGTTCTTTGGAACATTCTTTGGAATACAAATAAAAGTAATTTCACGAATTTGTTAACTTATTTAGCTAAAACTAACTTGAACACAATTTTTAATTAGCTTTACATCGCTCACCAAAACGTACACAAGAACGCACACTTACTCTTACGAAAATTCTGTAGAAAGAATGTATACAAGAGAGCTACATCATAGACTGTATGTATCAATATAGTTTCGATATTTTACACAGGATATTGCAAAGATGAATTGTAAGTAAATAAAACAACTACTCTTACTTCCAGACACCTAGTTCATAGATTGAGAGAAACAAAATCAAACCATGTACAGCAGACACTCTCTCAACCGAACATTGACCGGGGACGACACCTCAAGTTAAAACGAAATGTGAGTAAATTTTAATGATTCCTCACAACGGTTTTATGGAGGCAAATAACAAAAATTAGCAGTAAAATGTAACAAAAATGCATTGTTTGCTTATTTGCTTTCATTTATTTGACAAAGTCATTTTCAAACGATTGAATGGTGTGTCTTGGAAAGATATTCAATACATTCAGAAAAGGAATATTGGATCTCCCGCGTCGATAAGGATTGCGTAACTGAAAAATAAAACAGCAATAATTAATTTGAAAACCTTGTCCTTTACGCACATGAAAACCGGAAGAAGGAAAGAAAAGAAATTCCGTGTGTTCTCGATTTTACCCCCAGATCTGTGGCATTTTGTGCCTTTGATTGGTATTTTATATTAGGGTTTGTTATTGGTGGTTTTAGATGGCCTTTTGGCGATTTTCGGCAGAATAAGGATGTAAGACTGATCTTCAAGTCATGTAAAAGACTTAAATGATCTAATTTAATGTGTATCAATTCAAAAAATATAATAATTATAATTTATTAAATGACTTTTAATAATTACGCAACTATAATTATTAGTTTCACTGTATTGTTAATTTTAAACAATTAGTAAGAACTTTCTCCAAAAACAATTTAATTGTAACAGAAATTCTGTAATTTTTCTTCAATTTTTTTCCCAACACCATTGGGGGGGGGGGACAGTATCAGGCAACACTGATTCCGATTAAGAAGGTGGCCACTGTAAAAGTAGTCGCTGATTCCTATGCGCCTTCTTCTCCCTCAAATATCTAGGCTTCCCTGTTTCTGTGCTTCTTCCCGCTCGTAAATCCCACTTCCCGACGTAATTTGGTCCCGAAGTTGGCAACGAGCGCCACTGCGTGTTCCGCGTGGCCGAGGCACCTGCGAAGTCGTACATCGCAGCGACCACAAGTCAAACAAGTCTACGAAGGAAAACCAACTAGCGGCCACATATCTGATCTTGACAGCTCTATGTTCGTGGCGAAGAATAGAGTTTCGTAGTTCTCAAGGGCGGCTCCGTAGGGTGGAGTGGGGATCATTATTCCCTCCTTTAATTTGTACAGATTAAAAACAAATTAGAACCAATTATTAATGCACATTAAAATGATAAATTATTGCTAATTATTAACAATTAACGAATTTTTTAACTATAAAATTTTACAGGTTGTTTCCGAATTCAATTTCAAAGTTTTCTCTAGTAGCAAAGGTAGTAAAAGTATAATGATTTAAATCAATACTTCATGGATATTTAAGTTTTAAATAGTTTATACATTTGTACGTACAATTGTGTGTACATTGAAATATACGTACAATTTGAAGGCAATGCATGAATTAATAGTTATTGCAATTAAAAAATCATTCAATTTACCCACCCGTACTACCTACTTTTCACATCTCGTGCAGTACGTGCTAGTTTTACCTATAGGGGTGTGCGCATTTCGGATTCGAGGTAATTCCGATGGCGCCTTTAGACGCCCAGTTGAATTACGGTCAACCGTGATTCGTTCTAAACGCGTAAACGTTAAGGCTGCACTAAACTGTCCCAATACGAGTTTACATGCACAATGTTGCGGATTTCGGGTAGTGTTAATCACGAACCCGTAACCTACAGAAAATTAAAAATCAAGGGGCTTTTTCTTCGTGACAATTTTATTCTCGAGATGGAGACAACAGATACTCGGGATATAATAATATAAAGTAGAAATGCTAAATACAATGTATATTGAAAATTGTAAATAGTTTCATGTTTTTCCATAAAATTTCTTCTTGTTTTCGGGTCATAATTTAATTATCAATGTATTCAGATAAAAAATTAAGTGGAAATAAAACGTTTGTTGTCAAATATATTTGTTGGATGAACGGTCTAACTTAAAGCCTTGGTACAGACAGAACTGAGAGAACGGAAACCCATGAAAAACTGATAATACAATAGCAACAAAATAGATTGAAATTTATTTAAATATGAAATTATTGTATGATGATAAAATATTTTACCTCTTGTTCCAATTGAAATAGGAATTAATATTAAACCATCAGCAATAGTTAGTACGAAATGTCTCTCTTTCCTTTCTCTCGGCAACTCTGAATTCATTTAAGGATTTTCATCCTACAATTTTAGATTATGGGACTATTTTGATTTGTACACGCACGTTAAGGAGGTTATTATTGTAAATATGTTTATCAATGATTCCAAGTTTGCTACCGAGGAGAACTACATAAAAGACGAAAAGTGAGTTCTACTGAAAGATTTCATATTCAACCATACAAGATGTATACAGGATGTATATATTTTACGCATTACGAGCACCCATTTTGTTTAGGAAACTCTTTCTGTAGTAAAATCATGCATACAACACACAAAAGAGATTTTTCATGAAACTTATTATATAAATAATGATAGAGAATATCTAATAAGAGTGACACTTAAATGAGGCCCCTAGAGAATATCATTGAAATACCTCCGCCCGAACACCATTCATGGTCAGTCTATTTCGGGCGAATTGTAATAAATTGCATAGTAATGGTTTTTGCAACCATAGAGAGGCAGTTGAGCCAACTAGGCCACAGTTAACTTTATTAGCACCTACAACAGCTAGCAGCAGTACTGCTTGTACTTCGTCGAAGAACTACAAGGAATACTAAATATATGTAGACATAACATATTAATGCATAATAATATTTATGAACAAAAATACAAACAAATTTTATAAGTTAGATAGACTGCCTTGAAAGTATTATATATTGATTTTTTGGAGGAATTTTCAATATTGTTCACTTTTCTGGAACAAATTGAAACTATTTTTCATTGTCCTTACTCATTTACACATCCTGTGCAACGTTCACAGCGGGTTTCGACGAAACTTATTCGCTAGAAAAACAAATAAGTAATCAAATCAGAGATCTACACCACATTTGAGCACCACAATGCGAAGTATTTGAGATCCTTGATGTGTTGCGGCACAATCCCACCAAGACATTGCATTCAATGATGCAAGGAAGTCACATCACAAGTGGTTGGCATTTGTAACCTACTTTTGCCCAACACAAAAGGGCAAAAAAGAGGTCGCTGAAAAGCTGAGCACGCATTGTTCTGCAGAGGATTGTCCACGCCGCTGCAAACTACGCAAGGTAGTCACGCACTTCACAACTTTGCAAACAGCGAGGCGAAGGAGGCAGTGCCGGAGCTAGACAATTTTGGGCACGAAGCAATGCTGAAACGTAGCCCCCATCCTCCCCACGAAAAATTATATATATATATATATATATATATATATATATATATATATATATACATATAATATATTATATATATATGTGCGTGTCATTTTATTTCAACATATAACAAAAATTACGTTTAAGGTAGAACAAAATTTGGAAATGTATTTTAAATAATAGTTTTAAGTAAAGTAGTGATCAAATAATACAATGTCCATGGTGAGTTTAAAACGCTAAAAAAATTGTTCCGTTTAGTTAGGGGTCAATAAAATCACTTGTTAAATAAATGAAATAATAAATATGAATTTCAGAGGAAACTATTTTAATGTTAGCGTCATTTGATTCACTTCGTAGAGTTCTACCTTATACATAATGTCTATAATGAACTATTTAATGTAAAAAAATCAATTGAAATTTTTATGAATTATCAGACTGCTGAATCGCGATCTATACAATTACGACAATAATTTTCTCGAGTAGTAATTTTTTTCAATTTTTTACTAATTTTTCTTCATCAATCCGATCATCAGGCCCCGGGCGATCGCCCGGTCTGCCCATGCCTAGCTCCGGCACTAGATGAAGAAAAGTAAAAATGGCGTCGATTGAATGATGTAACAGTGATATAAAAGAAATGTCGTGATAAGGAAGCCTAGTGTTAATATCTGAGGGTAGTTTCCATGATCTTCATCGCATGGAAAACACTTTGATCTCATCCGACAGGATCATGTCGATTTCTATTCATCCGACACACACGAACACATTAAAAGTTTCTGCAATAATGAGTTCAACTCACTTTACAAATTGAAATGTCTTTCTTGAAAATAAACTATTTGTCTCTGAATATTGAAAGAAATCTTGAAAACAGTAATGCAAAACAAAGATATGTATTTCGTGATATTAGGTATTAGACCTGCGTTTAGTAATCGGCACAACAATAATCAATCAAAAATAATACCGCACTTGCTTCTATTTACAGAGCGAAGATGCTTCACCAAATTATTCATTTGTTTCTCAGTGAATCGCAAGTCTTCGCTGAGTGATGGAACCTGCTCTAATTCCTGAACAGTGCATAACTAATTAGTATTATTTCCTGCCCAGTTTTAAGCGCTTTATCACCGGTCTTTGGTATGCAAGTGTCATTCACGAAATCGCCCACACATGTCCACTCATGAAAGCGATGGAGCATTCCTGCAGCCGCCGACAGTGGAACTGGCAAGCACATGATGATGACTGCGTGGACTCGTGCCGTTGAAAACGTCACCAAACGTCACCAAGTGGCACCGGGTGAAGTCGTCACCGGGTGACACGCTTCCTTGTCAAGGTTTAATCAGGTTATCACGTTATCAGGTGGTGGAGAACTCTCTTGAGGTGATGTCTCATAGCAAAAGCACCAGCGTATGATGGCGTCACCAGTCGATTCTAGACACGGACGTCGCCACTTAACAATATCACCGATTGAAGCCATCTTCAGGAGACAGCAACATCAAGTGATGACTGATGACAAGAGGGCGTCAATGGGTGATAGTGTTCACCAGCCATGAAGCCAAGAGTCATTAGACGGGGACGGTACCAGACAAGGGGATGACATCTCACCACATGATGCCTCGTGGTAAGATTATCACATGATGGTATCACCAATAATTGCGATACCAGAAGCAGTTGTCATGTAATGGCTTCACCAGGCGAGAACCACAGCAGACGAGGTGATCACCACGTGATGTCAGCAAGTGAAGGTATCGCTACAGGTGGACCTTACAAGTTGATGATGACCCACGGTGATATCTCGCTATAAAAGCATCACCTAATGACATCACCGTACGTCGTCACCAGTTGCTTCGGCGATGGTTTCACGACGAGGACTCCACTAGACCAGTTCGCCAACAAGCGATGTCACCAGACGACGTAGTCACCTTTTGATGACGTATGGTGCCACCCCGTATGAACTTCACCAGATAATGACGAGAACATCACAGGTCAACACCAAGTGAAGCGTCCAGCCTGTGACGTGGTCATCACCAGTCGGTGGGCAGGTGCCAGCGCGCAGCGTGCACGGCCTCCGGGGTTGAGGAGGCTGCGGGAGGCGCGGCGAGGGCGGGCGGGCCGGGGGCCGGGGCTGGCTGCTCGACCACTCACATGTAGCACTTGGGGCGCGCGGAGGCGGCCGCCGTCAGGCTGAAGTCCATGCCCGAGAAGGAGCCCAGCCCCACGCCGCCGCCCACGCCCACGCCCGCGGGCAGCCCGCCGCCCAGCCCGCCGCCGATGCCCGCGCTCGCCGCCGCCGCGGCCGCCGCCGCTGTGCTGCCCGGCTCCTCCTTCACGCCCATCACTGCAAACGGACGCATTGCCATTAGTGAAGCGGCATCGATAACAAAACATTGATGTTCGAAATTAAAATATCAATGTTAGTAATACAACGACCACAAACATCAATGTTTTAAAACTTGTTCCGTAATCTCTAACATTAAATTCGTTCAAAACAAAATTTAATTGGACAATGGCCGAGTTAATTAGTAAATAAAATTTAACTGAAAAGGAAGTAAAAAAGTGTAATAACTAGAGACCGGATTTTTATATAATTACATATTTTTTATCTTTTTACTTACTGTTCTCAAAATTTTAATCATGGCGAATCGTCTCTGTCCTAACATAATATCTAATTTTTTTGTTACATATTCTTACATATTTAGTACTATATTACGTATTTTGTTATTTTCACAAAATATTTCATTATTTTATCATATTTCTTCAATTTTATTACATATATTTTATGAAAAAAAGTATTTCCAAAATATCAACATTTTTTCCTACATTATTTGTGAAATCTAGGTATGAAAAGTACCATTGATGTCGTTTCGTGTCTTTAACCTTAATTCTTGAAAAATTTTGGCGATGGCCGACCTATAACACTTCGATTAGAATGTTGCACTGCAGTGATTGTTTGCTCGTCGTAGATATCGCCATATTGTAAGATTGCTTGTATTGTTCACGGTGCGTATAACCTTGGTCTGGCTACTGAACTACAGTCCTGGATAACAATAAAGTGTTTTGACGGTAAAGTTGTATGGTGTAAATTGTTCATCAACTTGTGTTCTCCAAACGATTTCTAAAACGTTTGTATTATTTCAAAAATTTGCTTAGGAAATTGGTATAAATTTAATTTCATATTATGTAAATGTGTTTTATTCTTAGAGTATTTTAATATTACATATTATATCCGATTTTACATATTTATTACAAATTTTTACTGTTTTCATTACATATATATGTACATATTTCGACTTTTATACTACATATTTTCTGATCTCTAGTAATAACGGACAAAACTGAGCCTGAAAGTCTATGCGCTCAGGGTCATCTGAAAGGACCAATTCTCAATTCGCCGAAGGACGTTGCGGTATACCAGGAAGTCGTAGAAAATACTAGGACACAGAAGTAATCTCAGAAAGAGAGAGAGAGAGAGAGAGAGAGAGAGAGAGAGAGAGAGAGAGAGCGAGAGAGAGCGAGAGAGAGAGCGAGAGAGAGCGAGAGAGAGAGCGAGAGAGAGAGAGAGAGAGAGAGAGAGAGAGAGAGAGAGAGAGAGAGAGAGAGATCGTCTGATCAATAAAGGTAGTACAAACAACGTTTGCTTGGTTAGAGCACAGAAATTGCCAATGGTACCATCAGTTATTATATCATATTTTAACTTTTTCAAATTTATGATCATGGAAATGTTTTATTCACCAATAAAATATTGGTGAAGTAAAAAAATATATCGAGAGTTAAACATCGATGTTAGAAAAACATAGTCTTTCATATATCGATGTTTTGAAAACATTGACATCGATGTCGCATCCTAAATATGGTCAGAGCTATCGGCGGAGTTGGCTAAGACAGTTGGCCAAGACAATAAATGTTGCCATTGGAGCGACTCTGACCGGGAACCCACAAGATTCGAGACCCGAAGGTGAAATTTTGACACTGGCTTCGATGTTCAATCGCTGTCTGGAAGAAAATTCTAGCGGCCTGCTGCTCTGATCAGTAGTTTTTCGTGATTTCTCCAGGCGAATGGCGGAGCAGTCCCTTACCAAACAGGCTACTGACAGCGCGCGATCATTTTTCTTCATCCTTGCCTCATTCTATTCCTTTATACACTCACTCACACACACACACACACACACACACACACACACACACACACACACATACACTCACTTCCATGCACTACACAACCACACTTAGCTGGAGACAGGTCGGAAGCTTCAAGCTTGTCTCAGCTGGGGCAATGATTTGCAGGTGGAGATAGCTGGAAGCGGAAGGACCCTCACAAGCTGATACGGAGATTGGATATTTACCTCATGTGCTACAGTGGAAGAAACACCGCCACTTCCCACAATATAACATGCACAACACATGGAGGTGATGTGCCCAGTAAGAAAATAATCAATCACGGTCGTAGCTGAGTCTCAGCAGAGATACATAAATAAGGAAGGGGTCTATACGGGAATCCCTCAATCAGTGGGGTAGCGTAGTCGGGGCGGCAGGGCCGGCCCGCCCCGGGCGGCACTTTTAGGAGACGACAAAATTTCACAATAAATAATAATAATAATAATAATAATAATAATAATAATAATAATAATAATATCATAAAAATGTGAACTATTTCGTTTCATATTTTTGTCGCCCCTATGATGCGGACCGAATGAAATGAGCATGGAATCTTTCATTACTTATTCTGTGACGACTACTTTAAATTAATGTATAAAAATGACGTCTTGATCATTGTGTAATAACACCTCATATTAGATTACACTTCGGTTAAGTCCCTTCAGGGAAGTCCGTGAGTGACGCTTTGACAATTCACAGAAAGTTTGATTGATGGATCGTCAGTCGTCCAATTCACATTAACTTAATCCTGTATATGTATGCGCTTTCCCAAACTTTGATTTTAGTGATCAGTACGTGTACTGATTGTTTAATTATTTAACATTGTTGAAAATTGTATTATTCGTGTACGTATACATTCGACTATGTATATATTCTATTTATATTTTTTATTTATGTAATTGTGTGTTTGACTATCTGCTATGTTGTCCAAGCTTGTATATTATAGTCTTTTCAATTGAAATATCTAAATACGGGGGCAGCGAAATTTTTCTCCGTACCTGGTGACTGACACTCACGACACACCACTGCTCTTAATTATACCGACAAAACTAAATATTTGTCCATAAATTTGTTTCAGCCCCAGGGAAACGCACTGAACGATTTATTGCCTGTTAAAATCTGCGGAGAAAGTGAATAGACATTAAAATTTTGTTGTCGAATAAAAATGTCTGGCTTTATCACCATTACACAAGTGATTGATGTAGTGTGAAAACATTCCACTGCGCACCTGATTGCGAACGTAATCTTGCAAGTGTAGATTTCCTATACAGAATGTCCCTGAATTATCCCTAAAAGAACATGTAGGCTGTTGTATGAGTAAGCTGGATATAATCTCTTTTCCGTTGAAAACTTTCGTTTTCGAGAAAAGTAGACTTCTTTGCTACTTTCGGGCGCGCAATTCAAATATTCTGCGGTGCACGGTCACACACTTCAACGGCATGTTAGTGAGAGCTTAAGGTTACTGGTGCGACATCGATGGTTTCAAAAGTGTTCTACTTAACATCGATTTATCGAAGCCAATGCTTTTTGTCATCGATATTTTGTTCCCGGTGTTTTGACGTGAACGATATTTTATTTTGAATGAAGAATGTATCTCAATATCAACATACTATAATAATACTCAAATATATATATGAATTCAACATTATTTAGAATGAAGTGATCAACAGTGAAAAACAAGTTAGTCGCGTTTTCGTCGACAAATGAACTCTTATTTTCGTATTTCCAATAAAAGTTTTCTTACCTTTCCTGATAATTTTTGGTTTTTGTTCAGTCAGTGAAATCTCAATTATACTATTGGAGGTTTAGTAAAGCGGACATCGATGGTTTTTCGGACGTTTTCATTTTGCAACTTCGATGTTTTGAAACATCCGAGATTTCGTTGATATCGCATGCCTAGTCATGGTAAGTCTGTATCTCTGTTCTTTCTTCCCCGTGAACTGTCCAGTCAAGGCATATGGCAAAGAAAAATTGCTCCTTAGCGATTATTTTCTCCTTTATCCAACCCTCAAGACGACCATTTAAAAAGGGTACATTTTGTCTCAGAATGATCTATCTTTATAGGAGTGTAATACTCTGAAGGCCACAATGTGGATCACATCGCTCTTTGCTGGAACTCACGCAGAACATGCGATCATGATTTGCAAGACGACATCCACAGCACATATTCTCTGAGCAATATCGCAGCATTTTACTACGAATAAGGTCGTAATATTCGGAATGCTTTGTAATCAACATTTATGACTACATTTCTGTGTAGAAGAACTTTGCAGACTGAATAAGTGGAAAATAAAGAAACGACCTTGTGAAATTATGACTCAATTTGTCTGCTCTATTCTGTAACTCATTAATGTTAGAAAAAGTTTATAGTACCAACAAGTACTATTTAAATTATATAGTTGTATAAAACTCATACTATATACAGATACATTTTCTATAATACAGTAGGATAGTATGGTACAAAAAATGTAAATGCCAAACATTACGCGAAAGGGCTGTCAAGTTTACATTTAGTTAATCTTTAGAAACCTTTACGTTGAAATAGCGATCTCATGAATTCACTTTTGGCATTTACTAAAAAATCCCCATCAGTTATGCGCGCTGATCTAGAAATGGCAACGAGGTGTCAATTTTTCCCTCGGGTTTCAACTTGGGATTTTCGGTATGAATAAAATCGGCTAATCTACATAATTAAACAATGTTTGCGAGGGGCTTCCGACTACCCCTGACTGGTCGGTGTGTAATTGAAATCAGACTAATGGTGCTATTAATGGCACTTACCCTCTCGAACTAATTAGTTGTCCCGTCTTTTGAATAAACGCAATCTTTTCGGTTTTGAATGAATGTAAATTTTATTGACTTAAACATTTCGTTTACATTGCCTTACACATAGAAAACGTTTATTACTAATATAATTAAATTTATCGGTTGACACTTAAAATTCACAACACTGAAATGTACGTACATTATTTTTATCCTTAAAAGACTTTTCGGTTTTGGCACACCACTTCCCCGGCTTCCATCTATAGGCGAACTATATCAGGCCCTCCTGAGGTAACTACCGCTCCCCTGGGGAATATTCTCAGCGAAAAGCTTCATCGCACACTTCAAGTATCACGCTGAGGTAGCTGTGAGATTGATTGGTAATTTCGTGATTCTGGGCGCGTCAACTACTATGGTCGTTGGCCCCGCAAGTGAAATGCAAGCTTTTATCACAGGAGATGACTGTATTCTTTTCCCGTTGAGTAGTGAGGCGACGACCTACACGCTGGCTTGCGGGGCTTTCCCCACTCAGGTATCTCCCCACCTGCGAGGCACCGCCCCAGCCGGACACGCTCTAAGCTCCCGACTGGTCTTCCGACAAGTATGGTAGCGTAGTGCATGTGTGTGTGTGTGTGTGTGTGTGTGTGTGTGTGTGTGTGTGTGTGTGTGTGTGTGTGTGTGTGTGTGTGAGTAAGGGGGGAGGGATGGACAAGAAAGGAAAGATGGCGCGCGCTCCATGGCCCGTTTGTTAGGGTACTGCTCCGGTATTCGCCTGGTTTTGATTGAAGCAACTACGGAAAACGTCCGTTCACAGCAGCCGGCCGCTAGAATTTTCCTGTGGATGCTGAATTCAACCCAAGTATGTAAGTGGTGTCGAAAATCCTACCACCATCGCGTCTCAAACCTGTGGTGAACGACATCTGTGGCAGTCCATGGGTCTATCTCGGTGCTTGCATTTTAGTTCTAGGAAGCCTGTTGCTTAATTACTCTTTCAGATATATTACAGGTAGCACACAGATCTCACACACAAGTTACTGGGCAGAAGAAGGTTTGAAGGATGGATTAGGGTGCAGAGGTAATACACTTGGGAATAGGAATGTTGCATGTCACCAACACAACTAAAAAATTCAATGCTTTTCGCGCAATTCGCTAACCGCCTTAATGTTTGCATTCTTGAGCGCACCTGCCCTAGGATTTGTGCCACAAAGTCGGCTGACTTTACCCCAGCGTTTGTAACTGTGATACATAATAGTAATAGTAATAGTAATAATAATAATAATAATAATAATAATAATAATAATAATAATACCTAACAATAATTTAATACAAATTAACAAAGATAGTAATTTTGGTAAAACTGACCTTGTGGGAATTCTGATTTGGTGTTGTTGACGTTCTTATAAGAAGAAATAAAAGAGGTCATCTTCGTCAACATACTAGCTTTATTAAGATAGCCGGCTTTCGACGGCTTTGCCGTCATCGTCAGTCTATTAGATACAGAAAGATATAACAAAATTATAAATAAATACACAATAAGATAGAAAATTAAATTACAATTAATGGATACATCAAAATTAACATAAAAAACAAAAGGATAATCGATATACGATTGCAAAAGATAAGGAACATATAGCAGATAAAATTGCAAAAATGAATTGCGACGGGATCCCCTGTATTAATCCCCCCCTTCCCGTCGCAATTCATTTTTGCAATTTTATCTGCTATATGTTCCTTATCTTTTGCAATCGTATATCGATTATCCTTTTGTTTTTTATGTTAATTTTGATGTATCCATTAATTGTAATTTAATTTTCTATCTTATTGTGTATTTATTTATAATTTTGTTATATCTTTCTGTATCTAATAGACTGACGATGACGGCAAAGCCGTCGAAAGCCGGCTATCTTAATAAAGCTAGTATGTTGACGAAAATGACCTCTTTTATTTCTTCTTTAAACTGACCTTTTTCATGCTTATTTGCAACATTGGAGAAGAATGAGATAAATCTCAATCATTACGCGTCATCATCATGCGTTGTCGTAGCAACATTGGCAACATTGTTTACATTTAAAATATTTGAATCTCGCATTCATTAATGAACGATTTTCTCAAAATTAAATAAATTTACAGAAAAGTAGTGGAATACAATATTCAGAGATTATTTCAATTTACACAAGAGTTGTTTCCTTTCCTGTAATATTTAGGAATGTTTTGTCCAAAAATGCAAGTACATTTTTTCAAACTAGGTCAATTTTTAGGTCCTGTAATAGTGTAATTGAAATGTTTCTGAATTCTTCTCGAGACAATGTGAGAATCCGACTCAGCTAGAGCCGAAAATCCCTGTGAGTTGATCATTATTATAACTCTACAACGCAGTGATGGAAGGTGAGTCGTCAGACCACTCACTACAACAAGGGTCTTCGACACAATGTTTCAACAGGCAAATGACGTCGTGCAAAGGAAGTATTATCCAATTTACACGCTCCCTTTTAATAATCCAACATTTATCTAAACATGTCTCTTATTTTCTTCTAACATGTTCATGTATTCTTATTTTCATAATCCTCAATAACAATGTTGTAATAAAATTCTAATGTTTTGTTATAGATTTGTCAAGAATATACCAAGGAAAGTAACAATGAGTGACTTTGTTGCTTCATTTCATTGTATGTATATTGTTAATAACTATAGTATTTACTGATTATTTTATCTTTGAAATAGATTGTAGGTATTCTTTGAATTAAAAAAAATATTTTCTTTTGTCGACTGAATTAAAAAAATCGCTTCCTTTTGACGACTGATCCTGGAGTTTTAGAGAATTTGCGCATGCGCACTGTGGGAACTGATTTCCCAGAAACCACACTGCGCATTTGCGCGTTCGCTTAAACTCTGAAATCATTTTTCAAAGCATGAAGACTGCAAGAAGGAGACTTAATTTTGGTGGTGTTGTTTGTGAAGAGTGTTGGCAGCTAAGCGACTAAAGTAAACTTCAGAGTTATTACGCGGTGGGTGAAGGAACCTTTCATGCTATTTTTCGGCCCATCACAGCCAAGCTCATGTGCCACTCCAATGTTATCTACACTTGCACACACTTAAGTGTAGATTGTCTTGTTCACGGGTATGCGCGTCGTTATTGGCCAAAAAAAGATATATATTTCCTGGATTCACCGCGTGATGTCGCTGAAGTTCAGTTTAGCCGATTAGTTATCGACGTTTTTGGAACATACCCTCTCCCTACCTCCATCTCCCGAGTTGAGTCTCCGTCTTACAGTCATCATGGTCCACTCAGTCCGGAGTTGAGTCTCCGTCTTACAGTCATCAGGTGGCACCGGCTTAAGTGGCGGAGGGCGTCAACTGATATCACTGCAACTCCCTCCTCTGTCCGGGAAATCTTCGGGTTCGAGAGGGCAGAAGTTTTGAAACCAACTAAGTCGCATTCAGCTGCTATCCGAAAAATTCTAGCGGCCGGCAGCTCTGATTGTTACTTTTATACAGTTTCTCCGATCAACACCACGCGAATGCAGAGCAGAACCCTAACAAACGGACCATGGACCGCACGCGATCTTTCTTTCCTCTTGTTCTACCCTCACGCACACACTTGCACTATACATTTCTGGCGATCAGTCGGGAGCTTAGAGCTTGTCCCGGCTTTGGTGGTGCCCCGCTGGTGGGAGATACCTGGTAGTGGAAACTCCCGCAAGCCGACGTGTAGGTAACAGTGACGGTGGTGCTGGAAGACCACCACCTCCCGAGATAGAAACATACTCTACACTTACGGGACTAATTGACGCCCGCGAAAATCAGTCAACTGCTTCTGGACATAAATGTAGCTTCACTATGCGCACGTTTTGTTGAGCTCTCCTTTTGCTTGTAGGCGTAGAGCTGGGATGAGTTACTATATTGTTAGAAATGCAGAAAAATCAAATCTGAAGTTCATTTACCGTTCAAATAGGTTTTCTATAACTCGGGAACGAAAATATCTAGTTTTTCAAACGTTGCTAATCTTGCGCTTTTAAAAATTTTATTATTATTATTATTATTATTATTATTATTATTATTATTATTATTATTATTAATTATTATTATTAATTATTATTATTATCATTATTATTATTAACAACTTTCATTCATCTTTCAACTATTTATAAATAAAATATTGGGATAGGATTCTGGCACTCAAGAAAACGTGCGCAGATAATCTTCTCCCCCATATGTCGAACACAGCTTTTACTCTTTTTTTACCCAATCAATCAATCAATCAATGCAAAGGTGTGATGGGAGAGGGCTGCGCTGGGCGCGCGCAGGCGCGTGCACTCACCGTCCGACCAGTAGGAGTAGCGCATGGGGTCGCCGGGGGCCTCGTGGCGCCGGCTGCACGGCGCGAAGCTGCTGGGGAAGCCGCCGCTGGTGGCCGTCGCCGGGGAGCCCGCGCCTGCGCACACACCGCGTCAGCCTCCCCGCCCCGCCCCGCGCCCCGCGCCACGCCACTCCATGCACTCGCCCTCGCGGCGCCGCGGACGCTTGAGTGAAGTCGGCGCCGCGCCGCCGCACAGTGGTGCATTTTGGCTATTTCCTGGCCAAAACCTCTGAGAGCTATAGTATGTTTTCTACGACGACCAAATTTATTTTGGATTATCTTTATAATGTAAGGGAGCTGGTAACATAATACCATAATAATGCACTGCTTAAATCTGTGAAATATAAATATATATTTTTCTATATAAACTTGGTTAAATTTTATCGATTCACAAAATTGATTTTAGAAAACAGTAGGGATTACTTTCATATTAACTGATAACATTTGGCATAAAGAAGCATGGTATTAATGCCATTTCATGCCCTCTGCCAGAGAAAATTCATATACAGTGTCCGAAGAACCGGAAAGGAAGATCACAGTTTTCACTAGGGTACATTTCTCCCTATGGTGATATTTGGCTCAGGCAAATGAGACAGAGCATATTTGTTCAAGAATTTTAACTTTCTTTTGGAAACATCCCTCAAGCTGTAAATGAAAGGAACAGAAGATCTCAACAGGCGAACTCTAAACATCTCCTGGATTGGGTACAGTCTTGAACATGTTCGCGAGAATCCTTCTCCATACCGTCTTCTATCTTTGTGAGTAGATTCTATGTATTATTACCATGAATATTTGGAAACACATTTCTTGGCAGTATCCAGTGTGTACTAAAAAAAGTTGTTTGGAAAGCTCTACATTCAGACCAGATTTCTTTGAATTGCATTTGAATAAGTTTCTTGACCATATTCAAATTGTAGTTGCAGTATTATTTCATAAAAAATAATATAATACAAATTTTATAACAATAACAATCTAATATGAATAATTGTTGGTATGTAACTTAGAAGTTAAGTAAACAAATATTACTTTACGATTAATTGTATTTTTGATTTATTTTTTAAAAGTGGTATGATGAGTTTCTTTGATATCACGTACGTATTTGACCTTTCATCGACCGCACACCTTTCCTTAAGACGAGTTTTGATGAAACATATTATGTAAATATTACTTTATGTACAATTGTAATGAAATAAAATGTGCGTAATCCAGTCCAGAAGATGTAATGTATATAAATATTACGTTCATGTAATATTAGTGAATTGTCATAATCTGTTACAAAAATTAAAAATATTAATTTTTTTGTTTATAATATTGAGTAAATTTGTTATTTCAGTAAAAGGGATCAAAATTTTCCGCTAGAAGCAGCATTGTAAAAGCAGTTCCCGTTCTCAGGACGGATCTCGACGAGTCATATTCGGCGATCACGCCTGCTTGACGAAAAGTTAATTCTTTGTATTTACTAATGGGGCAAGTTGGGGCATGATTTTATAACTGGATTCGAAAGAGGATAGATTCAGCTAGTAAGTGAAATTAGAAACATCGCGGAATTCCGCGAAATTGGTAACTTTCATCCTACGTGAACTTATGAGTAATTAAAATTATTGTATTAATTTCATGCATTTTAATATTTCATCCCACGTCGGTATTATGCATTAAAGCATTATAAAACAAACATGAAAATACTCTACAAACCTTCAGGAAGAGAATCCATACTGCCAGTTTTCTCTGCACAACTTTGTATGGCCACCACTTACAAATAAAGACGGTCTCTCTGTGTTACTCTCGCACTGCAGGTCTACCGAACGCCGCGAAGGGTAAGTTCGGGTGAATACTGGTGCCAGGGGAATTGACCCAGAGACACGAAGTGGGCAGAAACAGATGCCCCCAAGTATACAATGTGTCGTAGTATTTGTAAAAGTTCCGTAAACGCGATTTCATTTTTGAGGTTTTGGCCAGGATTTCGGGAAAATGCACCACCGTGCGCCGTGGCGATCAACGTGATAAGTGTAAAAAGTATACATAGCGCAGTGAAGAATGGTATGAATGTGTTTGTAAATATAGATAAAGAATGAATTAGAGTGTGAATGATAAACAAAAAATGAAGAAACAAGAACAATATAAAGAAATTTTAAACTGTCAATTAACAATTTTATTACTAAAAAACAACAACGCCCAAAGTGGCTAGAAGTACTAGTTTTAAGTTTTAAGATAGTTTATTTACGATAAAGCCCGCCACTAGCTCCAAAAGCAGAAACGCTGTGGCGAATTGTTTCCGGGTATAATGAATAAATTCCCGCCTCGCGAGTGGAAAATTGAAGAAAAAACAAACAAACAAACAAACTCGGTAGCCCACCAATGCCGCTCGTCAGCGAACGCAGTCGCTCAACCACCCGCCCGTTCTCCCCTCGTTTCAACATGCGGCCTTTGCCTCGCGTACACATGTTCACAAGTGGCGGCTCCAGAGACAAGTTTGAGGGCGGGCACAAAATTCTAGAATGGGAATATGCAAGCCAGATGCAAGCGAACAGTGAATGTAGTGTTTTAATAGGTCACAGTTGAAGAAACATTCTTCCATCACGGAATAGGTTTTGTACAATACCGCACCCTATACTCGAATAGGAGGAAACGTATTTGGAGACGGAGTTCAAATACTAGTCAGTAACTCTGGACATCCTGGAAGAAAACCTTCAAGGGAGCATACGCAAGTCCTATGTTGGAATTTTCACAACTCCAAAGCTTTGAGCTTACGACAACACCAAATTTGGCTACTCTGTGATAGGACACAGTTCTCGAACAAATGAAGGAATGCACGAGATATGCAATGTCAGGCTTTTTGAATACTGAAATCTGAGAAACGTGGCGAACAACTACTTTAACATCAAATAATATACTAAAGGAAAGGAAAGATTGATGTGTAATTTTTGGGAAGGCAGTGCCCCTTGAACCTTCCTGCCGCAGCCGCCACTGATGCTCATGGTATATAGTCTCTTCTCTCCGCTTTCCCTCAACGCCTTGCGTTCCCCATCTATTCCCTAACATCTATACCCTGACCCTTGGCTGTTGGCATCTCTGAAATTTGAAAGCACAGAATTACACTGTCCTTATTGAACATCATGCATTCACTTTAAACTACTACTACTTTCCCTCTTTCCGAGGTTCCGCATTCCTCTTTGTCCTCTTTCGTTTACATCGATCAGCATCGTTTACATCGAGCGGCCAATTCCAAGTTCAAGCGTTCGACTAGTTCAGTCTTCACTTTCGATTACATTGGTCAGCATCGTTTACATCGACCGGCCCGTCGCAAGTTCAAGCGTTCTATTAGTTCGGTCGCTGCCCTCTTTGCATCCGCGCGAGTGGGGTTTTATTTCCGTCCGCCCCAGGGCGCCCTGGTCGAGCGGCGTGTAATGAGAGCGCGCCGTGCCACCTTTCCTGACCTCCAGCAATGGCTGCGGGCACCCCGGAAATGATCCTTCGGGGAGACCAGCTCACAAACAAGAACGGGCTAATAAATTACAGGACCCTAAGCTTCACCAAATTACCGACGATGTCCTAATAATTTCGAAATATTAAACATACGTTATCAAAGTTGTATTTAAATAAAGACTATTACATTTACAATTTAAAAATTTAATACTAAAATAATAAATACAATAAAATATGTTTAAATACTTTTCATCTACATTTATAAACAGAAAAGTTTACATAAATATTATTTTTAGGTTTTAAAATCCGAAATAAATTTTTAATTCTGGTATAATAAAATAATTAAATATTTTTTACATATTTATCAACTAATACGATTTTGTACAAAAATATTGGGGGCCTACGCTCGGTGGAGGGAGGGGGCTAAGCATGTGCATATTCTACTTATGCAATAATTCACCCGTGCCCACAAAGCTACATGGACAACCTACACCTACTTTCTGGCTTTGCAATGTTGGGGCTCGGTTTCAAACATTCCTACCTCGTGTAATACGACATGCGTCAAGGGCGGAAAGTTAGCGATTTCTCGGAAATCCAGTTTATCACGATATCAGAACGCAATATATCCGAGACTCGTATAAAAGTGATAATTACTAAAGGCATAGCTTTCAGTCGAATAGTTCCTCTCACATTTGCACTGTTTGAATTTTTCCATAAATAAAAAAATTAAGTGGCCAACGTTTTCTGATATTTACTACTTTCAGTCAATACAAACATCTTAATTGAAAAAAGCGAAAAGTAACAAAAAATAAGGATATGAATGAAAAATAATATAGCAACCGGTATGTTCCTTAAAATAAACACCTCGTTTCTCAATGATGTTGTTGCAGTCCATTTATATTCAGAAATAAATTTTTCTAACGTATTTAATAACAGTTATTGAGGACAACAATGAAATACACTTACCGAGTTTGGCTTTCTCCCGATCATCCATTTCAGAACCCCAGTTACCTGAAAAGAAAGATGATTTTTCAATAGTTTATTTTGATAACAGAGTTTTGAACTCGTAAATTATTTATAAATGTGATGTTATTTAAAATAAATTGATCATGCAAAAATTTAAATACACATTATTAAGAAGAGAGACTTCATCGAACTTACCAAGTCCAGAGCTTAGTTGGTTGTACCCATTCATGCCATTCATAGCTTGCAGCTGCATAGGTTGCACAGGAGGCAACTAAAAAAGTAAGCAGAGAAGCTCGTCAGGATTATGGAGTACTTACAAGCAAATAACTTCCCTAAATGTTAATGAAAGTTGCACATGCAGCGGACAAACAAACTGTTGAGTCTCTATCAGTCTCACAGATACGTTCAATCTTCAAAAGAAGTTCAAGAGCATCAGATTTATTTTGTAATGATTTTTAGATGCTTTAAAATGCTTACTATCCCTTTACTATTAGTTCATGGTTGATCTCGTAATGCGATTAGAGTGCGCAACATCAATGAATACGCAAATCCCCAATTCAACAATTTTTACACTGTTATATACACTTTTCTAAGGTGGTGATAGTCATTACTTTATATCATTCCTTCTATTTACACACTTCTTGTCTTATTTCATGTTCTCTATAAATTCTCGACATCAATCAGAAGTTGACAAGTATTCGAATGGGTTCATTTATGGTGGTTCACAACATCACAGGATCAATACCATCGGAGTGGAAGAGATGTGAGGTTTCATTTGACAATACTGATAATTTACATACAAGTATTTTGCTCAAAATAAATATTAGAAACTTCTAGGGCATTCTTTAGAAGGTCATAAAATGTATTCTGAGGGTATATCTGCGACATGCAAACCCATTTCAATTCCCATATTTTTTCTACCTGTTCTACTTTTCGTAAAATAAATTACAAAGGAGTAAATGGATTCGCGTTGGTTCGAGGGTAGTTCGGAGGGAGTGGGATGTAGCAGATGTGCGGAATCGGGATTAAGGGAGGTTGTAGGAGAATGTTGGTGTGAGTAGCAGCGGGGTGTATGTGATTAGGGGTGAATATAAGAGAGTTGGGTGGGGCCATGTGTGAGTAGGTGAGAGTGTAAGAAAATGGGCGAGGCATGTATGGGAGCAGGGTGTACGTGAGTACGAATGAGTGTAGGTAAGTGGGATTGGGCCATACGTGAATAGGGGCGAATGTAGGTAAGTGGATGGACTTGTGAGTGCGGGCTGAATGGAGGAAGGGATGAGTGTAGGGGAGTAGGGAGGGCCATATGTGAGTAGGGGTGAATGTAGGTACATGGCTGTGGTGTGTACGAGAGTACTGGTAAGTGTAGGTAAATGGGTGGGGCATGTATGGGAGCGTGATGTGAGTAGTGGTGAGTGTAGGTAAGTGGGTGGGGGTAGGTGTGCGAGTGGGCGTGGCACTCACCTGTCGCTGCAGCTGCGAGTAGGGGTTGAGCGCCTGCGCGTGCGGCTGGTTGGAGGGGGAGCGTGGGGTAAGTGAGTAGCGGTGAGTGAAGGTGAGTGGATGGTGGTAAGTGTAGGGGTGGGCGTGGCACTCACCTGTCGCTGCAGCTGCGAGTAGGGGTTGAGCGCCTGCGCATGCGGCTGGTTGGAGGCGCGCGCGGCGGCGGCGACGGCGGCGCTCACGGCCTGGCACGAGGCGTAGGGCGTCTGCACGGGCGGCAGCGACCACGCGCCGCTGTAACAAGGGCGCCACGCGCTGCTGCCATGCGCTGCTTCTCACCCGCCCCGGCACTCGCGCCTTGCTCTCGCTCTCGCACGTCCTTCTACCACCATCCCTATATTTACCCCCGCATCCACGCATGCCTCCCACCCACTTACCTACACTCAAATCTACTCGCTTACACCCCATACTCGCACATGCCCCACTCATTTATCTACACTAACCTATACTCACATATGCCTCACCCTCTTACCAACACGCACCTCTACTCACTTACACCCCGTACTCACATGCCCCACCCACTTATATACACTAACATCTACTCACATATACCCCGCACCGGTACATGCCACATCCCCTTACCTATACTCATCTCTACTCACATTCACCTCGCTCCTGTACATGTCCCACACTCACTTAAGCTACAGTCACCTCTACTAACATACGTACACTCTGCGCCCCGCCCACTTACTTACACTCACCGCTACTCGCACGTGGGCCCACCCCTCTCACTACCTAGAGTTCTGTCAACAGACTTGTGTCTTTTATTTCCGACCACCTAAATCTCCCTCTCCGTCAGCTTAACTATCTTCCCTTCTGTCCGCCGCTGCTCTTCCATCAACCTCCCTCAATCTGCCTTTCCATCAGCCTACCTCTATTCCCCTTTCCTTCAGACAAAATGCAATCTCACCTGTGGACATACTTTGGCGTATAGGTTATCACATAGAAGAAAATTACTCGTCCACAAGAGACTTTAAACCAAATTTTTCCAAAGATTCTATTATACGATAATGGTAATATCAACGTTCAGTGCACATCAAGTGACATTTCATTATTTGAGAGGTCAAGTATGATCAAACGGTCGCGGTCAGTGGCAACAGACGCTATATTTACAACTGCAGAGGCAAAGAAAAATGATCGCTCTCGTCTGTCCAGATCGCTTCCATTGTCCATATCAGTGACAATTAAGCCCTAAAACTGTCCACGGGAGTATAAGCGAAACGCTGACTAAGCAGCCCACATCGTAAAGGTGGTTGGACAGCTGAGAGTAATCACACAAGACTACGAGACAGACGTTTCCACCTTCTGCAGACACTCGGGTTCAATCTCCGCCCAATTTTTGTGGACAGGAAAGAAGTGCTCCATGGAATCCACGAGGTGGATTGTTGTGGAGAAACGAGTTCCCGGCACGTTTTCTCGGGGTTCTCCGGATTATTCTACCCAACATTCCATCCTCTACTTCAGATTGTCACTCATGTGCCTCACATCAGAAGTTCAAGGACTCTAAACCTCAATATGCGCGATACCTCAGAATAAATGATACAAAGTTTTAGGGCATTTAGGAAGGGGAAAGATAACTTTTTGCCAATGAACCAGTGGGAAATCTCATACAACAGAGGTACATTAATGCGATTTTGAACACTGTGCCCCTGATTATTGGACAACGCATGGTCTACTACTGTTTAGCATCCCCTCCTAGGGCGGGAATTAAACTAGGCCCAGGCCTGAGAGACACCGTTAGCTAGCCCATGAAGTCCAACTTTCGACCCAAAATGCCAAACACATACAGTAGAGTCGCGGTAATCCGAGCATCGTCAATCGAAGATTCCGTGGAATCCGAGATGAAAATGCCTGATGTGCGTCAAGTCATTTAAACAAGCAAACCACCGGCTATAATCAAGACCTGGCTCTTGATGAGTTGGCAACACTGCGTCGAAAGTCACGCGTGCGGTGGTTGGTGCCAGTGTCATTCAGTCTGCTGTAGTAACCGGTCCGCGCTCATGTATCCTATCTGTAACTTTAATAATATCTTCAAAATTCCGTCATGCATTTTCCTTTTCCAGTGTAATCTGAGGTGCAGCTGTTAGTGGCAGTGTCATTCGGTTACTGTAGTAACCGGTTCGCGCTCATGTATCCTATCTATAACTTCAATAATTCCTTCAAAATTCTGTCATGTATTTTCCTTTTCCAGTGTAATCTGAGGTACCATCATCCCCCATTACCTCGGATTATCGAGACTCTACCGTACATAGAAAAGAGCGCGAGCAGCGGACTCACCTGTGGTCGTAGGTGGGCGAGTAGGCGGGCGGGTAGGAGGGCGCGTTGCCGAAGAGGTTGCGCGCCGCCAGCGGCAGCTGGTGGTGGTGGGCGTGGTGCGGGCCGGCCGCCGCGCCGAACAGCCCGTTGGGGTAGGGCCCCGCCGCGCGGTACCCCGGCCGCTTCATGCGCCGCCGGCGCCGGTAGTTGCCGTTCTCGAACATGTCCTCGAACTGTGGGTCTGAGCACACCATGAGGTTATACTTCGATTACAACAGTAAGTCCGTTGACACTTGATCAGCTGTGACGCTGACTTCGGTCGGAGGCTTGAACGTCACTATTGACGACTCTATAGTGACGTCACAATGGTGACGTTCAAGCTCCCGATTGGACGACAGCATCACCGGTGATCAAATGTCAATTGACTTAATGTTTTAATCGAATTACTAAAGTCATGCGGCTGATAGCTTGGAAAGTACAGTGTGCCAGGAAAGCCTCTCTGCACCCGAGCCAAATGAGGGGCTCCTATTATAAATTGCATTTGCGTATGTTCGTAGCAATCAGATCACTGGAAAACATGTGAAGGGAACAACACTTCCTGCAACTGTCATGGCTGTGGTGAGTATGCAATTTATGGTTTTCTTTGTTACACGCTGCAGTTCGTGCTACCAACATAATTTCTGTTGCTTCAGAGAGACTTTACAGGCGCACACTGCAAGCACATCCCCTCAAAACAAGAGATAGTTGTTAATGGACTTAATGTTGGTCAACTCTTTGAAGATTTTGGTCCGAAACAGCATGAATGTATGGACATTTTATACTTAGTAAGTTTTCTTTATTTGTGTCTTTCTTTCGTAATGACTTATGTATGATACGAACAAATGACTGACACGAACAAATAAACTCTTTGAAAAATCCGTCCGATGTTTATCAACGCTTTAAAAAATGTACATTAGCCGCTCTAGAACTGCGGGTCTGAGGACGGTGAAATATCAACAGCATGGCGTCTAACAGTGTGAGAAGTTCAACCTCTCGACAAAAGAGATCAGAAAAGTCTGGTTGAAAAATTAACTCTTAAGAAAAATCTTGGCTTATCAACCTTAGAGAGCGTGTTGATTTTAGTTCGTGAGCATATTGCTGATTTCAGTTCGAGAACTGTGGATCTGAAGTCAGCATGGAGTTAGAAGTCATGCGGCTGACAGGTTGGAAAAGTACGAACATCCATTCAAAATAAGAGATAGTGCGTCAAGTGTGGTCAACTCTAAAACATCCATAGCTGATCAATGCTTTACAGAAAGTGAACTAGGCCTTCTCGAACTGCGGGTCTGAGCACGGTTAAATATTAGAAGTACGGCGTTTAACAGTGTAAAAAGTTCAAAGTTTAAAAAGTCTCTCCGCACCGAATTAGAGATCCTATTAAAAATTACATTTATGTTGGTAGCAATGATATCACTGGGAAACAAGTGAAGGGGTCAACAATTCAAGCATCTGTTTTGATTGCAATTTACGTTTTGTTGTTACAAGCTGCAGTTCGTGCTAGCAAACATAATTCCTGTTGCTAGCACTCTCACCAACCACTGGCGCCTCTGCGTAAAGACTTACTGGCGCACTGTACGTACATCCGTTCAGAACAAGAGATTGTGCGTCAAGTGTGGTCCACTCTTTAAAACTTCCATAGCCGTTCAATGCTTTAGAGAAAGTAAAAGAGCCGGTATTGAACTACAAGACTCAGCGCGGCTAATTATTAAAAGTAGGGCGTCTAGTAGTGTGAAAAATTCAACCATCTGAGAAAGGAGACAAGAAAAGTAAAGCGTTAGAAAAATGTTTACTAATGATCCCTAAAACAGAATGTATTAGTTTCAGTTCTTCAGCATGTCCTTGAACTGCCGTCTGAGCACAGCGAAGAGAAGTTCTGCGTCTAAAAAGTTGGAAAGTTCAGCGGCCCAAAATACGAGATCAGTAATGTAAGGACAAAAATCAACACTGTAACAACGCCCGTAGATGCCATTCTTCTAATGAGCACGTCTAAAAAATTGGAAGTTCTACAGCTGACTGTGTGAAAAACTGAGATGCTTCAGATACGTAATCACTCATTTGTGGGCAACGATTCTTATCTTTAGAAAACTAGGTGATCAACAGTTTGTAAAAACTGAGAGGGTTATCGCTCTTGAACATATTCGCAAACTGTGAATGTAAGAATGACGAAGTGTTAAAAGTCATGTAACTGTAAGCCTAAATATTCTGTCGCTCGAGACACAAGAAGAGTGATCAACAAATCAACATCAACATTTAAGACTGCAGTTCCCATTATAGAGCATATCCGAACTGGAGTCTCAGGACGGCGCTGAGTTAAGTCATACGACTGACATTTTTAAAATCCCTCCCAACAAGAAACCAGCTAATTGTGACCACGAAATTAACGCTTCGGAAAAACCATAACAGATCAACGATTTAGAGAAAGTGAACACCTCCCAATACGACTTGGCCCAAATGGATGTCAAAAGTCGATCACACGACTAAATGCTATAAGAATGATCGCACGCACACCGATCAATGCTTGGAAAAAGTGAACACCTCCCAATTCGACCTGGCCTAAATGGGTGTCAAAAGCATTCGATTACACGACCAAATGAGCAACAAGAATGATCGCACTCAATATGGACACTAAGCGGAAGCACTCACCCAAGGTCCAGTAGTTGCCCTTGCGCTCGCCACCGCCCTCTCGCGGCACCTTGACGAAGCACTCGTTGAGCGAGAGGTTGTGCCGGATGGAGTTCTGCCAGCCCTTCTTGTTCTTCTCGAAGTACGGGAACTTGGCGAGGATGTAGGCGTAGATCTCTGAGAGCGTGGCGCGCTTGTGCGGGCTCTCCTGGATGGCCATGGCGATCAGCGCCACGTACGAGTACGGGGGCTTGGTGTCCGGGCTGCTGGTGGAGGAGGCGGCGGCCGCCGTGGTGGGGCTGGAGCCGCCCCCGCCCCCACCAACGCCCCCACCGCCACCAGACCCCGCGCCCACGCTGCTGCGGGCAGAGCGGCAGCATTCAAGATTCACAGCCACGAAACGTGAGAAAAAGAGAGAGAAAGGGAGGAAAAGAGGAAGAGAGAGAGAGAGAGAGTGAGAGAGAGAGAGAGAGGGAAAGAGAAAGAGTGAGGGAGGGAAAGAGAGGGGGATAGAGAAAAAGAGATAGAAAGAAAGAGAGAAAGAGATAGAAAGAAAGAAAGAGAAATAAACACAAAACGAGAATAAGAAAGAGAGAAATAAATAGGAAGAGAGAGAAAGAAAGCGAAATAAGAAAGAGAGAAACAAAAAAGAGGGAAAAGAGAGAAAAAGAGAAAGGCAGAGAGGGAAAGTATACATTGATTGCAGATGAATGAACTACATATTTCATTAGTACCATAAGTGTAGTGCATGCCATATCTCGGGAGGTGGCGAAGTTCTTCCCCCTCTGGAAAATGAAATCTGGCGGCGACCTGTATGTTATTTTACAAGGATTTCCCACGCTATGTTCCTCTCCCAGCAAGTCACCGCCCCGGCCGGTACAAGCTCTAAGCACTCAACTGGACTCCCGACACGTGTGACAATGTAGGTCTTGTGTAAAAGGAGACGACGAAGAAAAGATGGAAATATTCCATTTGTTCGGGGGTATTGATCGGAGAAACGATGAAAAAATACCGATCAGAACCACGGAAAATGCATGTAAAATAGCTACACCTAATATATATGTTGATTTTGTCCCTTGATTTTTAACAACTGCTTATGCATAATATTTGGCAGTTCACGAACTGATGCAGTGAAGGATAGATGGATTGATTGATTTTTTCGTGTTTCCGAGCGCGTGAACTGCTTTGGTCATTAGTCCCGTTAGTGTAGTGCATGTTTTTCACGGGAGATGGCGGTGATCTTCCCCCGCTGGATGGTGAGATCAGGCGCCGACCTACCGTCGGCTAGTGGGGTTTCCCCCTAACCAGGACTCTCCCACCAGCGAGGCACCGCCCCAGCCGGGACAAGCTCTAAGCTCCCGACTGGTCTCCCGGAATATGTGGTAGTCTAGTGCATGTTAGTGTAAGTGTTTGTAAGGTGAGAGGATAGGACAAAGAAGAGGAAGGAAAGATCGCGCGCAGTCCGTTTGGTAGGGTACTGCTCCGGCATTCGCCTGATGTTGATCGGAGAAACCAGGGAAAACTACCGATCCGAGCAGCCGGCCGCTAGAATTCTCCTCCAGACCGCGACTGAATTCGACCTAACTGAAAAGCTAGTGTCGAAAATCCTGCCGCCGTTAGAACTCGAACCCAGGACCTCCCGGTGAGAGGCGCTGCAGTGACATCAGTTGATGCACTGAGCTACCGCTCCCGGTGCAGTAAAGGAGATATCGTATGCCACCCGAACATCTGTGCGCGTGCGGGTTTGCCTAAAATTCAGGGTCAAAAGCCACAAGAATGAATGCATACAACCCCATTGTATGAAATTTCACACTACAAATTCATAGGCGAAAAATTAATAATTTTCGACCTCTTTACAGGCCCTAGATGTAAGTAGCAGTCATTCTGTGTCACGTGTATATATTTCATGTTTATTGTGTTCTTAAAATAAATCGATTGTTAAAATCATGTAAACAATTAAGATAATTTCTTTATCTTCTTTTTGTACTTCATAAAGATTTCCTCTAGAACTGAATATAGTGGATTGTCTTGATGGACAATCTATGAAAAAATGCGAAAATAATAAATAATTGAATACGAATATTTCGTCAAAAATCATAAGCCTCGGAAATTTGTATCGGACGTACTGTGATTATGTTGTTAAGTTATATTGATTGCACCTCTATTTGGAGGGAAAATGTACGCAGCGCTCAAGAACATCGCTTGCGCCTGCCCGTAGGCAGCCCATGCTGCACAAGAACGAAGAAGTAGAGCGGGCTGCCTGCTCTTTAGGAGGTGTCCATGAACATCTCGCAGACTATGTAATGACAAGACCCGTGTTTACCAACTTACCGGACAGTTTAATTATTTACAGTACTTCGAGTTTGGGGTCGAGAATGCGTTCTCCACGGAAATGATTCTGGTGTAATTTAGGGCAAAATAGTGGTGTGTTCACCACAATTTCCATGACAGTGCCAAGCATCTTACTTAAAATAACAACAGCTTATTAGGTCATTTCACATCATTTACAATTTTTGTATTACTGGTAGTGTCTATTCTTTACCACTCAATCGTGTATTGCATGACGTATTCTGTTTCTGGATACAGCTATACCCGTTTGTCGAATTACTGAAGATTTCTATTTAGGTCAAAAGGATATTCAAGGTTATATTGAAAGGTTAATTACTCCCTCGTGACCATAAGCAAGGACTGTTTGGATGTAAGCGTCGGTGCTCATCAGTAGAGGGTAGCTACATCGGGAGTAAATGTCGTATGCTTTTTTAGTGAGACAAATTGTTACCGTAGATATTGAAAGCTTTCATTTCCCTCTATGGGGTCCTTAAATAAGGAATCTTACGTGTACTCTGCGGTGCTCACCTCAAGACGGCACCGGCGTCATTCTTATAGAGATCTTTTTAGTGACTCAGAGTTATTGAATATATTGAAAGATTAATTTTCCTAGTCCGTAACCTTAAGCACGGAATGTCTGAATTTACGTTTCGGTGCTGACGAGAGGGAGCGGCTACGAGCTTTATATAATAGCGGCAGCTTTTATTAGTAGGTCAAACATTTATTTTATATATTGAAATATTCATTCCTCGCTCAGCAAGGATTGTCTGGGTGTACGCCGCGTTGCTCACCTCGGCTGTGCCATGATTAAATAAAGTGTGCTTTTTAGTGTGTTAAATTGTTTTAGAAGATACTTCATTCTCCTTTTGCGAGACATTAAGCAAAATGAATGATGAGAAGCAAAGCAAAATGAATGAATGAAAGCAATGAATATACTCTGCTGTGTCACTGGCTGTTTTCTTAGTGGGCCAACTAGTGAGTTACGTAAGAAGTATGCGAATTACATCTCCCCCCTTTTTTTAACACGTCATGATCGAAAAAGTTTTGGTCCACGTTTCACGAACGCTTCGTGATGTTTCACATTGCTATTAGTTAGAATTTAAAAAATGTAGCTGATTCCTACACAGACGACAAGCACAAGAAAGTGTTTCGCGCACAGCGCAAGCGTGAAAAATAGTTATTTATGATTTGAATGATAAAAGTGACATTTTAATTTGCGAGTAGGAAGGGTTGCAACACGAGGGCTAGTAGCGCAATCCTGGGAGCAAAATAAAATAACTTGTACCACGTGTCTCAGACAATATTTTTTAGACAGACTTACTGGCATTCCTTTTATTGTAACTCAAGTATACAATTCATTGGGTACCACGAAATAACAAGATCAGTTGTAGGTAATCCGACTAAAGTCTGTTAAATCTTTGTTGCATTCATTTTTATCAGAACATTTCAACAAAGTGTACTTTTAACACTAGTGGCAAAAATTCAATTTCTAAAGAGAGCTTTGCGCCCTAGAAATGGTAGCTTTACCAAGTGGCTGTCACAAAAATTATTACAGATGTTGAATAGCTCATCACATTGTCTCCTGATCTTCAGGAAGGATTAAGTGTGAATAAATAACCTCGAATGGATGACCGGCTTCGGTGGCACAGGGCATCAATTGATCTCACTGCAGTGCCTCTGACCGAGAGTTTCTAGAGTTCGAGTTCTGACTGAAGCACGATTTTCGACATTAACTACATACCTAGGACGAATACAGTCGAATGTTGTGTTTCTGTAGGTGTTCGGAGGAGAATCCTAGCGGCGGGCTGTGTTTCCGTGGTTTCTCCGATCAACTCCAGGCGAATGCCGGAGCAGCTAACAAACAGGACACACGCGATCTTTCCTCCATCTTCTTTCTCCTGTTCGCACCCTTTACGTACACACACATTTACATGCGCTATACTTTAACACATGCCAGTCTGGAGCTAGAGCATGACCCGGCTGGGGCAGTGCCCCCTCTGGTGGGAGCTACCTGATTGGGGAAACACCATTAGCCGACGTGTAGGTCTGCGCGATAAAAGCATGCACTACACTTAGGGGGCTAATAACCTTAGCCGTTGACGCGCCCGTAATCATTAACCAATCAACGGAGAGATTGATGTCAAATAATTTAGAAGAGATGCCTCGTTTGACCTTAAGCAAGAGATGCGTGGGCGTGGTGTGGAGTGCTCACCTGGAGACGGCGGCGGCGCCGGCGCCCTTGTCCACGTCGTTGGGCTGCGGGGGCGCGGCCACGGCCGCGGCGGCGGCGGCCGCATCGTCCAGGGTGAGGGCGCTGTAGCGGTGGTCGACGCCGCGCGGGGTGAGCGGCGCCTGGGGCTGGGCCACGGACGCCGACGAGGCGAGCGGCGGCGGGGGCGGAGGCGCCAGCCCGCTCGACTCGGCCTTGATGGACGTCAGCGGCGACGCCGGGGGCACCGGCGCGTCGGGGTGCCCGTACCCGCCCACTGCGCACACACGCCATTCACATACGCTTAGTCATTTGGTTATTTACTTACTTATTTAACTAAAAACACATAATAAATGTGTCGTATGTGATAATACACAGTCAAAAATGTATATATTACTTCAATGTAAAATTCATTCAAGTTTTTTTCCATTAACGCACATTACATTTAATGTAACCAAGTACATTAGGATGCAAGAGTCAAAACTACATGGTCATATCTGGAATGAATGAATGAATGAATGAATGAACTTGAAGGACTGGTGCTTATGATATGAATGAAGAGAGGCAGGAGAAACGAGAGAAGATCTACCTTAAATTTACACCGATTTTAAATTAAGCATTAAATTTAATGTATAAATATAATGTGTTTTTTCGGTATACAAGTTTGAGAATCTGTATGCAGATGTATAAATTTCTTTTTAATGTACAAGTACATTAAGTTTCGAGTACATTCATATATTAAATTACAATAAATTTAATGATATTTCTAACATTCATTTATACAAGTTGTGAGGTTGGGGTTGTTGAACGGGACGCCGTTTTACGGGAAATAAAATTGATTATGATTGGTGTGAAGGCATGAATGATTTGGCTGGTTGCTGACGTTTCTGCGTTCTGACGAGGAAAAGTGCAACCTCTACATGTTTTCTTCAGATCTTGGCACCCTACCCGAACTCATAAATTTGTAAGTTGAGTTACGAATGCCGGTACAACGAGCGTTTTAACAAGAATTCTTAAGAAAATATGAAATAAATCCTATGATAATATATTTCGAAGCGCAAATCAGCTATTGACCATCAGATATTACCTATTGTTCCTTATCTAACCCAATGTGAGGGAATTGATTTACTGCTGCAAGAACATAAGAGAACGATTATTTGAATAACTATATTCATGTGAACTCAAGAAAAGGTGCTAGTGAAGCTGAACTTTTGTCCAGAAGTAAAACAGGTGCTCATCTCAGCATTTGCGTAAGGGATCAAGGAATTAGGAAGAAAAATCTGATCAAGATGGGGAGCCATTGATTAGAAGCAGAGGTACAATACTTGTCACAGGCAAATTTAGTAGTTTTTTTTTCAATTATACTGCACAAATAGTAACTAATACATTAAATACCTTTGTAAAAGGCAATATTATTTTCCTTTTTGATTCTCAGTATACTACTCTCAAATAAAATACAGAGAGACATGGAGTAGAAAAGATTGAGGTTTAGCCGCACATGGGTGATTAATAAACCGCGAAGTTTTGCCTGTAAGTCTCTTTTATTCCTTTACGTGAAAACGCAATCTTGTAAGTTACTTATCCATATTGAAGTAGTAAGAGTACCACTTTGTATACTATTTCTATTGTGACTTCAAAAACCTATTTGTTTAGGGAGTTTTTAAATGGCGAAACGTTACAGCAATCGGCAGCACTATCAATCTTCTGCGCATGCGCAGTTCTAGTTTCGCATTACTTTCGTACGTCTGTACATGCGCAGAAGATCGAGGTTGCAAACGATTGCTGTTCGCTATGTGGTGCAAAACCTCCCTAATAATAAATGCTGTTTATCAAATAAATTCCTGTTTAGTGTAAGTACCTCTCTATCTTGCCTGTACTAAATTACATTCTTGTATAAATATCATAAGATGTGGGATGTGATTTAATAAAAAGTGAATTACGCAAAGACTAATTTTTATTCAATTTTTACCAGCAGAGTGCACAAAGATTGACCAACTATCGATCATCCTGTATCGATAATTCCTGATTTCATAGTAGTTATAATTTATTTTGTACAAAAATCGAGTTTGAAATTATACTTTTCGAGTATCAAGGTTGATAAGTTAATCGCGGAGGTGAAAGTAATCGTATGGAGCCATACCGTGAAATGCGCGGAGGACGCATGTTAGATAGATTATGTTGACTACTAATACAAAATTTAATAGCCTATATTCATAATAGAACTCTTTATATTAACGCCAATTTATTCTTATCGTAGGCTTTCGCTCAGAAGGGGCCAGAGGCCGTGGCGCCCCTGAAAATTTCTTAAAGACTCCGGTAGCCCTACGTAATGTAATATTTTATCTCTGTAAATATGATCAATAATTCCTGAAATTTTAAGCTGATAATTCGGGGAATTGATATACGACCTTTGAAGAAGAAGCTCTACAAACCCTTTGCCACTCCTGTAAATACTAATTCAACTTCAAATTACTGTATTCATTCATTGTATCTTTAAAGTTATGATTTAATTAACTTTGTAGCATGTTATATTCATTAACTATTGAAATATGTTATACATAAATAAAAAAGTTCAATCGAAAAGGGGGGCCGGAGGTGCCCTTGAAGGCAGACCCTGTTTTAGGCTATGCACGTCTATGTTTCCTATTGAATGTGAAATGTCGATATGTGCATCTATTTACGGCCATATTGAAAACTGAATTGAAAGCTGGATGAGTGAATTATGAAAGGAGTTAAGATTCAGCACGTGAGAGTTGTACACTAATCGTGATTGTTCAGTTTTCCCGTATAAGTTATTTTCCCATTGAAAACCACGCAACAAAAAGTGTAAAATGTATACACATGTCTGACTAGCTTATAATACCGTATTTCACCAAAAAACACCTAAATTTTTTCACGTTTTTTTATTTTTATTTTTTGGAAAGGAAAAACTATTTATTGTATAATAGCATTTTAAACGACCTTTTTTGTGGCAAGAAATCGTTCATAAAATGTCATTTTATGGCACATGTGGTATTTTATGAACACAGTCCGTTTTCCCCCTCCTCTTTACCGCCCACCATCCTCGACGGACCTCCTGCCCGTCCTTTCTGTGTGTGACATCATGATACCAATATCTATGTTGACAACTAAAAATTGCTTGTGAATTTTTTCAAAAATAATTTCGGTTCTCTTAAAAATGTATTGTGCTGTCATACAAAAAAATTGCACCAGCAGATCGTTAATAAAGTTGCTTTATTGCATTTGTAAAAATTTGAACACTCGCTCCTAACATCGCTCGTTTTCAAAACATGTACTTAAGCAACACGACTTAACTTTAAGAAGAAGCTGCATAATAAATTGCGCACGATCGCCTTCCATCTTCTTCCTTGTCCTAACGCCACCTCTTACATTCACAGACACACTTTCATGCTGTACACTACCTCACAAGGAAAGAGACCGGTCGAGAGCTTCTAGATTGTCCCGACCGGTGCGGTGCCCATTTGGTGGGAGATACCTGTTTGTGGAAAATCCCCTAGCCGACAGGTAGGTCGGCGCCGCATGTCACCAGCCAGCGGGGGAAGATCGCCGCCACCCTCTCGATGAGAAACATGCACGACACTTAAGGTGTTAATGACCTTGAGAGCTGTCGCGTCCGGAATCACCGATCAATCTATGCGTAATAATTATTATCGTTGCTCTTGCAGACTCGCGGATTATTGGCATTACACGATTTCCCTCCGTCGCCGCACGGCTCGGCCCAGCCGCCGCTGCCACGGCCACCACCACCGCTCCCGCCGCGCCGCCCTGCTACCGCCACCGGAACCGTCACTGCCACCGTTACCGCTACCGCCATCGCCGCACCGCTACTGCTATTGCTACCACCACCGCTTCCCCACCGCTACTGCTACTGCCACTGCCCTCGCCACCGCCGCCAGCTCGCTACCGCTACCACCAACACCTCCGCTGCAGCTACCATCACTGCCACCGCCACCGTTACCGCTACCGCTACCGCCATCGCCGCACCGCTACTGCTATTGCTACCAACATCGCTTCCCCACCGCTACTGCTACTGCCATTGCCCTCGCCACCGCCGCCAGCTCGCTGCCATTACCACCGCCTCCCCCGCAGCTACCATCACTGCCACCGCCACCGTTGCCGCTACCTCTATCGACGTCGCCGCAACGCCACCGCTACCACCACCGCCTCCAACACCGCCGCCGCCGCCGACATCACGCCGCGAACGGCCGCAGCGGAAGTGCAAGTGTCTCCGCCACCCGACACCGCTCGTAATGAGAAGGCCGCCTCGCCCGAACAAAGCTCTTTGTTCTCCTTCCCCCCCTTCCTCCCTCCCCCGCGGCACGAGAGGCACGCCGAGCGAAGAGCGCGATCGGAAATCGAGCCAGGATAAATCACCCGTGGGGCCAACCGAACTGTCAAACTGCGTCAAGCGAGATGGCCCTGCGCCACGGAGCCAGGAGCGTTGGGTTCGCCGTGCCCGCGCAAGCATCTGCAAACTCTTTTGAGTCAGCAGAACGGATGTCCAGTGACAGAAACTGGATCTCTCAGTGGGCTCTTACTCGGGAAGGCCACTACATAAAAGGACCGTAATGTCAGTCACGACTCTTCCACGCACGTATGCACTGAACTGATGTGACACAGATCCACTGCATTGAATTGGCAGTTCGGTTAATTTTCTTGGGATGGGGAGAGAAATCTCATCAAAACACATTTTGGAAATTATTATTTAGTAGACATGCTGAGCAGTAACATTGTAAATTTACAATTGTGCACTCGCAGTTCATCAACATCAAAAATATGTCTAAAGTCAGAAACTGGATCTCTCAGTGGGTTCTTTCTCATGAAGGCCAGTGCATAAAATGTCGGTAATGTCAGTCACGACTCCTCCTCGCGCATATGCATTAAACCCATTTGACTCTCATCCACTGGAATTGAATTGCCAGTTTTTTTTCAAGGTCGATGAGGACAGGACCCTCTTCGAAACAAAATTTTGAAAACCCTCATTTAGAGCACATAGCATAGTAGAATAATTATATTTACAACTCCCGTGAACTCAAAAGCCTGCACAACGAATGTCCAGTGACAGAAACTGAATCTCTCAATGGGTTCTTTCTTCCAACGGCTTCTACATAAAAAGACGGTAATGTCAATCACGACTCCTCCACGCATGTGTATGTAATTCTTGAGCGAATGCGTGAAACAGATTCACTGCAATCAGTTGGAAGTTCAGTTACTTTTTGGAGGGTGATGCTGAACTCCGTCGAAACAGTTTATCAAATCGTTATTCAGTAAACATAAGTGGTAATCTAGTTTGCAATAATTGTGTACTCTTCAGCAGAAAGAATGTCTTGCAACAGAAACTTGATTTCTAGATGGATTCGTTTCAAAGAGGTCCACACTAGAAACGAAAACCGTCAATAACGTCTTTATACACACGTCATTAAAAAAGTATGTGGAATATATGCGGTAGACCAACTGTATAAGTTTGACAGGTTTTTAGAGTAGAAGAGGAACCTCATCGAAATCAGTTCAGGAAGATGTGGAACACCAACTGCCATTCATTAAGCTTTACCGGAAATTAATAAATGAGAATTAACTTCAATTAATGAGTATTGTTTCTGCTTGTTAAACAAATCCATTAGATATGCTTCAAACTCAGCTCCATTTACGAAAACCCTGCGTTGCCAGTTCCATACGATGGATTGAACACTTTCTCAGAAAAGAAATTAGTCAGCTACGATTGATGAAGGAAAAGAAGGTACGTGGGAAAATACAAAGTATAAACGTGCAGAGTTGCTAATTTCAACTGGTAGTTTCTCTAACCCAGCAAGTTGTTCATTCGTCGTCAGTAGAATGAAAATGACAAGCAGGTGGCTTCACCTTTCGTTTACAGAAAAAACAACAAACGTGATGCGAGAACAGTAATGTTTCATTATCTTTAAAAGAAATATGTTCCAAAATTAATAATACAAAATCCATTTTTTCAATATTATTTCAACAGACACCTATTTTAATTATATAAACAAAGAATGAAGACACTTTTCTTTCTTAGTCGGCTCGGGACCATAAGTAATTAGAAATTGTGTCAAGAAAGCGATTGTACAATCACATAAACGGAAATATTTTTCGGGAAAGATTTTTCGACACTTTATGAACGGAACATCGTCAGAAATGGGACACAATCATAATTCAGAATTGGCAATCCGAACTCCTTTGCTAACGAATAAAAAAAGAATGTTGCACATCATTTCAGTAATGTTGGATTATTGAGGAGTAGTAGTCGCCAAACTAATCTCCGTTGCTTCTCACTCCTCTAACAAAAATACAACATTTCTATAGCAACAAACAGCGATAGATGGCTACAGGGTTCTTCGAAGCAAAGATCCCCAATTTCTAAACATTTTTCTGTGAGGAAGCAATACATCGCCATCCATGAGCATCATATTATGCAGCTATGTTGTCACGGGAATGACTCAGAGCTCATTGAAAGAGCCTGGTTGTGGATAATTAGGACTTGGGATTATTACCTACTGAGTTATTCGTACTTGTGTGCCTCGAGGCAGATTCACGTGAAGCACCATTGAAAGCCGAAGGCTGTGGATTCGAATCTTGCGTTTAACATACATGTTTCCACCGTGCAGTTGAGTCGCGGTTAGCTTCTTTAACATCACGCATGCCATCTGAACATCATCACTGATAATGATTCATCAATTACTTCGCCATATTTCAAGGAGTAGTAGAGCAATCGTACAGACAAATTGACCTTTTGACACACGTTTATGGCCATGATTATAATTTATATTTAAATGACAAGGGTAGAAAACTAGAAGTGAGGTTGTTTATGAAAGGTTGACACTTTGGAGAATTTTGATTGACAGGAAATGAGTTGAAACTTTTCACATTTCACACTACACTCGGTAAATTAAATAATTCATAATGCCTCCCTAAATTTAAGATAATCAATATGCTTTCTGTCATCTTGTATACAACTACCCCCACTGATAATAAACACCATGAACATCTTTACACAATGTCTGCATGTATATATTTCGTGTAATCACATGCAAATATACGTATGCATACATATGTAGATACGTACTTCATTCATACATCGTTCATAAGCTACAAACACATAAGCCTAAGTATGTCAGGCACATACAAGTAAATCCATACATCGTACATCGAATACACAACCACACATCGAACATACAACCATACATCGAACATCCATCCATACATCGGTCATCCACACATTGGACATCCATCCATACATCGGCCATTCATCCAAACATCGGACATCCATCCACACATCGGACATCCATCCATACATCGAACATGAATCCATACATCGGTAATACATCCATACATCAATAATACATTCACATATCGATCATACATTCATTCATCGGAAATATATATACACATCATTCATATAGATGCCGACTTCGCGCCAACAAATTGTAACAGCACTAGTTGATTCGCAACATGGCGTGGCTTGCGCCCGCGGAGCGAGCACCTACCTCTGCCGTGGGCCAGGAGGTCGCCCAGCCCCGAGGCCAGGCACAGGCGCACGAGCAGCGCGTCGGCGGAGGGGTAGGCGTGGGTGAGCATCGCGTCACTGCCCATCGGCTCTCACCACTTCACTGACAGCTCCGCTCCGGCCCTCCGCCGAGCAAGACGCGCGCTCAGCGCCGCCCGCCGCCGCCGCCTCCGTGGTCATCACTATTCGCACCTGCCGCCCGCCCCCGATTCACAAGCCGCCCATTACAATGGGCGCGCGCGTAGCCCGCGCGATGCGGCTGGCGCTTCGTGCTGCCGTGGCGGCGGCGCGGGGCGGGACGGGGGAGGGGCGGAACATGGCGTGACGAGTTGGGGCGGGACCAGTCGGGGCGGGACGAGTCGGGGCGGGACGAGTCGGGGCGGGACGAGTCGGGGCGGGACGAGTCGGGGCGGGACCAGTCGGGGCGGGACGAGTCAGGGGCGGACGAGTCAGGGCGGGACGAGTCGGGGCTGGACAAGTCGGAACGAGTCGTGGCGGGAGGGGCGGGACCAAGCGGGTGAGGCGGGACGGGGCGGGAGGGGAGTGACGGGACGGGACGGGGCAGGGTGAGACGGGGAGGGGCGGGGCCGGGCGACGGTGGTGCGGGCGGAGGTTGCGGTACAGAGGGTGATGAGGCGGGGAACCTGGTTATGGAGGCGGTAGCAGTGATGGAGGCATATGACTTGCTTCTGGGAACGGCGGCGGAGGAGGCTGCGGCAGATGGGGGCGGGGGAGAGATGGTGAGGGCGAGAGAGACGGCGGAGGCAATTGGGAAGACGGATAGAGAGACGGGAAGCTAGAGGAGTATGTGAAGTTAGGTATGGAGGTAAAAGGAAGAGATGTGGTAAAGGAGGAGGTTGAGGTACGGGGAGGAGGCAAAAAAGAAGGTAAAGGAGGCGGAGGTAGAAGAGAGGGGAGGAAAACGTAAACAAGGCGAAGGTAGAGAAGGTGTAGGTAAAGGAGAAGTAGGTAGAAGATACAAAAGGAAATCAGGAAGCGGGAATACAGGAGTCGACATAGAAGAAAATGCCAAGGTAGGAGGAGGATTCAGAGATACAACTGACGAGAGAAAACGTGGAGGCAGAGGAGGCTGGGATGCGGAGACAGGGAAGAGGAGGAGAAGGAGGAAGAGAAAAAGTCGTAAGAGGCAGAGTCGAGAGGAAACAAACCGGAGGAAGAACCGGGGATTGAGATAGAGTAGAAAATGGCTTGGGTTAGGAGACAAGAGAGACGACGAAGAGGAGGAGGGCGAATCAGCGAAAGAGGCATTACAGAGGATATAATCGCGGAGACGGTGCGGTAGGATCTGTGGGCTGAGGTTTCAATAGATGGATTATTACGGGTTTCAGGACACGTCAAGTAATATGGTCATTAGTTTTTTTAGTTCCTGACGTTTAGTGCATTTTATACCTCAGGAGGTGGCGGTTCCTACCTGAGTAGAATGTGAGACTCTTCACAGACTTACACATCTGTTTGCAAGAATTTCCTTCCTTCAGGTATCTCCGCCACTGGGTAACTGCCCCAGCCGAGACATGCTCTAAGCTGTTGACACGCGATAGTGCAGTTCATGTAATTGTGAGTGGGTGTGTGGAAGCGAAGAGGAGGGGACAAGTCTGAGGAAGGAGATATCGTGATCGGTCTGTTTTCCGTTTGTTAGGATACTGCTCCAGGATTCGTCCGACATTTATCGGAGAAACTATGGAAAATTATTCATCACAGCAGCCAACAACTAGAATTTTCCTCTGGAGATAGGATGAATTCGATGAAGCTATCTATACTCCGATTTATTTAACTTGGCGCCTCAACGTCATGAGCTGGAAGGAGAGATGCGCATTGTCATCCAATCGGTAGCTCCAATACCAAAAATTTAAATCGAAACGAAGCCTCCGATTGGATGAGTGTCCCCCTCTTCCCCCAGCTCGTGGCTTTGAGGCGTCACGTTAAATAAATCGGAGTATGGACGGTATCGAAAATCCAGAAGGTATCAAATGAGTATCCAGGTGCTCGAACAAACGGCGAGAGCAGGGGAAGAGAAGGAGTCGGCGGAGGCGGCGGCGACGCAGGTGTTGGGAGGCGGCGGCGTCCCAGTGGCGCTGTCTGTCCCGCGGGGCGGGCCGGTCGTCTGGGCGTTTGTAAATACTGAGTCGGGGAGTTGGCGCTGGCATTGTGCGGCGTGGCGATCGCGGGGCGCACGTGCCCAAACACAGTGGCTGGGCGCCGCGCCGCGGGTGCGCGCTTTGCATAACACTCCCAGGCGACTGGGCGGCAGGTGGGCGCCGCGTTGCGCCGCGCCGGGCCCGTCAGCAAGGACGAGGCGCGAGCCAACGCCGAAAGCAATCAAGGGCAACTCCCATTCAACAGCTGTGCAAGTTATAAATTTTGTACTCTTAGTATGATATAAAAGGGCAGTATTAATGTTCAAGCAGAGTAAGCATATAGTTCAGCCACAGATCGTTGAAAGCCGTGGTTAATTGTTAATACATTTTTTCGTAAGTACCCTTTCTATTAGTTCCTTTTTACTGGTTCCGTACAAAAATTAATTCGAATTTTTAAGTTGCAAAGGTGATAGTTTATTTTCACATAAACATTGATTGCGTATATTTAATATTTCAAATCTATCCCGGGGCCACATTACATCACTCGTGGAATTCAATAATGGCACAACTAAAAAAATACGAATTTTGAGTTAATACACTCTCCACAACTGCAGGTTGGACTACTTTCTATCAGCAGCATATCTTACAGTCCAGTATTCCCTCAATAAATGACAGTGAATGCAAGAATGTGCATTTTTCAATAGAAGGCGAAAACTTGGAACTCATTTATCTCAAATGATTTGTTGAGTTGTTCTACTATTGGAGCCCACGAACGGTATGATCTGGCAAAAAAAGTTGCCAATACGTACGTACAAAATCAATCCAATTTTCTTTACGCGACGCTTAAATTCCTGACACTAATTGATCACAATTACATGATTTAGAACAGAGGGACACACCCTTATGAAACGTGAGTGTAAAGTATAAAACACCTCATAGAGAGCCAGATATAAATGTTCTCACATCACTAGAATCTAAAAGTAACTACAACAATGGTAACTCGTTTATGACTTTTTATTTTTAAACTTTTATGCGAATTTTGAAATACCTTTGCGAGAGCTTTTTTGACCGAAAGTTTCGTCCATTTCTCCTGAAGGGAGCGGCATTCTTCAGTAACCATTAACTTTTACTTTTTCCCAGACAGATAAAATATATAGTGTAGAGAAAGCTACGCAATACTGGAAAAAATCCATGTAGTAATTTTAACGGAAATACACGTTTTTTTCCGATTCCGGAAAACTGGATACCGTTTCAATGACGAGTGGCGCCGAGTATCGATCAGTGAATTTTAATAACGTGGTTAATTTCGTTTATTGAAAACAGAACAATCCAAAATTCATTCGGTATCGATTAGTATTAAAACTATTAGACTAGAAAATGAATTATTACACTCTCGTAATTTATAAATATATAAAATACTCTCGAGGAATACTGCATTCTTTAGGATTAATCAATACAAGAAGGAAAATCAGTGTGCAAAATCTTAATTTAGGGTGCTATTGACTACGACCGCGCATCAAAAATAAAAAAACAAAAACTCCCACATGAAACGAGCAATTACTTCGAGCGCCATTAAAGCCGATGACAGATGACGGCGCGTCGCTGTCCGTTTCAAAGGACGCCTCGGGGAACAAGGTGCAGTGGGGCGCAAAAATGCCCGTTTGAGTATTGTAGGCGGCCGGCGCTCAGCTATTGTTTATAATTAATAGCTCAGAACGCCTTGCGATACAATCAGCCTCAATTTCAAGCTGTTTCTTCTTAACTGCGCGCCACTCGTCTGGTTTTCTAGTGTTCTGAAGGGTTCACGGTCATTTTCCAACGAACTAATTACAGAGGAATCCCTCGTAAAACTCGTAATGATAAATCATTTTCGTTTGGAAATTAAATTGTTTTGAAATTGATAATGCAAATCCACCGTGAAAAATAGGCGTAGGCATATTAAATGGGATTCGGTGCTGAAGGCGTCCCAGAATCAAGTGAAGGGCACGGGCACCCCCTCGGATGTCAATGGGAATGCACTTGCTCAATGTGTCGTAAGGACGGTGGGCACTCCCACTTCATTTCATCACGTACCTGTATCTCGTAAAACGCAGGAACACTCATAAACTGGTATGGTATGAACTGACAAGTGAAGTGATAATGTCCATCGACCTATTTAGATAGACCCTTAGAGGAACTCTAGAGGCAGCGTATGTGTCCAGAAACAGTATTATCACATGAGGTGGTGAATTCACATGAATGATGCCTTTTTATGTGTAGTTCAAAAAACATGCATACTTCTTCTGTGACATACAATTAATGATCTGTTTTATTCAACACTGACAGCGCGCCTCACTAAACGAATAGGAACATTTTATATTCTCTCTTAAGATTCAATGAGAGGTTTCTCGGCTCCTATTACAAAGTAACAGGAAAGAAAAATAATGTAAGGTCTTAATTAAAATATAACAATTCATTATTTTCTTCTTAGACGTTTTTCAGCCGAAAGCAGTTAAGACTACGCGAGGGACATCTGTGTACTCACCCGACGTCAGAAAGGAGGCAACTGCCCTAAATGCTGTTTGAAAAACATCGACTTCTTAGCTTTTCGCCAGTCAGCTACGGGGCTAAAGTTACATTCCTATTTTGTGTAAGAAAACACACAAGAAAACCAATGAAACAAAATACTACTACAACGAAACCAAAGGTTTGATATTCCATAGCTCACCTTCGGCTTCCAATATTTTCTGAACAGCGATGGTACATGATGACTCTACTGCGCATGCGTAGAGTGTTCTTGCGTCTTTCGCTCATTTTTTTAGGCTAGCGGCACACGAGCGTCAAATGACGGACGTTTAAGTGCCTTCGTCGAAGCGTAGCAGGGACGCATTTCGGCCGTGGCTGAACTAACGCGCTGAAATCACATCCGTCGCCTAACTTCCAACGCACGTTAGCAGCTAATGCGTACGTTAGCAGCTAATGCGTACGTTGTTTCTGACGGACGTAGTAGCTTCTTAGGCATTCATATCGAGCAGAACACATGCAGAACTATCGATGTACGTTATACGGACCGCGTAATCGCGTTGAACGAGCAGTACAGGTTTTTCCATTCATAAAATAAATATATTTCACATTGAACGATTAATTAATGAAGTGCACTTCCAATCATTTCTTCTCGTGGTACACCACACCTCACATTAGTATCTTCTCTTTTACTAAGATCAAGCAATTTTATGAACGACGGCTGAGATATTCGAAAATAATTTTAAAAAATGTCTCACAGTCGTTGCATAAAATCTGAAAGAGGGTGTACAACGTTCCCTTCAAAAGTCATCCACTATTAACAGTCTCTTTTCCTTTATAAGTTTCATTCCAATGAACACAGTCACTAAATTCGCGGCATTTATGTTTGCTACCACAAGACAACGTCCGTTGCGTGGCGATAATTTTGCTCCTGTGGTCTGACAACCAACGGACGTGAAATCGACGGACATAACGACGCAACGTTTTTGACGCTCGTGTGTTGCTAGTCTAATGGTCGTAAAGTGACAGATATTTAGCGCGATCTCTATCCTCTTCACGAGAACGGTGTGTACAAAGATCCATATACTACACCTTAACAACTTGCCAGCTTCTCAAATCTAAGCTCAAGCTGAACGTGACAACCCGAGCGCCACAAACAACTCTTTATTGCACAGTGTAACTCAGCGGTAACATCAGGTTTTTCAGGTCCTAAACACATTCTAACGATTTAATTATGAACTATTTTATATTACACGTGATATACTTAATGCGTTTATGTCACACCATGCATGTTAGGCGGTAAACGCGATAAGATAATGAGATAAAGTCATAGTAATCTAGTGGCGTCGTGAATCGGAAATTCCACTGTTAACAAACACTGTTTTCGTGTAACAGAAACGAAACGTTTCTAGAAAAATTATCAAAGGAATGATACTTATATTATTGACTTACTTGATACTTATTTTATCATATAAACGATTTGAAAATTAATAATTTTTTTTAATCGTGAAATGTAGCCCCTTTTTTTGAAGGAGTAACACAATTTAGTTTGGTGCTTTTCTCAAGCAATATTTACTTCTGATTTTTTTATTTTCCCTTAATTAAAATAAATAAATGTAATGAAAAATAATTATTGCAAGTAAAAATAAAAAAACATGCAATAAAGGGTAGCAATACAAACAAATATCCAAAAAAGTCAGAGATTCCCAAACATTTGTGTTCCGTAAACCACTTGCCGATATTGTCAGTTTTTTTGGTAAACTTTCCTAGGGGACGCTTCAAAACCCCTCAGAAAGTGTGACTCGAGCAATTCAAACAACTTGAAGTCGAGGTTAATGTTTCACCGAAGGCGTTGCAAACACTCAGATGAAAGCAATATGCATGGAAACGTCAGTCGACGAATTATACAAGTCCATGCAAGCACAAATGTTAAAAGTCTAACGCAGAGTTGGCTAAATTTGCCTCAGTCCCACCTACCCTGGTTTTTAAAAATACGGAAAACCCTTAAATTATGAATCCGTAGAAACTATTTAAGTGTTTTAAATTATTTGTAACAAAACAAGAAAAGTATAATTTTATGTACCAAAATATTCATTAAAAATTTAAATTTAACTACAGCAAAATCAAGAAAAAAGGTCAATAAAAAACGCAAGTTCGAAACAAAATAAACTGATAATAAAATACAAAATTCATTTGCTTAGTACTGAAAACTCCTATTTTTCATCACAACAAACATTCACAAATTCAAAGACAATACAAGTACATAATAAATTTACCGTAAAATGCAAATTAGTTTTGCATTTTTGCTACAAGTTGTGCATTGTATCACCTAAACGAGATAATATTCACGAAAATTTATGTCACCGATAATAATTATACAAGTTTGAAATCTTAAAACTGGGGACGGGGTTAACACACCATACATTTACTTCGCTGCACTGAATTCTTCTCAGTTCGAATGTTGCAATGACAGTTCAAATGTTGAAAATCAGTGATTTATGTCAACTACATTCAAAAGTAAATATTCCATATTAAAAAAGTTCAAAACAAAAATATCCACTGGATCGGAATTTATTAAAAAATTTGGCTTTTATCAACCATAAGTCCTTTTCATCAGCCCTCTCGTACGAAAGGTCTTCCCGCTCGCGGCTACTTAAGCTGGACGTATAAATTCGTTATGCCTGAAATTATTTAAAATGTATTTGGAGGGAAGTTTTGGTAATTCAAAATCAATTTGGGAGTAGAACGGTAAATTATCCCTTTCACTCCCAGTGTTAATATAATAAGTATTATGTTAATTACAAGTAACATTTTAAATGCCAGTGCTCTCTAGTAAGTTATGAAGTCATTGTATTACGGAGACATCGTAAGGCCTAACCGTTTTGCTAATTTTTAAACAAAAAATGCTCATATAACCATCTGTTGGCGCTTTGGAGTTCTCTAATAGAATAATTTAGCAACATAACAATGGATTAGCGCCATAAGTTGCAAACCATGCTACCAGAGAGCCCAAACAATGACTATGCGGTTACGGACACGATGACAAAGGGCAAGCGCTATGCGCACAAAATTAAAACTGTCAGTGGAAGGGTTATACGCCTTCATAAAAAATATTCGAGGAGCAGTTATTGGTCTGTGGATTCAGAAGGGTAATATGAAGTACTCAGGTTCTTACCGGAAATTGCACTCTCAGCAAGCAAACATTACACCCGCGGCACGGGTGGGTAGAGCGGGTTGCCTACACTTCTAACTTTCGGGAAGATTTTCAAACGTTAGAAACTATGCGCTATTCCGAAAATACCCCGTGTACGTGTGTCGTACTCATTTCTAAGCAAAGACTGAAGAGGTCTTGTACCTTTGATACCGTTTCCAGCTTGGGCAGTGACACTTTGCCTATATCTTCCACGGCATGGAGGACGGTATAGTGACATGAGAGGTGGATGACGATGATGGTACTTCAGGGGTTTTCAAACTGTGTGTCGCGGCTCCCAGGGACGTCGCGACCTTAGGGTAAGGGCGTCGCGATGATTTATTAAAAGTACCTTTAGATTTGATTTACTTCAATCCTTGTGTCATTTATGTATTTTGTATTGTCATACTATACGGTATTTTAAATATATATTATTATTTTACTAATTAATTGTGGCTTAATTCAACCTGGTAAGTCCTTTACCAATAGCCTATTGTATCACTTATTTGTGTTGAATATTTAGTAAACATGCCCTTATATTTGAAACTTATTGTTACCAGGGGAGCCAGGGGAAGTTTCGTTTAGGTCAAGGGAGCCGTGGACGTAAAAGTTTGAAAACCACTGTACTCGATGAATCATTAATAAAGGGATGATGGTTCGTGGGAGAAGTCAATTTGGCAACTATCGGTAAAACTACTGTTTCACACGGAACACGATTGATTGATTAGTGATTCCGAGAACGTCAACTGCTAAGGTCATTATTCCCATTATTGTGGTGAATATTTGTCCCCGGGAGGTGGCGGTGATCTTCCCCAAACCCTGGATGGTGAGATCCCGCGTCGACTTCCCATCGGCTAGCTCGATTTTCCTCAAGCCTATTTTATTAGGCCGCTAGAATTCTCCTCCAGACAGCGACTAAATTCAACCCAGCAGTCTAGCTAGAGTCGAAAATCCTGCCATTATCGGACTTGAACCTACATCTCCCTGTCAAAGGCACAGCAATGACATCAGTTGAGCCATCTCTCCCAATATCGGATTTGAATACTTTGCCTTCGGTTTCAAGTACAAGGACACTGCTCCAAATCCTTGCACCTATGACGGAAGAAGAAAATCTCTACAACTAGAAATAAAGTGCGTTTTGCTTGCGCCAATCGTAAGAGATGGTAGGAAATACTACCGCCGCTAATATTATCTACACTAAAGTGAATACAACGGCATGTAAACGACATCGATACCACAAAAACAGCGCATGAATAGATACGAATTTTTTACAGGCTCTTCTTCAGGATTGTTGCATTGCCCTTGCAAAGTTTGGTTAAGGTTATCACAACCCAAATGCGGAAAATAAATAATTTAAATAATAGGTTGCAGCTGCACCACGACCATTTTTCGCCTCTCGCTTAGAGCACGTGGTTCCTAATATATCACGCCAGAGGCCAGCAGTGGTTCAGAAAAAGTGGTACCCAATTGATTCGCTAGAAGCCCGTAGCTGTGCATAAGATAACAAAAATTTAATCTAATAACAATGTATTGTGAAATAAAATGAAAGAAAATTATAGTATTTTATTAAAAATTGAATCAATTACGTTAAAAATAATCATCTTAAACACTGTGGTTTATATAAAATTGATCTTTGCCCTCATTCACAAGGATTGGTTATGAAGAAAGCCTTGGTAACTCCGGGTATTTTGCTAGTACTTTATAATAATAAAATTTTGAAATGTTGAACTTGCTATTTAAAAATTTACAAACAGAACGTGAACTCAAAGGAAACGCTTGAGTTACTCGTACAGTGCGTACAATGATCGATATGTGCTCACGATGCACATCAGCACCATGCAATGGATGGGGTTGGGGTTAGCTACTAGAGAAACGGAAGCCTCCGCCAGGGTGGATGTCTGTAGGCACCGAACGGTACAAAGGCGTAAGACACATATATAGACACAAAGAAAAGTAGTAATGGTTGTAAGAAATTATTACCGACCACTCACTGTTACTATTAGAGTTCAAAGACTGACTAATGAAACAATCTACCAAGTTAGATACGTCTGCAATTTTTTTTCGATTAGTTGTTGTCGCCGAAAATTGGGAATTTAAATTTCGAATTTCTAATCTACAACACTACGAAATTTGCTCTCACTTCACTTTCTAATAAGTGAGGACCGAGCATTACATCGGAAGTAATAGACTGGAGCTGTATCATCTCATCGAAAACTTCACAATGTAGTTTGAAATTAATTGTAATCGATAAGGTTAATAAAATGAAGACTTCAATGATTGAGAAGCAAACGTTTGATATTGTGAAACAACTTTCACATCATTATGATTCTGAAGATGTATCAACCATATGAATAACAAATGTAATGAATAAATAATATGAAATGAAAAATTGAATCATGTCACATTGCCTATTTTATTTGTCATTAGGGATCTGTCATGAAATATTTAGAGACGCCTTCCTTACGTTTTTAAGATATAGTAGAAAGTACCCAATGCTCAGGAAAATGATGGGGGTCCAGTTCTTCTTTCTGAGTGTTTGAAACTTATTTTTGTGTCTTAATCAATGGAAATCATGTTTTGAAGAAGCAGAAGAAATAAATGAAACATTGTATTAAATAATCTTTACCGCATATGATTGTGTAGCTTTATATGAAGTGATATGATTATTAATAATCATATCCAATTAATGATATAGGGTTTTCAGGCAAAATGTGACTATGAAAGAACTATAACCATAAAAAATCTTTTACAAACTTTGCGCTATTATTCTATCATTTGTTGCTAAAATTTTAAACTCCTCACAGAAAAACAAACTGAAAGACTCAAATCTCAATTTTTGCACACATATTTATATTACCTCATCTCAAGCATTTGATATATATCAACATATTTTACGAATTTTTATTATACGAGTATTATTATATACACCCTAATGATACCGTAATAGTGATATATTTCTCCCTTTGAACTGGAGGTATATGTTCGTATAGTTATGCTGTCTGTATAGTTTTTTCTACCAGGAGGTTTTTCCAGCTTCAGCAGATGTCGACTTCGACTATCCGTGCCGGGTACCCACTACGTCCCTGATGGGGATACATATTAACCTTCACACATGAAGGTTCACCCTTGCGGGCTCCTTGGTCTCTGATCAGCAGTCTCACAAGGCCTTCCGCGACAACACACATACGTGAAAGACAAGGGAGAAACAACCATGCCCACGGCGGGACTCGAACCCACGACCCTTCAGATCGAGGCGCTGGGTTGGCACACGCTCTAGCCACTCGGCCATTCAGATGGGCTCATGCTATCCCTATAGTATTTAATTTCAGAGAATTAAAAAAAATTAAAGAAGTGTATTAATTCTAAAGGAGTGACACGGTAGTATTAACATACGACATCGTATATTACCAGCGCAAATGAAATTACATGAAAATTAAAAAAATATAAAGTATGTAAATGTATATATTATTTAAAAAAATGTAATTGAAATACCTGAGCACACTACCACAATGCCTGCTCCTCGAAGATCCACTCCCACGAGCACTATATCGCACTCTTACTCACACACAGAGACAATGCCTGCATATTGACACAGGGGCCCATTAAAACGCCACTACCGCCGGGTTACGAGACCCGCCTCATTACGAGGGACCGATAAGAAAGGCCTGGCGGGCACTCGCCACGGAGCTTCGGCCCGTCCCGCCCAATTTGCAGCGATAATGGCGCCGCCCGCCAGCGCGAGGGCCCCATTCAAGAGCAAGAGTACCGCGCGTGATCGTCGTGGACGAATCACCGGCTGGACGAATTACGATCCACTCCAAAAAATGTCGTTGAAAGGGAAAGAGAGGGTGCTTCCTTGGACCGTGTGAGTAAGAAGTGAATCTTCAGATATATAGTAATGGAAATTTTGTCGCTTAAAATAATTGTGTGGATGGTTCTTTTCACTTTCTGCAGTACTTCAACATCATCGAAGGCTCTGATGGAAATGAGAGCCTAGGCTTTCGCGGCCGGTGTCAGCGGCTACTTGCCTCCGGGAGACGCCGCGTTCTGGGCACAGGTGCCAACGTTTCGACCGCCATTCGCCCGGCATTTCGCCCTGAGGAAGGTCGCAGAATGGCGGTCGAAACTTTGGCACTTGTGCCTAGAACGCGGCGCCTCCCGTACAGCCAAAAAGCTACTACCCTGCAAAATGTTCACTAACAGAATAGGGCTACAGTCCCGAAGGTGGTGTAACAGCTACCTGACAGATTCGAAATCAACCCCTATCTAGTGGAGAATTCTAGCGATCAGCAACTCTCATTGGTAGTTTCTGTGGTTTCTCCAATAAATACCAGGCGAATGCCATGACAGGCCATACCCTAACGAATGAGCAATGGACGGCAGCAATCGTTCCTTCATCTTTCGTGCCCTGACCTCTCCCCAGCACTTTACTTACATGCACTACATTATCACATATCTCGGGAGACAATTGAGAGCCTTGAGCTTGGCCTGGCTGGGGCGGCACCCCGCTGGCGAAGATATCCCCATTTCCGCAAGCCGACTTGTAGAACGGAGGCGGATCTCCCCCCTGCGGCGATGAACAGTCACCTCCCATGTTAAAACATACACTATACTTACGGGAATACGATTTATTTACGTACCCGGAACGAACTAATCAGGCAATAGAAGGAATGGCGACACCACGTTGACCGACGGAGCAGGCCGCCAGCACCCGACGGGCATGGAGGGACACATATGTTCATAAAAATGTGCGCGCATGCGCATGGAAAGGTGCTTTCTACTCGGTTCAGCTTTCGCCATTCCAACACCAGTCCGTGCTATCTCGTTCCCTTGGCCTTAAGTTTTTCAACAACTCCCGATACCATTTACAACCACGCTCTCCCCCCCCCCTCGTGGCTACGGCGCCAGCGCAGAGTCGGCTCCCTTGATAGAGGACAGCGCTCCGACCACCCGCGCGCAGCGAACCTCTGCGCATGCGCCGGTCGCACGCTCGCACCCCCTCCACCCCCACGGCCCCCAGCCGACGCACCGGAAGCGGCCGTAAACTTCCGCGCTTATTGCCCTTCCTTAATCGACCGTGTAATAGTCGCATGCGCGGAACCTTCAACATCGCGGCGGCGGCAACACACAAATGTTTAAATGCACGAGAAAAATACCAACGACCGTAAACCCGCTCGCGTCGCAATCAGACGCGGACGCAACTATACAAACGGCATTGTTGCGTGAGGGCGGTGCAACGGTAGAGGCACCTGTTTCAAGGACTGCGAGCGGGGAACTGGGACTGTTTATGAAACGCGGCAGAGGGGCGGGGAACAACGGGGTGAGATCGATGAGGGTCCCGGCTGGGTGGGAAAGAGTTATTGCTGGGTTATCTAAGGTTGAACTTAAGACACGAAACTCAACTGGAAACAACACGTAAGAATAAAATCACACGACAAAACCAAATTAATTTAGTGGCGACTTATTTTAAACCAGATCATCCATCTCTCCACTGTCGAATGCACTGACTCTGTGCTTATCACTCTCATTCGCCCAACACTACTGTACATATGCCCCATCTGGAGGTAATTCTGCTAAAACTAACTTCAGTAAAATGTAAAAGTTTCAAAACAATAATTAAGACACATTATGAGAGCACCGTGATTCATCAAAAACAAAAAAACAAAAAACTGTATGAAAATGTAAACCTAAATGAAATAGCTCACCAAATAGCATTTATATTAAATCAACTATTAATCAAACCTATCCTTCATAAAAGCATCAATCCACTATTGACTCGGCAAAAAATCCCCGTTTTGAAACAAAAATTAAACAGATTTCTCCTCCATTTCTTCGTTCAATTTCTTCAAATATTGAATACTTTAAGAGGTGCTTTTTGTTTTCTCATCCAATTGTTATGATGAGTATAATTTTAAATTAGATTAAGTTGGCTGTAATCCCTTGAATATATTTCAAATTTCCAAGTAAAACGATCAAGAAAATCTGTCATAAACAATTTAAAAAATGGATGTTAAGATGGCTGAGTGATGGGAAATTTTACCGTCAGAATTTGATAAAAGCTGACGCTTGGAAATCGTTTTATCCTTCTGGTAGAAAACCGTACTCCGAAGAAGCCCACAGACGTCGAGTTTTTGCTAGCCTAATGTTGCCCGCGTCTCATGTATTCAGTGGCCATCTTACACCTCCTAACTCTCCATCACATCCGTTTCTCGTCCTGATTAGGCGATGGTCACTTCGTTCAGGGCCAGAGCGCGCCACTATCTGTTCAGTAGCAGACCGTACTCGCAACAGCGTTTCACGCAAATTCCCTCAAAATAGGAGCTATCACTTACCCGTGTCCTGAAGAAATAAGAATCTAAGGAGTGTCAGTCATGACGAATTTATCCACCAGACAGCGGCCACACGCATTCGGCATTTCGCTGGTTGTTAGTGATTCCGGGCCCGTCAATTACTATGGTCATTAGTCCCGTAAGTAGTGCGTGTTTCCCCTTGGGAGGTGACAATTATCTTTCCTGATGGATGGCGAGATCTGGCGCCGATCTACCATCGGCTAGCGAGGTTTCTCCCAACCAGTTATCTCCCACCAGCGGGGCACCGCCCCAACTGGGACAAGCTCGAAGCTCCCAACTGGTCTCCCGGCATGTGTGGTAGTGTAGTGCATGTTAGTGTAAGTGTGTGTGTAAGGGAGAGAGGATAGGACAAGGAAGAGGTGGGAAAGATCGCGCGCGGTCCGTGGCCCGTTTCTTAGAGTACTACTCCGGTATTCGCCTGGTGTTGATCGGAGAAACCACGGAAAACTACCGATCAGAGCAGCCAGCCGCTAGGATTCTCCTCCAGACAGCGACTGAATTCGACCTAGCTGACAAGTTAGTGTCGAAAATCCTACCACTACGACCGCCCGGTCAAAGGCACTGCAGTGACATCAATTGATGCACTGAGCCACCTCGCCTGGACACGGATCAGATGGAACGCGAAGACTGTGACGTATCGCGATCCTTAAGTGAAACACGAAAGTCTGTGAAAGCTCAAGTTAAACTATGCCATATGCTACTGGCTTCCTTGAATGCCTGAATTAGGAAGTAATAGTAATAGAAATCAGGTAACGCAGAAATGACAATGATGAGAGCACGGATGGTGAATGATCAGGAGACGACGGAGAAAGCAAAAGCAACACAAAGGGCGGGTGAAGTGGCATAGTCAGCGCCGTACACTAAGAAATAAGTTAACAAAGAACAAGAAGACAGCGACGGAGAGGAAGAATTAATTCAATGGCGTATACGAAGAAGACAGCAAGGGAAGAAGAAACGAAGAAGCAAGAACGCGACAGACAACAGGAAGTAAGACACGACGTACACGAAGGAAACGAAGACCAAGAGAGTCACAGCGGCGGTAATGGTGACGGTTATAGAGACAGCGATGGAACCGGCAGCGTCTGTGACAGGACGGCGCTGACGACAACGGCGATAGTGACGGTGACGACGATGATTGTGGTTACGGTGACATCTACAGTGATGGTGATGGCAACAGATTTAAATGATTTATAAATGATTCGGGCGCGTTAACTGCTAATGTCATTAGTCCCGTAAGACAAGAGAATGTTTTCACCGCGGGATGTGACCAAATTCTTCCCATGCTAAATGGCGAGATCCGGCGCCGACCTACGTCGGCTTGCGAGGATTTTCCCTAATCAATTTCCCACGAGCGTAGCACCGCCTCTGCCGCGACAAACACTAAGCTCCCGACATGCGTGGTAATGTAGTGAATGTGAGTGAAAGTGTGTAAGTAAAGGGCGATGAGAAGACAGGGAAGAAGAAGGAAAGGTCGCGCGCGGTCCATGGCCCCTTTGTTAGGGTGCTGCTCCGGCATGCGCCTGATGTTGATTGGAGAAACTACGGAAAACTACAAATCGGAGCAGCCGGCGCTCGAATTCTCCCGCAGACAGCGGGCGAATTCGATATATTCTTGGGTTTTCGCAACGAGGCCGATGACATTAGTTCATTTTTACAACTCCCACCTTATACAATGAATCTTTTTAATTAATTCGCGAATGTCCTTCTCAACGGGGCTCATGGGCCTCAAACATGTGCTTATCACTGATATAAAGATTCATTTTATAAGACAGGGGGTGTAAAAACGATTTAATGTCATCGGCCACGCTATAAAAAACAATGTAACGTAGATCGCAGCAGCGACGAATCTGGTGTCGACAGACGACGAAGGCACCGAATTGTCCGGGGCCGCAGTGTAAGTAAGGCGCACGGATAGGGTTGGCAAAAACCATCGATGTTTTTAAAATGCCGATATTTTCGAGCAGAAACATGGATATTATAACATCGATGGCTTGCTTTCGATGTTTTCTTCGGATCGACATATTTGGGCAGAAACATCCGTGTATTAAAGAACATTTTCTTGAAAGAAATAAAATCTCCAGTATATATTTTATTTGTGGATTGCTTACAAACAACAGCCATTGACAACAGTCATTATTGCCAATCCCCAGACACCAGGAAACCGTTCGCTATTCGCACCCTTTCTCCAGTGTTGTTACTTTTTTTTATTATTTTGTACTTGGCAATGCCCTTAAACTGCAATTTGAACCTTGACTCATTGAACATTGATTAGAAAATTAAGATGACAGTGAAATGTAAGGCAGAATATTCTTCAAATCAATAATGACGTATCACATGTTTTAAGTATGTTTTACCATACTTAAAACATCCACATTTTAAACATTGCTGTTTTAGTCGATTTTTCGAGTCCTGACGGCGGCAGGATTTTCGACACTAGCTATTCAGCTAGGTCGAATTCAGTCGCTGTCTGGAGGAGAAATCTAGCGGCCGGCTGCTCTGATCGGTAGTTTTCCCTGGTTTCTCCGATCAACACCAGGTAAATGCCGGAGCAGTACCCTAACAAACGGGCCACGGACCGCGCGCGCTCTGTCCTTCCTCTTCCTTGTTCTATTCTCTCCCCTTACACACACACTTACACCAACATGCACCACACTATCACATATTCCGGAAGATCGGTCGGGAGCTTAGAGCTTGTCCCACCTGGGGCGGTGCCTCGCTGGTGGGTGAGTCCTGGTTAGGGGGAAACCCCCCTAGCCGACAGTAGGTCGGCGCCGGATCTCGCCAGCCAGCGGGAGATCACCGCCATCTCCCGAGAAAAAACATGCACTACACTAACGGTACTAATGACCAAAGCAGTTGACGCGCCCGGAAACACGAAAAAATCAATCAATGAATCAATCGAAAACCTTTTGGTAATGTATCGTAGCATCGGTGTTTTACTACACTTTGCCATCACTACGCGCCTGAGGCGGGTGGGCGTGCGAGTGGGCGTGCGAGTGGGCGTGCGGGTGGGCGTGCGAGTGGGCGTGCGAGTGGGCGTGCGAGTGGGCGTGCGGGTGGGCGTGCGAGTGGGCGTGCGAGTGCGCGTGCGAGTAGGCGTGCAGGTGGGCGTGCGAGTGGGCGTGCGGGTGGGCGTGCGAGTGGGCGTGCGGGTGGGCGTGCGAGTGGGCGTGCGAGTGGGCGTCGCGAGTGGGCGTCGCGAGTGGGCGTGCGAGTGGGCGTGCGAGTGGGCGTGCGAGTGGGCGTGCGGGTGGGCGTGCGAGTGGGCGTGCGAGTGGGCGTGCGAGTGGGCGTGCGGGTGGGCGTGCGGGTGGGCGTGCGGGTGGGCGTGCGAGTGGGCGTGCTGGCGGGCGACGCGTCGTTCCCACGCTCTGACGCAGCCCCTGCGGCTTTATGCGGTCGACGGCGCGCTCCTCTTAGGAAGCCCCCAAGGCTACCACACGCGCCGCGCAGCGCTTCGGTTTGATATCTATAGCGGAGCGGCAGCCACGCGGAGGCTGCGTCCTGCGGAGCGGGGGAGAAGGCAGGTAGGACGCACCGTTGAGGCTAAGGCCACGGCCAAGGCTGGGAAGCCCGCCCGCGCCGAGTGGGAGTCGGTCGGCCAGACGGAAGCTAGTAAAAGCGCTCTAGGGAATTATTGTACACCGTATCCGTTACAGAGAACGATATTGAAAACTTAAGCTCCCTAATTACGGAAAACAATATCACGGAACAGGGTATTGAGAAGAGAATAGCGACAGGTAATTCAATTCAATTACGCCTTATTATCCGTGGCGTGGCTCAGGCAATTGGACCAGCTCTTCCGCCTGATCACGCAAATTCCTTACGCCCCTTCACCGTTTGGCAGAGAAAGACGGTGTCACCCGCGCGAAAAACAGGAGATTTAAATTTTGCTTCTTTTAGGCTTGATCTTTTAAATGCAGTTAATCTATAAAATGGAAAAGACGGCTTTTCGTCCCTTACGAAGGAAGGGTACGAAGAATTTTTTGTCTCGAAAAAATATTATGTCTGAGAGGCTGCGTCGCTCGCAGTGGGGAAGAAAGGCAGGTAGGACGCGCCGGTGAGGCTAAGGCCACGGCCAAGGCTGGGAAGTCCGCCTGAGCCGAGTGGGAGCCACCCGGCCAGACGGAAGCGCTCTAGGGAATTATTGTACACTATATTCGTTACAGTGAACGACATCGAGAACTTAGCCTCCCTAATTATGGAAAAAAATATCATTGAACAGGATATTGAGAAGAGAATAGCGAGAATAGCTCTATGTACGTCGACGCGCAAATTCGAATTTGATGCCGGAATTGCGGCACTACCTTCCACTTTGTTTTAAATAGCGAAAAAACACCGTGAAATTGTAGATTGTATATTTTTAATTTAATTCAATTATGCCTTATTTTCTTTGGCGAGGTTCAGGCCATTCGGCCTGTTCTTCCGCATTTTTTTCCAATTTATTATTTTTTTTATATATTGATCAGTTCATTGAACTACACATACGTAATGCAGGCTTAATAAATACATCTTTACCTAACTTGATACTACTGTAGACGTTGAGGTAACCATGGCATCTCATAGGTTCTATTCTAGAAACTGAAATCCTTTATCTGAAAGCAATTTACAAAATAGCATGTGAAAAGGATATTTTTTATGAGAGTAGTGTGAGTGGGGCTTTTACAGAGAATGAATGAAGATAAACTTTGGATGTGTTGAATATTGGAGTAGAAATTGTGGGACAGGTAAGCAATGTGGTGAATAATGGGACCGATGTTGAATTCATTGTGTAATTGGTGGTTGGAAATGAACCAGGGTGCATAGGTAATGGTGCGAAGGAATTGCTTCTGTACTGTTTGGATTTTGTTGATGTTGGTTATTGCAGCATTAATCCATACTGGGCAGGCTTAGAAAAGTGATTCTGATTACACAGACACAAAAAAAAGTTGCCCTACCTAAAGACTTGACACATTGTATTTCGACGCGCTGAATCCTAATGTGAAGTCACAATTGCGCCACCACCTTCCAATTTTTTTTATCGCAAAAAAAACTAGTAATTTGTGTTTTCTTTGGTTTTGTTTTCGGGGGGTTGTACTCAGACCTTAAGACTTGACATGTTTCCCAATGTATGTCGACATGCTGAAACCGAATCTGAAGACAGAATTCCGCCACCACCCTCCAGTATGATCTAAGTTGCGAAAAAACACCGTGAAATGTTTTTTTTTGGTTTCCGGGAGTTGTTGTCAGACTCAAAGACTTGATATAAGTTTCTTTATGTATGTCGACGCGTTACATCCGAATTTGAAGTCAGAAATGCGACACCACCTTCTATTTTGTTTTAAATGGCGAAAAACGACCGTGAAATTGTAAATTGTATAATTGAGTATTTTTTGTGATTAAAAAACTGGAGGATGTTGGCGCAATTCCGACTTCCATTTCGAATTCAGTGCGTCAACATACATAGAGAAACATGTGTATGTCTTTGGGTCTGACAACAATCCCCAAAAACAAAAAAATACAATTTCACGATGATTTCTTTATCGTTTTAAAAAATTGGAGAGTGATGGCGCAATTCTGGCTTCTGATTCGGATTCAGCGCGTCGAAATACATAGAGAAACTTGTGCCAAGTGTTTGGGTCTGACTTGTGTGTGTGTGTGTCCTTGTGTTATTATTTTGTATAGTGTTATTGTAGTGTTATATGGAAAGTATTGATTCCAATTAATCAATGTTTTAATTTGATACAGTTTGTCTTTTCCGCCTAACCACTCAAAATCCCTCCGCTCCTCCTTCCACTGTCAGGCAGAGAAGAGAGGTGTCACTCGGGTGACGAAACAGGAGATTTGAATTTTGCTCAGAGGTTTCTTTTAAGCTTAATAATAATAATAATAATAATAATAATAATAATAATAATAATAATAATAATAATAATAATAATAATAATAATAATAAAATTGTCTTTATTTGTGGCGAGGCTCAGGCCTTGAGGCCTGCTCTTCCACCTAACCACTTTCATGAATTTACAATTTCAAAAATTACAGTTAAGGCGTTCGGATGTAATTGATATTAACTGACATTTCATGTCCCAGAGGAATAAAATCAATTTGTGGCCACCATCTACATTCATTCATCTATCTGCGAGCCAAGTGAATTTATTGCCATTTTTTGTTTATTCTTTAAATTTTGCAAAATGGAAAGTCATGATTTGAGGAACATTCTTAAAAAAATGAGATAAAAAGTGATCCAACTTATTCCACTTAGAATCAATAATTCTAAATTCGCCCGAAATGTCAGTTGTCATTATCCGATACGCCTCAACTGTGAACAATAAACAAAAAAGGGAGGTATATTTACATTTACGTCTGGGATGCAATACTAGGGACCATCCCGGCATACGCCTTAAGCGATTGAGTAAACCCAGAAAAAAACTCAATCAGGATGGTGGCTTAAGGCCAAAACATTGAGAGCAGGAAATATCAGAATTGAGAGTGAAGAACAAAGAAAAGGGAAAGAAAAGAAAATGGAGGTGGACAAGAGGAGAGAATAACGAAATGATAATGAAAAGGATACGGGGGGATCAGAAGGAAAAATATAATACATATAATTTTACAATTACATAACAACAGGTAGTACTTGATGACATATGCAATACATAATCTCAAACAAAAACATGAAAAATTTTCACATTAATCATTAGGTAGAGGCACTTACAGAAGGATATCTTACAGTATAAAATACAGAAAGTGTTAGTAAAATAATGGTGTGAGAGTACTGATTTTCTTTGAGACAATAATAGCAAGAATAATAAAAGTGACATACATAATGATTTCAGAAAGATTTTTAAGATACAGTTTTACATAAAATTTTCTTATTTTACATTTAGAAATCTATTACATTGTAGTAACAAAGTCCATATTTTAGATATTGCTATGTAATTTCTCTAATTTTAAACCTTGTACCAGCAGTAATAGGATAAGCTTTTACTGTATCCTGAAGTAGGAAAGGAGGAAGATGGCCAGCAGGAAAGGAGTGGGAAGAAATATTTTCGAAAATATGACTTCAAAGAAACGGTCTAACATGGAGGATATGTAATAAAGGGATCATGGTCATTATTTAAAAAAATTTAAAAAATATTATGGATAGAACAGAGAGCGTATATAAACTACATTTCATTGTTTTTTATCCAGACACCAAGTTGAGTTTTGAATTTTCTAAAGTTGTTAATTCTCTTAATATAAGTAGGTAGTGAGTTCCATTTTCGAATTACTGTGATAGTGTAAGATTTACTGTACGACACAGTGTTGTGTCGAGGTATGCACAGCAATAATGCCGAACGTGATCGCTCAAGTGTTAGCATTTTGAAGTTCTTAGACAGGTGTGTTTGAAGGCCGTTGCACAAGATTTTATGGAGAAGCGAGAGGCTATGCAATATTCTATTTCGATAGAGATAATATATTTCTTTTTTCGATAGAGGTAATTTTTGTCTGTCTGTAGTAGGCAGATACGTGATCATACTTACGAAGATCGAACATGAAACGAATGCATGCGTTTTGTGCTGTCTGCAACTTCCGTTGTTGTTCAGTTTTTAAGTCGGTGAACAAGAAATCACAGTAATCGAAATGGGGCATAATCAGTTAATTAATCAGGTCCATACGAGTGTTTATAGGAAGTAGTTCCCGTACGAGTTTAAGGGAGTGGAGGACTTTGAAGACTTTTTGACAAATCTTACTTACTTGCGTAGTCCAGCTGAGAGTGCTGTCTACGTGAATTCCTATGTTCTTTACGTCGTTACATCAGGGTAGAAGGGAGCCATTTATACTAATGGACGAAAGGGTTTCATCTAATTTGTTGAAGGCGTTGTGGGAGCCTATCAGTAAGCTTTGGAACTTATTTGGGTTTCATAAAAGTCCTAGGGCTGCGGTCCATTTATTGAGAACATTTAGGTCCTCATTTACTTTCTGAACTAAAGAGTTTAGCTCCGACGGATATCCGCTGACGTATAGTTGAAGGTCATCTGCGTGCTTGAGAAACTTTTACTTGCAGTAAATCTACAACATAGGAAAGTCGTCTTTACTTCTCCTAGGGCGAAAAGGCTCTACGAGTCGTTGAGGATAAGGCCACGGCCAAGCCAGGGAATCCCGCCCGTGCCGCGTAGAGTAGTAGCCGGCCGGCCAGACACAAGCTAGTAAAAGCGTTCTTGGTAATTATTGTAGAATGCATGTGTTGCAGTGAACGATCTCGAGTACTTCGGCTCACTAATTTTAGAAAACAATATCCTAGAACACTATCATTGGCTTCGATGGTACGACGGTTAGCGTATCGGGCTGGTAAACGAAAGTTTGCGAGTTCAAATCCGATGGAAACAGTGGGTTTTGAAGGGCGAGAAAATCCTTCAGAGGAAAGTAAAGGCGACGGTTCCATGTAGTAGATTCACTGTATGTAAAGATCCTCAAGCCTAAAGAAGCCTCTGAGCTACATTAATAATTGCCTGTTTCGTCAAATAATACCTTCTTTTCGCGCTAGGTGGTGGAGTAGCGTAGCGATATTTGCGTGGTCATATGAAAGGACAGGACTTTTGGCCTGAGTCTCTCCACGTAAAATAAAGCTTGATTCAATGATAGAAGAAGACACCAAGAAGAGAATACCGACAGGTAATAAATGTAACGACAGGCTTTACCAAATTCTTATAACAGGAAGAATCTACAAGCCTCTAAATTGAATGCTATTATATAAATTGCTATTATAATAAAAAAAACCTATGACAAAACAATTAGTGCCGTAGAAGAATAAGAAACTCTAATATAGGTAAAGACTATCCATTCGACACAGTGAGTTGCGCGACATCGCATGTACGAAAGAATGGTGGATTATTGAAAATGAAGGGCGCCAAATAATTCTAATATAAACAATTATTCGGTACGAGGAAGAGCAACAACTTATTTCCTAATTTAAGTTGCGAAAGACACAAATTGCGGTTTAATTGTGCGCCATTTAATACCGGTCTCGTGTTCGTAGGGCCCAGTGAGCGGTGATCCAAGGTCGCGAGCTATCTCTGCTGGCAGTCGCTGAGCCGCGACGTGGGAGCCCACCCCCGAGAGAGAAAGAGAGAGAAAGAATGAGAAAGAAAGACAGAAAGAGAGAAGGAAAGAAAGAGGGAGAAGGAAAGAGAGAAGAGGAAAGAAAGAGAGAGAGGAAAGAGAGAAAGAGATAGAATGAGAACGAGAGGAAGACAGAAAAAGAAAGAAGAAACTAGAGAAAGAAAGAAGAAGCTAGAGAAAGAGAGAAGAAGCTAGAGAAAGACAGATAGATACAGAGAGAGAAAGATAGTTACAGAGAGAGAAATAAAGAGAGAAAGAGTCAGAGAGGGAGGGAGAGAGAACAAAAGGGCTGCGCAGAGCCCCAGACGCACATACTTCCGCACGAGGCACGTCCCTTCATTAAGCGACTCATTATTGCGTCGCACTGCACGCCGGCGGCGAGCGGGGCGAAGTAGAAGCAATTACCGGCAACGTTGTCCCAGGTCGGGATTTCTAAGAGCATTGTGTACGACCGGAACAGCAACAGGAGTAGATAACGGCCGGCATAAATGCTATTAAATGCTCGACTGACAAGGAATGCCATTAACGTTGCGGGGTTTTCAAGAGGAGATCTTGCGAAAAGCAAATTGCAAGTGGTGATAATGTGAGATTCATGACATCTTTTATAGCTTTCGACAATAGATATCTGTTATCTAACATCTCAAAAATAGTGTAGACTGTACATGTAAAGGGTATACATTGTCACAGGTTAACACTGTTGCGTAATCGGATTTGCAGCAAGCAGGAACCAAGCTACTGTGCCCAACGCATTTTAAAGACCAAGGACAAACATATCGTGGATGTAGAATCTACGTTCATTCGCATAAACCACTCTGACGAATACATGAAAAATATTGATAAAAATTAAGATCATTTTAAAAACACCCAAGGTCCAAAAACATTCCAGAGAAAATCATCACAATTTAATATCTTTGCCCTCCTTATACCTGCGTCCTGAATAATTGCTGACTCTAGAAAACTCCGATCGCAAAACCGTAGTCCTTCTGCTTTGGGTGTAACCCAAACATACCGGATGCATCTATGTTTGTTTGAAGTCAGACTGTGCAATAAATCATGAATTTCGCAATATTAATTTCGATTGTACGTACAAATTGACGGAAAAATGTGTAATCTCTAGCAATGGGAAAGGTTTCGTTCGATCAGGGACGTCCAACTGGCATGACCTCAAGGGCCACAACTAAAACCTTTAATATGGTTGCGGGCCATATTTTCATTACTTAGGCGATCCACACTGACTTCTCCGTAATGCTGATCTCGGCACTTTGTTCGGCTGCTCCGGAACGGGGAGGGGGAGAGAATGGAACCATGCGTGATATCAAGCGGCACCATGGATAACGCAGTGAAACAAATTGGGATGATTTTGTAATTCAGAATTTACTAGGAAGAATTCCTTAAATCTAAACTTCACTTCTTTTTACATTAAAGGGGATGTTGAACCTGACAGAGTGCGTGCGCTCGGAGCACAAAGTTTTCTCCCGACATGGTTGCATGGGACATCAACTTTTGACTGATAACCGCATTTCGCGGGCTACAATAAACGACACCGCGTGCGGCCAGATGGACAACCCTGCGTCAGATGTTCATGAGTGGAAAAATTCAAAAATACCGCTACCAAGAAAACATCAAATATATCTTCACCGGCCTCCAATACTAGGATCTCACGGACAAAGACGCTGCAATTGCAACATTTATTTCCCTGAGCCATTTCAGCTCTCTATTACCGATGTTACATATTAGTTTTGCAATACAAAAAAGAGAAACAAGATTTCCGATAGGGCATACCCTCAAAGTAAACAATAATTTTTTTCTTCAAATCATATGTATGGGAGTCTGCCAGGAAGCTCGCTTCTACTAACAATCATTGTGGCGATGGTTGCGCGCAAGACGAATGTTGATCTCGTGCACCTGCATCCGCCCTCAGCGGCGCAAACAAGGAAGGCCTTCTCTGCTGCCATTGTCTCGAATACACGATGACGAACAAGGTTTCACAGATATTTTTTTTCCATTTAAATAGTATCATTTGAACATTCACGAGCTAATCACAACATGTGACAAAATGATGTGAAAATGAATTGTTGTATTTTGATTCCAATTTTATACGAAGCGATAAAAGACACAAGTTGAAGTATTCAGAACGTTACTCGGTAATGTGTTACAACTATGGTAGAAAATATAGTTTTATATGAATACTTTCAACTACTGAATACAAACTACTTGATCGTCAAGAATATGCTAAAGGAATATACAACTCAAAAACGTATCTATGAGAGTAGCCTTTCCTGAATCTCAATATATTTTTCAATTTTTTATTGATTTGTGAATCTTATAAAAAATGTAAACAAAACTCAAAACGTAGGAAATTTTCCGGCCATATGCAGCGAATGTTGGAATGAAGTCTTATTTGGTTTCTGAGCAATTAATGTAATTTCGCTCACCATCGCATGCAATTTACTGTTTTTGAATAAAATAAAGAAATATTTAAAAAAATGAAAAGAGGGGCTCGAAGATAATGTCTAAACGTTAGAATCGTGGTACATATTCACATATACATACGTCTATGATAATGATAACTAATATAGTACCACGAAGAAATATAGACTTCTTTTTTATTATTAAGCGAGTATTTTACAGTTATAATGACCGTTTCTCGCACTCTACACGCCAATGTTTTTTATTTCGCCAAGCATCTTCCTTTATACTTTTTCTATTCATAGTCGAGTCGATGTCGGACTTCCAAGATTTCCCTGGCCTTTCTCGTTTTCTTCTTTCGAAAGGGATCCACTCAAAGACAATTTTTGGTATTCTGCCAGCATGCATTCTCATTAGATGGCCATACCATAGGAGTGGTTTAGATTCTACATTTTTGATCACTTGTCTCTCTATCTTCATTATCTGTATAATCACTTCTTTTGGTATTCTATCAAATAGGGTATACTGACAACGTCGTCTCCAAAAATGCATTACCATAGCATTTAACCGAGAGTTTATTGCATCTTTTTTAACCCAAATTTCAGATCCGTATGTCACACAACACTCCACCATTGTCTTGTATATTTATCTCTTAGTTTCCTTACTAATATTCTTGTTCCATAAAATATTATGAAGTCCGCTAGTAATTGCCCTTCCTTTCCTTATTAATATAGACTTCTACATTCGCAAATCTTATGATTATCTTTTCATAACAACAAGCTTTTCGACATATAACAGAAATTCATTTTATAGACAAATGTAGAGTTCTCTGTTGCTTTTTTGTTGACTCGAGAGGACATCAGTTTACGTTTTTATTACTCTCCTGAAATGAAAGAAGTGGCAGATGTGAAAAAGGTGTTAAAGCACTGGTTTCGAGAAAAGTGGATTTGAAGGTTCAGGATTAAACTTAAGTTCTCTAAGGAAAAATGTACATAATACTCTATTTTTGTATAGAGGGGGAAATGAACTTAGGCCCGTGAGCCCTTTTTATTTGTTTATGTACTCGTGTAAAGTGATTTTCTCTTGTTTATTGTCATAACACAGCTTACCCACTCTCCCATTTAATAATGAAATCGAAACTGTTGCCTTGCTCTACCATTATTTCGCTTTTTCTCCAATGCATAACAACGGATAGGAAATAATTCATATTCTCCTTTCATCATCCCCATTTCATTGAAACTAAAATAATTTTATAAATACAACGGCATAATGTGCTTTCAAGAAAGAAAACTTGGTGACTAAGAGTTATTCCTTACTAGTTTAATCCTTGAAGCATAAAAGGAGGAGATATGGTTACAACAGAAACAAATACTGCTATGCGGAAAACATAAAACCCCATAATTAAGGGTAATTATCTAATTAGAAATTATTTCACAAAACTGATGAATTAAAGGGGCATTACAATTTCTGAAACAATACAATCACTATTCCTTGTAAACACAGAGTTAAACATGTTTCTCAACCATTCTTACATTACAAATAAGCATGAGAAGAATCGGCTATAGTGAACATAGGAAATAGTTCCTGGAAATTAATTGGATCTCGTATGTTATTAGGACAGTAAAGGCGTCTTCGGAGAGTGGGACGGTGTTCCAACAGTGCAAGAGGCATTGAAAGGTGTCAAGACTGCATTACGATACTTACAGACTGAAGACAAGGCAGAATCAAGTATGGAGAGAGCAGGAACTCTGGAGAAGAATCTAGAGTAATTAATGATTAAAAATGTACGAAGTAAACAATTGAAAATAATTGCTGTTAAGGACAAATAAAGATTTTGAAATTTTCAAATAGTGCTTTGAATGAATTTGGCTGTCTCTCTGTATTAATAAAATCAACCATTCTGGAGAAATTCTATTTAATTTTGACATTATCGGATATAGTTAACCTCTGATATAGAGAACCAAACATGCTAGTCCCCCTAAGTTCACTGTAACCGGAGTCGACTGCATATGCGTAACGTTTCCAGATGGTGAAGCTGGCCACGCGCTCCCTCCCCCACCTCCCACTTTGAGTGCCACCCAAATACATCAGGACCATCCTGCTCACGCAGGGGTGGAATGGCCAGGCGAGCATTTTATATATGATGCGTACAGGCGCAGAAATTCTCTTGTTACCCACTCTTCGACATTCATCAACTGGCTCCCTCCCAATAAACCAATCAGATACTTAGGACTGAACACGGACACAAAACTCAATTGGAAGCAGCATATAGATGCCAAAATCACTCAAGCTAGAATCAAATTAATACAGTTAAAGCCATTAATACACAGATCCAGTCCATTATCATACAATTCAGCAATACAAATATACAAGACAATATTAAGACCCTTGCTACTACACGCCTGCCCAATCTGGTTAAATGCAGCAAAAAACAACCAAACGAAACTTCAGATATTACAAAATCAATTTCTCAGAATTATTTCAAACGCTCTCTGGTATGTCACCAACAAACAGTTGCATAATGAATTCGACCTAGAGACTATAGCCCATCACATCACCTATCTAGCTACCAACTTCTCAAACATCCCAAATCCCTTCGCTATCAGTTCACAGACTCGGCAAAAACCCTTCATATAAAACCAGAATACAAAATAAATTTCCATTTCACATTTTCCTGAAAAAATTCTCCGAATTAGATACTGACTCGAGGAACCCCAAGGGAAACCTCAACCTGTATTAGTTTTAAGTTTTAATTTAAGTTAGCTATTAAGCCATCCAACATATGTATAGTTAATTTAAACTGAACTATGTATCCACCGTCCATGCAAATAAATGAAAAATAAAAAAACACTCTTCGTGAGTGAGATAGTGTTCGTCAACCCACTACAGTTGACGAAGGCGGGAATCGACGCTGTTCGGGGAACCGCAAGCGACGCTCCGCCTGCTGATCGACCTTCGCCGCCGCTGCCTATTGCCCCCCCTCCCCCGCACTCCTCAAGCGACGGCCGGGTGAGTGCGGGACTGCGTAACCGCTGCACGGCATGCAAATTGGTCTTGGGACTAGGGCGTTGAATGTGCTATTAGTAGGGAACGGAATTTATTGTAATAAAGAAAGCAAAATATGTACGTATATATGTACTTATTTTTTCAAAAATATGTAAGAAAAAATAGGAAATATGTGAAAAAAATCGTTACAATGTTTAAAATTTCATTCTTTAAGCGTTTTCCGATCACAGTACGTTGCCGATCAGATCTTAACATGGATTCAGAGAAGCTGAAAAAAGTTTTACATCTACAGAAGCAATTATTCGCTGGTTTCATCCGCAACATATAATACTTCCGTATTATTCCGTATAATATTCCGTATTCCGGCACTCAAGTGAATAGTACCGTGTAGCCTGTGATAGAAGACGGGGGGTGGGATACGGGGAGCATACGCCCGCCCCCCAACTCCAGAAAAGGGATAAGACACTGATCTCGATTTTTTTCATCGAATTATGCATGGGGTCTATGAAACACGAGTAAGCACGTGGTTGAAGTTCCTTCTACTTCACATATACCCACTCATCCTTGATCTCGACAACGCGATTTCCAAGAATCAGATGGGGGCGGGGGAGGTATGTTTGACAATTAATAGCGATGATCCGGCGTTAATACAAGCGTCATTGCGTGTTTTTTATGTATTTCAGTAACAAAGTTAGTTTTCAAGTAACATATTTCGAACATGTTTGTTGCTTACTGTTGAAATGAATGTTTTTACTAATGCCTATGACAATGTGTTATATAAAATTAAAATTAAAGATCCGGACAATGTAGATCCAGTATAGTGGTTAAGTTGGTAAACCGCATATTCATACGCCATGTTGTAACCTTAGTACATATTCATACGCCCGTTGGGGTCATTCAAACTTTGAATGGAGTGTCTGTTCGTAACGGTTAGTTATGGGTATCAATTGAGTGCGAGCGATGTTTTTCATAATGTTTCCTTGAAGTTCTGCTGATGAGATAATTCAATGGGATAGCGTTCCCTTCACTAAGGTGAGTGTCCATTTGGTATTGTATTGATTTTGTGTTGTTGTGTTGTTCTTTGGCTGTTTTGTATATAAAAATTAAAAGTTTAAAAGGATCTCTTTTATAGTAGATATGTTTGATTTTGTGATAATTTTACTTAATTTTATTCAATGGATTTATACTTGTGTGATAATTGTAGTGTTTGTGAACTATTCTAGTAATTACATTAATTGATATGTAGTATAACAGTTTCTGTGTCCATTTAGTTCAGCACCTGATGATGTAACAAAACGAGTTACGAAACGTTGTGTAATTGTTGAAATAAATGATTGTCATAAAAAACTTTGGATACTTTTATTTGTAAATATTTCGAACATCACATGTGAAATGTTCATTTTCGACCTATAAATATATTATAATGTAACGAAATATGTAGCAATAGATAAAATATGTAAAATATGTAGTGATACCAAAATATGTAAAAATATGTAAAATAAAAATGGTTCCAATTAGTTCAGAATGTCGTGTTGTCTAAAAAATATTAGTGAATGCAGGTATCTTGTCCCTGTAAAAATATGTTTTTACATGAAAATCCGTTCCCTAGCTATTAGTAATGAACTCAGGGTTTATCTTCCTCCCGTTATATACTCCCTCCGCTGTCTTCACAACATTAGCCAATGAAATATAATTTTGTTGAAATTAAAAGAAACATTTTATTGGTTCTCAAATAGTTCTTAATAAGGAAATCCCATCAGGTCATCGGCTTACGTGGCTCAGGGCATCTACTGATGTCGCTGCAGTGCCTCTGCCCAGGAGGTCTTAGGGTTCGAGTTCCGACGATGGCAGATTTTCGAGACTAGATATTCCTGAAGTTCAACCGCTGTCTGGAGGAGAATTCTCACGGTCGGCGGTTCTGATCGGTAGTTTTTCCTGGTTTCTCTGGTCCACACCAGACGAATGCCGGAGTAGTATCCTAATAAACGGCCAAGAACCTCGCGCGATCTTTCCTTCCATTTCCTTGTCCTATCTTCTTCCCTTACGTACACACACTTCCCTTAAATGCACTAAACTGCCACACATCAGGAGACCAGTCGGAAGCTGAGAGCTAGTTCTACCTGTCAGCCAGACCAAGCTGCTTTTAAGCAAGGTTATACACACCTTGACCCAGGCTAGACGCAGCAGAAGGCATCATATAAACTGGCGATATCTCCGAACAGCAAACAATCACTGTAGCGTGCAACATTCTCTTCGAAGTGTAACATATCGGCGATCGCCACAGTTTCCCGGAAATTAAGGTTAAAGGTCAAAACGCGGCGTCAGTGATACGTTTATTACCCAGATTTCACCTAAGTAGGAAAAAATGCAGACTGTTTTAAATACTTCTTTTCAAAAAAAAATGTACTAATAAAATTGAAGAAAATTGATGGAATAAAAAAAATATTTTCTGAAAGTAGTAAAATATGTAAAATATGTAATATACTACTAAATATGCAAAAATATGTAACAAAAACTTGGATATTGTCTTAGAGCGACGATTCGCCAAGATTACAATTTTGAGAACGGTAAGTAGAAAGACAAAAAATATGTAATTACATAAAAATCCTGTCTCTAGTCTTGATGACCTTTCAATGCCTCTTGCACATTTGGGACACCATCCCACTCTCCGAAGGCCTTTTAATTGCCTAATGACATAAGAGATCCAGTTAATTTCCAGAAATTATTTTCTACGTTCACTATAGTCAAGGTTCAAATTCACTATAACCGAATCTTATGCTTATTTTTAATGTGAAACGGAAGCAGTAACTGAAGTTCACTATAACCGAGGGTTCACTACATCCTAGTTCACAATAACTGAAGTCGACTGTGTAAGTAGGTTTCGGCGAGCACGCTGGCTACCCCTGGGCTAGGTCATTTGCCTGCCCGCCGACCGAACCGCAGACGTGGCGTTTTTTCCCTCTTATTTAGTAAACACTGGCAAACGTGCTGGCAGGATGGCGCCGTATGCACGCGAGGGTACAACCAGAGGAGCAGTGCCCCAGGTCACGTTTCCAGCCGGGTCCCGCCCATGAACCCGACTCCGTGTTCTTTTCCCACCTCCCAGCGCTGCCCCAACACGTGGCCACGAGCACGTACCGCGGGTTCGTCCTCCGCAGCCGCTCCCCGCACGCGGTCGATGCCTTGGCGCCGTTGGGCCTGGAGGGCAGGAAGGGGAATAACCTACCCGTTCAAGTGAGTGCGAGTGAGTGAGATTTGATTGCGGATGCACCAATTACTTAGGTCATTAATTGATTGATTACTAGTGATTCAGGCGTGTCAACTGTTAAGAGCATTAGTCCCCGAAGAGTACTGCACTTTGTTTTGTTTGGGAGGTGGGGGTGATCTTTCCCCGCTGGATGGCTAGATCCGGCCCTGACCTACCGTCAGCTAGCGGGGTTATCCTCTAACAGGTATCTCCCACCAGGGGGCCACCGCTCCACTCGTGTTACGCCCTAATAAACTCCCGAGCCCCGACCGGTCTCGCGGCATGTGTGGTAGTGTAGTGCATGTTAGTGTAAGTGTGCGCCAAGGTGAGGATCGGACAAGGAAGAGGAAGGAAAAATCGCGCGCTGTCCGTGGTCCGTTTGGTAAGGCACTGCTCTCGCATTCGCCTGGTATTGATCGGAGAAACCACGGAAAATTACCGATCAGAGCAGCCGGCCCCTAGAATTCTCCTCCAGACAGCGAGAGAACTCGACCAAGCTATCTGACCAGTGTCGAAAATCCTCTCACTCGGGATTCGAAACCTAGGACCTTGTATAATCACAAATGAATGTTGGTAAACTAGAAGCCGTAAAATTTGTCTTTCAAGACTAGAATTTATTACGGAAATAGCTTCAATATTGTAGTTGTAGGAAAACTCCGAAAAGTTTTTGAACTTCTGCAATTTTCGAAAACTCAACAGATTTTGACAAAAAAGAGACATGTACCGTTTTGTCAAGTATTCTTTATAATAACCGAGCAAAAGGTTAAATCAAAAACTTGGCAGCAATTTTTGAGATTTTATAAAAAATGGTTTGAAGTTTCATGTAATGTCACTATTTCGCTGTCCAAGAGACGCCACGTCCTAGGCACAGGTGCCAACGTTTCGACCGCCATTCTGGGACCTTCCTCATTGGAAATACTTTTCGCCCTGAGGAAGGTTGCAGAATGGTGATCGAAACGTTAGCACCTGTGCCTAGGAAGCTGCGATTCCCGGATAGCCAAGAAGTTACTGACTCCGGTCGCCGAAGCCCATGTTATCATGTAATGAAAATCAAAATATTGACGTCGATATCGCAGGGTCTTGAGTTCGTGTAGATCAATCAGTTATGGAGAATATCGTCTGAATGGTTCAGGCGCCAGTGTGGACCAAAAACAGTGAAACGGACGGACGGATGGGTGGGCGGACACACAGACTCTTGCTGTCAATCGATATTTCGGCATCAAGGACCCTCAAAACGTGGACATAACACAATGTGTTACAGGAAGTAAATTACTGCGTAGAGGAACAAGATTGATCAACTTTGATCAATTTTGATCAGATTGATCAACCATACTAGGACCCCACAACACTACTTTTTCTGTTGTAAAATGGGCAACGCAGCATTGCAATACTTTATCTTCAGTAAATAAGTGCGTAGTAAGGCGAGAAAATAAAAGAATATACCAGAATGGGGGGGGGTTGGTTTTCTCCAAGTTAGCATAAGGAGACGTGTAGATATTTCAGACCGACAGTTCGCAAAATCACTACTGTACTTCGATTAAAACATTAAATCCACTGATACTTCGTCAGCCGTGACGCTGTCATCCAATCGTGAGCTCAGACTTCCCTGTCGTGACGTTTAAGCCCTGGGTTGGATGACACCTTCACAGCTGAGGAAGTCTCAGAATTGATGCTTTTATCGAAGTATATTCAGTCATTATCATGCACACTTAACCGACCTCTCCGAGATCTGCCTCGCGCTCCTCGGGAGCCACCTGCACCGCCGCCACTGGCGAATTCTCCGATACACCGCGTATACCGCCGGTATATCTAGTAATTCGAAGTGTATAAGAAATATTTCATGTTCGGTAATCCTGTAAAAAGTTATTGAGAATTTGAAAGCTTTGAAGCAGACGCGAAAAAAATAACTCTTTTGTTACTGACAAGAGCCAGTCAGTCTTCCGGATCCGTTAGCGCTATGGAGTGCGGTAGAGTGAGAAGTTTCAAACAGTTCTTAATGCTGCCCAGAGAATTCGCTAGCGCAAGGGAATGAACCGCATGCCAGCCGCGATAGGGCCCTCATGTTTCAAGGGCGGGGAGAGGGGAGGATGAGCGTCTGGACGGTCGGTAGGCACCGCAAAATATTGCGGTGAAGTCCTTCTCTGGTCGTTTGTAAGTTACGCTTCAAGTTTTTGTGAAAATGGAGAGTGTTTAAGATCCAGAAGTTAGTGGTTTGTGTAATTGTCTCATAGAACAATTATTAAGGACAGAAGTTCATACTAATTGTATCAGAAAAGCTCAAAATAAAATACAACGGTGGAGGTACCTTCCATTAAATGCGGTATACTTGAACTAATGTTCGGTATTCGCCACTGGCCGCCACGCACCTCCCCTCCCCCAGGCACTTCCCGCGGGCGCCGTCAACGCGCGACGTCGTCCCTGGGCCCGGCGCTGACCCGCGCCAACCCCCACGCGCGCCACCGGCAGTCTCCACGCGTCTCAGGTTGGCCAATAAAAGCGCACAGCCACCGCCGCCGCCCCGTGCGTGCGCGCCCAGCGAAGCGATGCGGCCCGTCGCGGCACGTCCCGCCGGGGACAGGCGACGGGCGCATGAATCATGTGGCGGTGGCCATTACGGCGTCGCGCCGCGCCGGTTAACTGCGGCTGAGAAGGTGGCGCGGTGCGTTCGGTAGCAGTCGGGACGTTAGGAGTTCACGCGAGGTATTATACGCGCACGTTTTCTTCAGCCCTCGCTTCGCTGGTCTAGCGGCCGACTGCTCTGATCGGTAGTTTTCCGTGGTTTCTCCGATCAACACCAGGCGAATGCCGGAGCAGTACCCTATCAAACGGGCCACGGACCGCGCGCGATCTGTCCTTCCTCTTCCCTGTCCTATCCTCTCCCTTTACACATACACATACACTAACATACACTACACTACCACATATTCTGGGAGATCGGTCGGGGGCTTAGAGCTTGTCCCGGCTGGGGCGGTGCCTCGCTGGTGGGAGAGTCCTGGTTAGGGGGAAACCCCACTAGCCGACGGTAGGTCGGCGCCGGATCTCGCCATCCAGTGGGGGAAGATCACCGCCATCTACCGAGAAAAAACATGCACTACACTAACGGGACTAATGACCATAGCAGTTTACGTGCCCGGAAACACGAAAAAATCAATCTATCAATCAATCAATCGCTTCGCTGGTTGCGAGAGGAGTGGGGAGTTTGGTTATTTGTACAAAAACAATTTAATGTCAGATTTGTAGTTGGTTTTTGTAATGCACAATGGCTATCTTCAGTCAATTCAAGAATTAAATTTAAATTTTTAAAAGACTTACTACAACCTCCCTAATTTGACCACTATATATAATTAATACTATACTATTGCCAATATATTATACCTTTGTTTTGTTTTACAAAAATAAAAATGTATCTAATCGATTAAAACAAGATGTTAGAGGTCCCTGTAAGGGTATCCCTCAGTATTTCTGTACATAAGTTAAATTGTATCATTTAGCTAATGTATATATCAATTGGTTATTATTTGAATTAGTTATATTAATGTATTCAATACCTTGAAAGATTCTGTCAGTAAGCGAACAAGGATCAAATAATTTTTTTTAAATGCCCAATGGTTTCTATAACACGGGAGCGAACATTTCTTATCAGATTTTGTCCACAATGCTCGTTGCTATCATTTATTCTTAATTCAAATAATGCTGGCAAAGAGTGGGGGTACGTATTCCGGGGCTCAAGAAAACATGCGCGTATAATATCCGTGCATACGGCGACCGTTCAAGTGCGAGCGAGACACACGAGAAAGGAGACACTGCGCATGCGCAGTAGAACCATCGACACGTAATAGTTCAGAATGAATACAATACGTTGGTATCAGCTTCCCCGAATCGGGGTCGCGCCTCGGGAAAGTCTTTCTTGCCGCGGAAAATACACAGAACTCATTGCCGCTGACGTCTGGTGGCACTGGTCGGGAGGTCCAATCCTTCGAGCTCCGACTGTGGACAATTTTCGATAGTACAAATACTGCTATTTTGACATTGCTGCGTTTGACATTTCATCAGCCGTTAAGGTGCCGTCCAATCGGGACCTGACAGGTCACTACAGTGACGTCACTATGGTGGCGTCCAACCTTCCGATTGGATGACACGGAAACAGCTGATTAACTTCAAACACAGCTTAATATAAACCGCAGTAGACATATCTAAGCCAAAATCTGCCGCTGAGTGGAGATCTCTAGCGATCGGCTGCTCTGACCGACAGTTTTCCGTGGAAGATTTCCGGCTTCGCTTCGGACAAAAAGAGCAACTCCAGAGGAGGACGGGAGGGGGATAAACTTCCATGAGCGCAGATCGCGGGATATTAACAAAGCTCTGAAAACCTAGGCTTTTTTGTTGCAGTTGCTGATGTTGAATATAGTGTTAGAGCGAGATCTGTGCACCGCCGCCCCTGCACGGCTAGAGAAGAGATGCGGCCTGTCGCGGCACGTCCCGCCTGGGACAGGGGACGGGCATGTGATTCATGTGGCGGTGGGCATAACGGCGCCGAACCGTTTAACTGCAGCTGGGAAGGTAGCACGGTGCGTTCGGTAGCACCGTGCCGCGGACGTTGGAGTTCACGCGAGGTAAAGAGGAGTTACTCTAAGCGACGACTTTGACAGGGCGGGAAACAAATGAACACCATGCAGGGCGATGGCACTGCAAGAGATAGTGATGAAGCGTTTTACTAATGAGCTATGTGTCCACGAACACATTGACTAAACTAGTGCATGAACATATCCTGCAGTTATGTTGCTAGCAGCGGCCAGGGAATACCTGTCAAAGAGGTCCCTTCTAATAGTCATCCCTCTATACTTGGGTTTTCGTAACGTGGCGCCTGGGAGACTTGTCTTCACGATGGAATATGGAACGGCTTTTCGTGTCTTTCTCGATAGAGTCGCTAGATGTCGCTTGATCTGCAGGACTGGTTGATACGGTCGCGATCATTCGACATCTGGCGGCAGACCGAGAAAGACGCAAAATGCCGTGCCATATTCCTTCGTGAAGAAATCCCCCACCCAAGCGCCACGTTACGAAAACCCAAGTATATATCTGTCCACTCGACCGTTAATGCGACCGTTAAAGCGCGAGCGAGACACGAGAAGGAAGACACTGCACATGCCTAGTAGAGCCATCTACGCTTTTTATCACTGTTCAAAATGAACAGAATAGACAAGTATCTGTTTCCCTGAATCGGGGCCGAGCCGCGGGAAAGTCTGTCTTCGGCTTCGCTTCGGACGGAAAGCGCAGCTCCGGAAGAGGAGGGGAACGGGATAAGCTTTCACGTGCGCAGATCGCGAGATATTAAAACCACTAAAAAAATCTAGGATTTTTTTGTTGCATTAATTTTAACGATTTACATAGTTATATCCGTTTTTACATCGACCCTGACTAACTTCGGGAAGGTAGATGAAGGCTATGGGCATATGTAGGAGTCAATATTCCGGGCGACGTTGCTCGACGTGTAATCAGAACTACATTTGAACAATAGGTGAACAAATGAAAACATTTTATCATGTAGTTATGAGTGCATATTACGTGCATTGCAAGATTTACGCTAGATTAATCCCTTCTCCTCCCATCAGGACCGAGACGAAAGACCGAAGGCACTCTCATACGCCGTGAACTTCTCAGGCAGCAGGGAGCCCTGGAAACGGAGTAGCACGATGTCTTTGCAACGCCTTTTCACTGCTGCTAGTAAACTAAACTCTACGGTCAGCATAGCACGTTCAGAGAATAACGCACTGTACTCACTCGTGCAAAACAGCCAGGCGGACGAGCACAATGGAACGCGTGCTTCTAGTCCAGTTGACGCTGCTTGAGCTAACACATTAAGTCGATAACGCTCCGTTTCGTCACCTTCGAGGATACCTTTCTCAACCAATGTTATTGCCTGAAATTCTGTAATGAGTACGTGACAGTCGGGGTAAGTACGACACAGAAAGTAGTAAGCTAGGTTAGGGCACATCGACAAGGCATAAAGTTTATCCATTTCTAAAAATGAAGTCTTACACATTTTGTGCTCCAATTCGTGTGTGTATGCCTGAAGTCACGATCATGGTCTAGCGAGGAACAATAATACCGAGGGACTATAAACCATTTCTCAAAAACAATAGCACTGCATTTATCCGAAATCATGTCATAAAACTGCATAATTTGTATGTATTCGCGACCTCAAACTAACCTCCTTACTTAGTTACTACGAACTGCGAGGATGTCGTACAATCTGAACCGTTTCACGGAAGCCATTTCATCAGATGAGAAGCGGAAGTGTGATTTCAAACAATCAATAAGAGAATATCAGCGAAAGTAAACAACCAAGCAAATTGCAAATTGGCGGCTATTAGTCTCCTTCAAATCCTACTATCATTGAAAGTTGATGACTTGCAATATGCTTTTATAGAGATGTTATACAACTTCCGAGCAAAAAGAAAATGCAAGTTTTGAATTCGTTCGGTGAATGCAGTATTGACACAACCCAAAAATTCAGGTGTTGAGATAAATAAGTTTGAAGTTTTCACTTTGTATTGAAATGCATCCTTTTTGCATTCACCCTTCTGCCATTTGGTGGTAGAATAATGTACTGTAAGATATGCTATTGTTGCTGCTGGAAAGTACACCAATTTGCAATTTTGGAGAGCGGATTAACTCAAAATTCGTATTTTTTGAGTTGTGCCACTATTGCATTTCACGGGCGGATTGTCTACTACGACTAGCGGATTCAATACAACATAAAGAAATCCAAAATAAAACTTCATTAACTCCGTCTTCGAAGAAGTTCTATCGTTCGTCTGATGTAGATTACTCTTCCTAGAAATGAAGACATTCTGAAACATCACTTCACGTTTCTTGGATACAATGTGCAGAACGTTTCACAAAAATGTTATTTTCCAGCATAGCTGATTCTGTACAATATCAATGATATTCAGTGTTTTTAATCAAAAATTGATGGATTCATATGTGAAAACTATATACATATGTTTCATGATATACATATGTTTTTTAAATTTCGAATAATTCTAATGAAAACACGATTAGAATATTTGAATTACACAGATGGCAATGGCACTAACTGAAAACCTTTCTCCTTTTCCAAATGTCAAGTTCACATACGTTTTTGTGTTGATTCTCCTGTTCTACCTGTCAAGCCTCAAAACTTGTCTAGTCTTCATAAGCTGCCTCAAAACATCTACAACTTACGAAGCGAAGAATTTCTTTGATTTAAATTTTATTAGTATGTATACAAAGTTTGTAAAAAAGATCAATACATTTTATCCTCAGCTACAAATAAAAATGTGACAGTACCGCAATTGAAACTTAAGTTTTTCATTTCCTATCAAATTTAAAACACTCCCGCACATCGGTTAACCCCACACTGATAATTATGTCAGAAGCGCGGACGAGTTCTCGATCGATTCATCCATCCATCCATCGGATGACACACTCTGGAAGTATTTGCAAAAAGTGATGCGTTATGTAACACGTCCGTATTCCCAAACACAGCTCGCGTGTCATATCAGGAGGACTTCACATTGTAAACTCAGGTCTTTAGGAAGTCGATGGTATTTACCTTACAGACACGTGCGCGACGCAATGGATGGATCGCAACCAAGATCACCCAAGTGGATCAGCTCTCTTGAAGCAGCACAAGCGACCTCCTTTGAGAGCTTTTCAAAATACAGTCGACTCCGGTTATAGTGAACTTCTGGGGACTAACATTTTTGGTTCACTATCTCCAATGATGTGAAAATTAAAAAGAATTTATCCACAATAATTGATTTTATTATAATAAACACCAAAATTCATTAACAGCACGAGCTGAAAATTTCAAAATCTTTATTAGAACGTGAAAAAATCAATTATTTTCAATTGTTTGCTTCGTACATTTTTCATTGATTCATCATTTCAACAATTCATTTAATGGCAGAAAGAGAGTATATTAATACTCAGCGTTTGACCAATGTATCGTAGGTGGAGACAAACACTCAAAAACTAGAATTATTTTCAGTCAAACACTCAAAAACCAGTTTTTCTAGATTTTTTTCAGAATAACCTATAGGAAACGGGCTAACATTGCCATGCCAATGGATTTGTTTTGTCGAGAGGAAACGAATGAGCTATTGAACTCCTCTATGTGTGTTGCTAATCACCCAAAATGCATTTTGGATGCTAACATTCCTTAAAACAGGAATTTCTCTAGAATGTTCTGGATGAATAAAAAAAATGTTCCCCACCAGAAGACCGAGACGCGTCGAATGAACCTCAATTGTCTCTACCGGCGGGCAGGAAGTGGTGTAACCATGAGCGACATGCAGACGGACGGACGGACGGGAGGATGAACGCAGGTTACTTGATTCATAAAGATAAAATTATACTCGGACATTACTACTATTAATCGCAAACCAACGTATACATATATTGCTGAAGACTTGGAGAGTGAAACGCGAATACGTTTTTAAAACAACTCCAAACAAAATCGTTGTTCGGTAATTAACTTAATCGAACAAGCAGGAATATTAAGTTCCCATATGTCGTTATGAGATTGACATGTCATATATATATATATATATATATATATATATATATATATATATATATATATATATATATATAATGAGATTGATATGATGAGTACGCAGAGATTGACAAAATACTTTCGACTCAATCTGCTCTTTCATCTCTGACGCTTTCTCTGCCTCAATTTTAAACTGTCAGTTCCCAGCATAGGTTAGAAAATGTTCTGATATTTGGGAGTCAGAGATGCAGGCGGCAGTCATATCCCAAAATAAATATCAAAGGCGAATGATCTAATGGGACACATCAAGTCGTAAATATCCTGATGACTTTAGCTAAGTGATCTTCCAGGCGCGAGGGGCTTATGTCACAAGAGAAGAGAAAAATCATAAAAATACCCGTTTAAAAGCGAAATAAACAAATTACATGTTTCATCAAGTGGTTTCCATCGTAGCACATGTGTCGCGGACGAAAGATACTGATACACTGCAATTCATTTTGAACACTTCAAGAGTCGATAGTTTGACGTACAGTAATTATTAAGACTATGAATGTATATATTTTTACAATAAAAATGATGAAAGATTAACAAACCCAATAAAAAATTCTTCAAAGATAAAACGTTAAGAAATATAGATGTGGATAAATGGAAAATTTCTTCGTAATTTTTGTTAATTCTTCTCGTTTGGTCAGGGAAAACCTGGACAACGATGAGTAGATAAACAGAGAACTGTAATACTAGCGACGAAATAAAATACTATGTAAGAAGTAACAGTTATATTTTTGTCCCGTAATTCATAAAATCCACACATGCTTCACGGAACTATTCACTGATCTAAATGTCTTGATTTTCTTTCCAGTTTAACAAGATTGCAGAGTATCGGAAGGAGCGAAGTACTTTTGGGTTCTCTTTTAACGCCCAATTTATCATACTTATAATTTGATTTCGAATTATTCGGCAAAGAGTTCAGAAGTGTGATACTTGATAGTTCCGTATTTCAAATAGCCATTTTCGATATTTACAAAAATGCTAATGAGGAGACTAAGTCGTATGCTTTATGTGATAGAAACATACCCACTATACCACATCCCGGAAAAATAATAATAGATATTAGAGAGCGGAAAGAATTATTTGCCTTCGGTTGCTGTGCGTTGGGTTCGTGCGGTTATTATATTATGGGATCGGGAGTCTTTAAATTATGGGATCGGGAGGACTTTAAATTATGGGATCGTGAGGTCATTAAATTATCCTGTTTGAGGTATATACCTCAACTGCACGTTCTCTCGCTTGCATATATCGCCTTCATTTCGGTGTCACCTTTCCTCCGCTGTTCAGAGCAAAACCATCCGATCCTCGCTTTGAGAAGCTGGGCATTAAGACATCTGAAGCATTATTTACGATTTTTTTACTTGACAATGTACGTCTCGGGGCAGGGTTTGACTCACCGATATAACGACTTCGCTTCCTAAGAAGAAATTCGCAACCCGGTACATGTTGGAATATTTACTGTTAGACATTTATGTGAAAAGAAGAGTAGTATTTGTTTGGCAAAGAGATGTCTTTATAGTTGAAACGTGCCCATAATATCAGTACGCTTCTTTAGATCAGACGTGTCCGACAGCTTCTATGTTTGTGACAAGTACATCGGCATCAGGAATACCTCAGAATATTAGTCTGCACACAAAAGCCTGGGCCTAGCCTGGTCAAATGACAGTTTGAGATCCATTGTGTCAATGTGGGCAAATTACAAACATTTTGTTGCTCTCGCGTCACAAAGTAAATAATAGTCTAGGCGTCTGTTGAAAAAAAATAAGCTAATCTAGAAAAAAATTATACAATTTTTGTCTCGCTCTCATTCTACACGGTTTCCGGGTTGCAGAATCCGAATTTCAACTTCGTCAACTCGTCAACATTTTCGCCCAAAATCGTAAAATTGTTCAAAATTTGACCTAACCGACAGCATTACAGTTCCCGAGAAGCGCCTTCGCGATCACACAGAGGAAGGTGACCACATTTTGAGAACTATACTTAAAAACGAATATTTTTAACAAAAATACTTCGCGTCAGCACGTACATCGCCGATTAAAACTTCAAAAAATATTCAATTATATTAATATATTGGTAATTATTTTATTGCATAAATGTTGACAATTAATTTAATTTCTTGTTAACAAATGGGTTAAGCAAACATATTGTGAAAATAGAGATCATCAGTAAGGAGAGGGTTGGTCTTGGCTTTGCCGCTACCTCCAATGTATTAAACGAATCTAATACGATCAAGCACCTACACCGTTCGTATAACGGGAAAATCCTAGTAGACTTAATTGGTAGGGAGTAAAATGAAATATATTTTTGTTTAGGGCATTTTTTTCCCTAGATGTGCAACTTTTCTGACGTATAAACGAAAATCTTAAAAAAACACGTATTTTGACTATTTGTGAAATGTTTGTCAAATTTTAACAATTTCTAGTTTGCCTCACCACAAATAATAGTTTGCTTGACCACAAATACGTAAAAGAACTAATTCGCAAAAAATCAACGTAAATAATTTTTGCACAGAAACACTTTTCTTTCCACCTCGCAGCGTGTGCATAGTTCAAGTTTTAAGCAAAAACCTGGAAAAATATATTTTTGTAGGATTTTGTTTTTTCTCATAACGCATGAGGTAGCAAAGTTGGAAATCGGATTCGTCACACACACACACAAACAAACAAACACACGAAGGTGTAATTATATTTGGATCAGAACCCTTCAACTTAGCCGCCCCTACTAGGTATTGATCTCTGTGTTTCCCCGACACTTCGCCGTCCCAATAGAAAACGGTCCCTCTCCACAAATGTGCGGAGTGGGAGGGATGAGAGAAATGCACCCTTAAAATTTTGGAAAGGGGAACGGTAGCCCAGAATTAATTAATTTATTTTCATAAAAACCTTGAATCCCTGATTTTCCCCACTTTTAGTCTGACAATTTGGAGAATTGTTACGCAACAAGTCATTGAGGAACCTGTAAATATTTCGGTTATTTATGATACGAATGATAAAAGTGACATTTTATTTTGCAAGTAAGAAAGGTTGCGACATGAGGCCGATAGGTAGACTGACTTTCATTACATGTTCATTAAAGTACACAAATCACTTAATTATGGTCATTAGCAGCTAATGCAGTCTGATGAAAGTATTTTGTTTTCTTTGTTGCTTTCACAGATTATCTACATTTATCTCAACAATTGATCGTCGTCTCACATTCAGTATCTGTTAAAAATTGAGCTTTTAACACATCGTGCATACCCTGAAAGAACCACTTTTACTAGTGCCCGTCTAAAAGTCAATAATTGCTTTTTATTTACTATTTATTCATTAATTGTTTCGTTAATTTTATAATTTCAATCTCTTTGCAGTATTTATTTAGTACTAAAATATATCATATGTAAGTAAAAAAGTTGAATGAAAAGTGGGACCAGAAACCTATTTGCCCCCCCCCCCTCCACGCTTTAGGCTGCGTACACTTATACCCGTCTCCCTTCCTGTGCATTCTATCTATAATTGTTTTCTTTTTAACGCGGCATCTGAGGGTATTATCTTCAAGATGGAATGAGGCAAAACGTTTTGATCCTTTCTTGGTCTTGCCGCAAGATGTCGCATGATTGCGACCGCATCAAGCAGTGCTGCAGATCAAGCGACTCCAGCAGCAGGACAGAGAAAGACGCAAAAAGTCGTGTCTTATTCCATCTTGAAGTAATGCCCTCAGGTGCCACGTTAGAAAAAAACAAATATATATACTTCGATTAAAACACAGTCCTTTCAAGGTCACGAGTTTAAAAGAGAAGGGTGACACAGTCATCGAATAGGGAGCACCAGCACCCAAAAGCCGTAACGAAGCTCGCGTTCGGATGATAGCATACCCCTCCCCTGCCAGCTCAAGACCATGAAATGTCTTCGTGATTTAAGGGGAGTATAGTGTCGGCTTGTGACCCCCCCCCCGCTCCCATCGGCTTTCGCTGGTACTGCCTCACAGGCACAACTCCATCTTTCTTTTCGAGATGGAGGGGAGTTGCCGAGGTACCCAGCAATGGGTGATCTCAGCTAAGCAAGCCGGCATCGGATAAGGACCACAAAAATAGAACAATAGAACAGTAGAAAAGTATTACATTTTCCCTCCAAACTAGCGTTTGAATGCACTACAGCCTACTCTCAGCAATGGAAAAATAACCCATCGGTTCGTGATCAACATTGCAATGTAATAAACGTATCTCAGAGATCCTTGCTAGAGATTTTGGTGTTCACTAAAAAAAATGTACTTATTCAGAACTCATCTTGACATCCACAAAAAGAAGACCAGGCTGTGTTTTAGTGCAAAAGTACCCACACAATTCTGAAACCTGAAAATTACTTTTTTTCTGAAAGCTTATAATTATGACATGAAGTACTAACAAAGGTTAAAATAAATAAATGCTCGCAAATATTGCAATAATTTATTGCTTATTTATCCTTGAAAATAGATTTTATTACATGAGAGCTTTTTTTTTAATTGTCAAAATTTATGTAGTATATGACTCAGTGTAGAGATCACAGAATTTTGAAAATGTGCACAGAATTCACTTCTCCCCATAGCACGTCATAGGCAGTTTCAACGGTTTTTTGACGTAAAACAAACAGATAAATAAATAAATATTCAAAATAAACACATTTCCATATTTTAAAAATCCTTTTGTATGCTATGCAAACTATGCGGCGATACTATCATTTTCACCTGCGAGAAAGATCACATTGATGTCTGATGGAACAACCCTGTGATTGTGTGACAATGCCTTATGCGACAATGCAACATATTCCTTGTTTTTAATTTAATGCTCAAGCACTAGAGGAGATGACGCTTTTTAACCAACATTTGTACTACCAAAATAACACAGGACACAATTTGTAGACGCGATTAAGTTTATGGGTTTCTTTTTGGCCATGGTTTGAATCATTAATATTCTGAGGTTCATTCGGAAAAACGTATGCTACATGTCTCAATTGTCAGAGAAAATATAATTTTTCTCAACGTCTTAAAATCTATTTTCCTCATTTAAGATCATAATATATCGAAAATACATAGTAAATGAGAGTCAAATTCTCTTCAATGAGTCTTGAAATACAGTATTCTAACATACCGCCAAGTTTTTGCTCCCCGCAAATCAAACCTTTACAAACACAGTAGGAGATGATAATCAGCCTTAGGAAAAGAGACGCTTAATTTGGACGCCATTTTCGCGCACGAGTTTGGTCAATGAGGATGAGAACTCTTTCGTCATTTGGGTGCGGTCGCAATGTGGTTGCCATCCTCGACAATCGCCGTAAGGCCGTGCCTACTCTCGACAATTCTCGAAATCTCTGACGCCACTCAGATTTGCGTATTTCAGACGCCACACGTCTTGTAGAGAACCCTCTCCATGAGTAAGCACAAACTACGACTTCCACTACAACCGGCTTTTCCATAAATGGGTACAGTGAATCATGGCGTAAGTGATAAGGTGAAGCGTTCCCGCGGCTGTGAATGCCAATCAATTTTGTTCCAAAATTCTGAGACAAGATGGCGGATGCGCGTGTTATTGTCTGCGAGTATGACATCAATGTCGTTTTTAATGTCTTTTTAAAATATATACTTCTGCCGACCTAGATGATCCGATGTGGCTAAGAGTGTGTACCGATTCAGAGCTTTGGTTCGAAGGGGCACGAGTTTCCAGTGCCGGAGCTAGATAATTTTGGGCCCGGGCAATGCCGAAATATAGTCCGCCCATCCTACCCCGAAAAAAATTAAAAATATGAAAGTTGTATGAAGAAACTACACGAGTGATTTTATTTCAACAAATAACAAAAATTACGGTTAAGCTAGAAAAATATTTTGGAAATATATTTGAAATAGTAGTTTTAAGTAAAAGTATTTAGTGATGAAATGATGCAGTTTCCACGGTGAGCTTAAAACGTTAAAAATGTGTTGTGTTTAGTTAGTATTTAATAATATCACTTATTAAATACATGTAATAATAAATATGAATTTCAGTATAACTTGTTAGTATCATTTGATTCATTTCATTGAGTCCCACCTTATCAGTAATGACTGTAATAAACTATTCAAGGTAAAAAATTAATTGAACATTTTATGAAATATCAGACTACTATACTACCAGATCAGAGAAGCCCGTGTGCGTGCTGGTGCCTAGTGATTGGTCGAATGTGCGCCCCGTTGGGACGTAAAGGGTAACGGGCCGTTGGCTGGACACAACCTCTAGGAAGAAAACAGTATATTTTGTCTGTTACCTTCTTTTAAATGACATATGAGTTTTATATTTTTATTAAGAAGCTATTGCTCCAAGTTTTGTTATAAATTTAATGAAGCTTTAAATAAATATTACGTAATAACTTAAGCATGGAACAATATATTCGCATAAGATATTATCTCACATTAAATATAATTTATAAATAGTGTATTCATTTAGTATCATGTTAAGTTACTAATTTACACAAATTAATGGGCACAATTAAAGTGGCTCATGGATTTCAATATGGTGTTGAAATTGTCCAACAAAAGCTATGTTAGAATTTCCTTTCGAAGGAGTTCGAATACTTGGTAAGAGAGAATTGATATCAAAGCTATGAGGACAACAGTGACGGCAGTACTATTGTCAGAAATATTTCAGAATAAACTGACAGGCCATAGTACGCAATATTTTGCGAAATTTGAATGAAACGTTGGTATTTTTACTGAAACGAGATATGAGATGCACGTGGATATAATTAATTGTGTTCTTTTAGGTTGCAAATACATTGTGTGAATCTACAACTGATAAGAAACATAACCATCAACTAATTGAAAGCTATTAAGCACAGTTATTCTTTTTATTTCGACATGAAATCTAGCTTATTCCTACCCCATGGGTGTCCGTAGGTCCATCTCACAACTTATTTCTAATTTACCGGATATGAAAAGATGCAGAACGATGTTGGCAGTTTAGAACACGATACTTGTAGTTATGAAATAGGCCAAAGGCCACAAACACGAAGTGAAAACGCACGTCTTACTTAGGGGTTCCAATCCACCTCTTCCTTAGACCCTTCCCTAAATTGATTATTTCATGTTTTTGGGCGCGTCAATTGCCATGCTGATTAGTCCCGTAGGTGAAGTCAATGTTTTTATCACGATAGGTGGCGGTGCTATTCCCCCGCTGGATAGTGAGATCCGGCGCCGACTTATACATCGGCTGGCTGAGGATTTCCCCAACCAGTTATCTCCCACCAGCGAGACAACGCCCAAGCCGGGAAATTCTCTTAGCTCCCGACATGTGTGGTAGTGAAGTGGCACGTAATTGTGTGTATAAGGGAAGAAGAAAGATTAAGGAAGAGGAAGGAAAGATCGCGCGTAGTCTGCGACCCGTTTGTTAAGCCACGAAAACTATGGAACAACGCAGCCCCCACTCGAATTATCCTCCAGAGAGCGGCTGAATTCGACGTAGCTATGTAGCTAGTGTCGAAAATCCTTCCATCGTCGCGACTGGAACCCTAGGACCTCCTGGTCAGGGACACCACATCCAACGCATGACCTTGCGCTTTTTTAAATTTATTACATTTTTAGAGGTTTAAGCGATTTATTTATAACAACAACTTTGTCGCGTGTATTGGTGGCTTAAATACTAACTTATAACTAATTTCTTACACCTAATACATTGGCTGAGGAAACCTATTAAGGCACCTCCATTTCGGAGAACAATTTTAGAAAAACATGGAATGGATACTTGTCTTTGATTCTTGTGTTGTGGGTTGGGTTTCATGACCTTGCGGGTGGGTAGACGCAGCTAAAGGCCGCTCCACAATAGCCCGGGAACGGGAACAGGAACGCGAACGCGAAGGGGAACGTAAAGAGAGTTAAAAGATGGACATCTCAGGCAGGCGTTCACAACACGACAGGAACGCGGAGCTTGACGGGAACGGAAACGGGATGGATGGTCAACATTTATCTCAGCCCGGGAACGCGAAGCCTCTCGACCAATGAAAGTGCAGGTCTGAAGCGGAATTGAGTGTACGACAATATTGAGGTTAGAGCGTGGATTTGCGAGGTTAGGGCTTGAGGCGGGTTTTGTCGGTCATTGTTGAGTTGTTTTAGTTATTTTTAGTTTTTTTTGTTTATTGGCAAAATTTTATTTTCTCGTAGTTGTATTTTCAGTAAGTTCGTAGTAGTTTTGGCATTCTTTGTACTTATAGTTATATTTTTTTAATTAATATTCTTTCGTTAAAGTATTTTTTTATTCAAAGCAGCTCACGCAAAATATCAGACAGATGGCAATACAAAGAGTAACACAGTAGCATAGCTAGATGTGATTTGGTTTCGGCAACTGTTTCTTGAGGTTATCTTTTTTGCCGCTACAGATTCATAGCGCTGTTCCCTCTCCCCGTTGGCTTTTTGATTGATTTTTTCGTGTTTCCGGGCGCGTCAACTGCTTTGGTCATTGGTCTGCCATCGGCTAGTGGGGTGTCCACCTAACCAGAACTCTCCCACCAGCGGGGCACCGTCCAAGCCGGGACAAGCTCTAAGCTCCCGACCAGTCTCCCGGATTATGTGGTAGTGTAGTGCATGTTGATGTAAGTGTGTGTGTAAGGGGAGAGGATAGGACAAGGAAGAGGAAGGACAGATCGCACGCGGTCCGTGGCCCGTTTGGTAAGGTACTGCTCCGGCATTCGCCAGGTGTTGATCGGAGAAACCACGGAAAACTACCGATCAGAGCAGCCTGCCGCTAGAATTCTCCTCCAGACAGCGACGAAATTCGACCTAGCTGAAAAGCTAGTGTCGAAAATCCTGCCGCCGTCAGGACTGGAATCTAGGACCTCCCGGTCAGAGGCGCTGCAGTGACATCAGTGTATGCACTGAGCTACCGCTCCCGATCCCCGTTCGTGTTTGTTGTGAAGCGCACGTACCTCTCGTTCCCGTTCCCGACCTCGCCTTCACGTTCCCGTTCCCGTTCCCGTTCCCGTTCGCGGGCTATTGTGGCGCGGCCTTAAGACGGGCTCTCCGGCCACCGCCAAGGACGACAAAGGGGGCGCGGGCCGCGGCTGCAGTTCCTCGGCGCGGGCGGGTGGGCTATTTCGGGGGCGCGGCCCGCGAGAGCGTCGAACCGCTGCCCCGCGCGCGAGGCTTCAGCCACTCGGCGCGCGGAGGACCAGCGCTGACGAGACGAGGCGAAATATTGAAGCGTGGAGGCGCGCAATGAGGCAAGTGCCACGTGAGCAAGTTGGGGAATCGGCGGATGGTGTGACGGTTAGCGTATCGGACTGTTATACCCAAGTTCAAAGTGTTATACCCGATTGATACCGTGGATTTTTATGGGAGAAAAAAAATTCCTCGTACGCCTTCCTTCGGAGGGGAAGTGAAGCCGGCTGTCCCATGTTAGATTTTTTTTTATCTAGGGCTTTTATCCAGCCGACAGCCGGTTACCCTTTACGCCCCGATGGGACGCATATTCGACCATACACTAGACACCAACACACTTGCGGGCTCCTCTGATCTGGGGTCAGCAGAACGCGAGGCCCTCCGCGACAATACATACATACAAAGTCAAGGGACAAACAGCCATGCTCAAGGCGGGACTCGAACCGGGACCCTTCGGACCGAAGCGTCGAGTCGGTACTCGCTCTTAGCCACCTCGGCCATCCAGGTCGGCGTTAGTAGATTTACTCCCTTTAAAAAATCAAGCATAAATGAAGCCTCTGAGCTGAATTCAAATTGCCTGTTTCGTCGCAAGTAATACCTTCTTTCTCCCCTAGTGGGCGAAAGGTGCGTAGCGAAATTTGAGCAGGCCTCATGGTCTGAGTCACGCCACGTAAAATAAGGCATCAATTCAATTAAATTAAATTCAATACTTACTGAATATAAGTTGCGAATGACGTCTAAAACGAAGATTCACACTAATTGAAGCTCGTGCAATACATTTTTTAAAGGCTTTTGTTTCTGATTAAATTATGAAAATAAAACTGTCGGAAGTGTAACGTGACTACTACTAATTATTGTCTGCGAAAACGACTAACCCCAGTTTTCCTTCACCATGTTAAAATTGAAATGTTATTGTAGCCAAATTATATCAGAAATGCAAATTTTGACCAATATTATTGATCTACAAAGTTAGAGCTCATCAAACTTCCAAACTAACATCTCAAAAGCAAGTTTTGTTTTAACATACAATGTAGGCTTTCACGACCGGTTTCTACATTATTTATTAACGGAGACTTGTCCACACGTTTCGCTTGCAACTGTGGCAGGTATCCTCAGTGGCGTTGCTGGCGGGGGTTGTGTGTGCAGTGTTCTACCTGGCAGCACCGCGTTGACAGACGTCCACTGTCAGTCTACGCGGTGCTGCCAGGTAGAACACGTCGCGACGCGTCGCCCCCGGCGAAACCTATGGACAAGTCTCCGTTAGACCATGGCCTACAAACCCGGAAACGTCAAATATTGTAAGTTTTGTTTTCCTTGTTGAAAATGTGATTTTCTTTACGATAATGGGATGTGTTCAGAGTTTTATTTTATAGTTTGTGAAAAAAGTTACTCAGTGAAAAAGTGACAAGAACTTTTCTGGCTATGCAAGTTTAATTGAACAACGTCGGACACGTGCACACTTCATTTCAGGTTTCGAGAGTGAACAAGAGAATATTCATTGTGCCCGAGTCCAGCATCTTTTTAGGTTATTAGTCCCGTACGTGTACAGTTTGCTGATTGATTAGGGATTCCGAGCGCAACTGATAAGGTCATAGTCCTGTAAGTCTAGTGCATGTTTTTCCTCGGGAGGTGGCTGTTTTCCCCCCGCTGGTTGGTGAGATCCGCCGCCGACCTGTCCGACGCCCAGCGAAGATTTTCCCAAGCTAGGTATCTCCCAAAAGCGGGCATGACCCCAGCCAGGGCAAGCTCTTAGCTGCTGTCCGGTCTTCCAGTATGTGTGGTAGTGATATGGTGATTTGAGAGACCTTTTGAGCGAAAACTTTGGCAAATAGTTAGCCAACCCTGCATTGTTTTAGTCACTACAACTATGGTCACTTGAAGTTGGTTTACAGCGTAATCGTTTCTGAATACGGAAACTCGCTGCGTCGGTGCGTCCTCTATGTGAATGCTCTGCATTTTCATTGTTACCGTCAAGTTGCATTTAATTCATTACCAACAGCATTCATTACATTCACAATCAGAGATAGCGAGTTTTCCTAAATCGTTCAATTTAAATATCCAGAAATATCCTCACGGAGAACATGTTACGTGCTTTTAGTGTTTTCCCTGCCAATAAGTTGTCAACCGTGGAGTTCTTTCGTTTCGGAATATTTCTTTCGGTTTACACCGAAGGACTGAATATAGTTCACTAAACAGGTTCTCCCTGATTGTGAAAAAAATCCAAAATATTCTGTGTAAAAGTTGTCACAAATAGTGATTTTCGCTTAAAAATGGAGTTTGCGGGTTTTCGCTGTAAGCATATCTAGTGAAAAAAACAGGCTTTTTTAACTAAATCAAGCATTTTGCGCTCTACAGTAACATTTTCATGTAACTTAACGAAGACACGATGGAGAATGTTTATCTAAAACCGTGTAAGGATTTAAATATGAGAAGTATTTAGGTAATTTAATGGAGACATTATTTTGGGTACAATCATTTCATTGTTACTCACGTATTTCCTGGTCTTGGAAAATAATATCAAATTTTCAACGAGTTTACGAGGACATGATCCTATTACATTGAAGGTGAAACGGAAAAATAATGAACAATGAATGCAGTAACTAAACAATGTAAAAGAGTAAATTTTTTAAAACAAGTTATACTTGAAAGCAATTAAAATGTTCCAGGTAATACGAAATAAGAAAAACTTTCGTATTCTTTGTGACGAACTTTCATTTTTCGACTTTCATTGGGGTTTGACGAAACCTTTTTAGCTGTACATTCTTTGACACATTTACTGCCATTCACACGCATTAATGTTCTAATAATAATTTTTAAGTTTGGCATGCGATAAAGGAAATAGGTGTCTTATTCATTTTGATAAATTGCATGGTTGCTCTCTTCTGGTTGTGTCAGCTTCCGCCCCTTGCTAACCTCAAGGCGGAACTGAAGTGGCAACATGATTGCTATACCCCCCAGCCATAGCGGTTATTTCATCTACTAACCCATTTTTTCGAGTTTCGAGTTTCTGTTGAATTATTGCTTGAAGTCAACAGCAGTTTCATTCTCTTGGCTGCATTACAAACGCCTTCCTGTTTGCCCAGACAACGCGTTCAGGCGCAGGAGCAGTGACGCAAATTGAGAACTTAAGCTGAAATATGTGTCATGATGTGGACTGCCCATTTCCTGCATGAAAAGTTGCTGATGTAGATTATACACCAGCCTAAAATTGGATGTTTATGCCGATGCGAGAAAAATTCTAACTTTAATTTATGGAAAACTGATTAAATTATTACCCAAGAAGTCATGAATATATGAGGGGTACCTATTTAAGAATGAATATATCAGGGGTACTAAACTTGGTACCTATTTGTAAAATTTAAATATGAAAGCAAGCAACGATGATTAACCAGCAATATGATACAGTATGTATCAGCTGATAAACTTCCCACAAGCTGAGCACACAATACTCTGGAGTTCTAAGTTCAGAGTTATGATTCTCAAATCGGCCTATTAATATTTATTAAAGGTAATATTACGAGTGCTTTGGAAATTGACGATAAATCCCCGACTTGCGAAGCACGAGTGGTATTTAATAAGCCTATTTCACGAATGAAATTACTTCCAAAACAGTTCCAAAATGCATCAAATATTGAAAACAACTGAAAACATGTTAAAATCAAAGAGGTTATGTTATAGTTCATATGCGGTTTATTGCTCATTAGCAGAGGGATCGATACATACCGCCTCCTAAGACACATGAGTCGCAGCTTGTTATTGGCCAGTAGGGAGAGGCGGTAAGAAAAATCAACAGAAAAAGCAATTATAATTTTTTTGAGATACACCACCCTGGTTGGGACATTTTATAAGTATGGTTCAACCCAATTGGTTTTAATTTCACGAGTGGAATATTCTGCGTAACGCGTAACGAAATTTGGCGCAGCCTTTGCAGCTTACTCCCATTTCGACTATCCCTTGCAACACTTCATCTTTTGTTTCACATCAACGTAATTAACCTTTTAATTTCTATGAACCCCACGACTCTGTCTATCTGTCTTGAAATCTAGACGTCCGACGGCTCAATTCAATAAAACATTCCCCACGTAAACCGCCTACAGCGAAATACACAGCGAGAGGGCGCAAAGGCGAGGGCGAGGAGGAGGGCAAATGGAGGGACAGGGAGCGGCGCGGCGGACGAGCGGTCGACCCACCCTCGCCAATTAGTGCATCCGCGGAGGGCGACTGCCGGCGGGGGTTGAAGCGAGAGGGGAGGGTCTAGGGCGAGCAACGATGGCAAGAGACGAGAGTGGCGACTTGGTCGGAGACAGGATCGATTCGAGGGCAAGGTGGAGTAGGAAGGACACGGGCGATTTGAAATAGGAAGGGGACAAGGTGGGCCAGCGTCGTGGCGGGCTCGGGGAGAAAGGGACGAGACGGGGTAGGGGAAAACGGGATGGTGGGAAGACGGTGGGACGAGACGGGATGGGGCGAAACGTGATGGGGACGAGCCGGGATAGGAACATGGCGGAATAGGGATGATACGAAATGAGGCGAGGTGGAGTGGGGAGAAAGCAGAGCGGGAACGAGACGGAATGGGAAAGACATGGGATGAGGACGAGGCGGAAAGGGGACGAGACCGAGTGGGGACGAAACGATGTGGGGATACAAGAGAGTGGTGGCTAGTTGGGGTGGGGCGAGACGGGGTAATGAGACGGGGTGGGAGGAGAAGAGATCGAGAGGGGACGGGGTGGGGGACGAGACGGGGAGAGGGCGAGACGGCGGGGGAACACGACGGGGTGGGGTCGAGGCGAGGTAAGGAAGACGAGAGGGTGACGACGAGAGAGGGCGCAATATGAAGGGAACGAGATGGAATGGGGACGGGTCGATGTGGGGACACGACGGAGTAGTGGCTAGTTACGACGTTACGGGGTGCGGACGAGACGGAGTGGGGACGAGTCGGAAAGGGAACGAGACGGGGTGGGGACGAGACGGAGTGGAGACGAGTCGGGGCGGGGACAAAGCAGCGGCCAGGGTGGCGAAAAGATGCACGATGTGAAGAACTAGTTTGAGATGGGGCAGTGGAAATGAGAGGAAACGATGTGAAGTCATCGAAAACGCCTGGACGGAGGACGCGCAACTGCGGCGTAAGGACGGAATTGCAGGACAGATCGCAGAGGTGAAGAAAACATGGTGGGCGGAATAGCGCAGCGTGACGTTAGGGTGAAACGCGAGACGGGACAAAGCGGTTCGGCGAGGGGCGGACAACAGGGGATGGAGACAGACGGAAACAAACAGAATGGATAGGATCGGGGCAGGACAGTGTGGAACGGAACGTGGCGAACGCCGAGAAGACCGGAAGGGGGCAGAGCGAGATGAGGCAGAATCGAAAAGCGAAACCGGCAGAGGGAAGAAAAAGAGAAAACTACGGCGAAGAAGGCCGAGCAGGAAGAGACGGAGCAGGAAAAATCTTCTCCTTCCACCCCGTCTCGCCCCACCCCAACTAGCCACCACTCTCTTGTATCCCCACATCGTCTCGTCCCCTTTCCGTCTCGTTCCCTCGGCGTGGCGGGCAAAGCGGAGAGGATTAACAGGGAAGGCAGGACGGGATTCGGCGGGCGGGACGGATAGGGCCGGGAAGAGCGGGTCGTGGCAGGCAATTTGGGCGGATAAGCAGTCAGGTGGTAGGGTCGAAGGATGGCGGGACGGCTGGGCGCGGCAGGGCGGCAAGCGGGGGGGGGAGCGAGCGGCGGGACGCAAAGACAGGGGAGCGGGGAGGTTATAGGGATTGAAGAGAGGAGAGACGGCGCGATGGAGCGGGGCGGAGTGGAGCGCGGCGGGGTGGGCGCGGTGGGGTGGAGCGGGGCGGGGTGGAGCGGGGCTGGGTGGAGCGAGGGCAGGGTGGAGCCAGGGCGGGTGGGAGCTTGAGGCGGGGGTGGAGCAGGGCGGGGTGGAGCGGGGGCAGGGGCGGGGTGGGGAGTGGCGGGGTGGAGTGGGGCGGGGGTGGAGCAGGGCGGGCAGGGTGGAGGGCAGCAGGTGGGAGCGGGGCGGGGTGGAGTGGGGCGGAGCGGGCGGGGTGGAACGGGGCGGAGCGGAGGCGGGTTTGGTTGAACGCGAGCGTCGTTCGTGCCGCCGGGCGCGGCCGCCGTGCCTTGCCGTGCGTTGGTCGACGGTGGCGCGGCGTGGCGCGTGCGGGCTCTTAGCCGCGTGCTGGGTTACTCGCCCTCGGCGCTCGTTTAATGAGACTGGAACGAGATTCGATTTCACCCGCCGGCCGCCAGCCCCTTCCGCACCGCCCACCCCGCCAGCGCCCCGGCTCTCCCCACCAGCTAAAAGCCCTGCCAGCCGATCTTCGTATTCGCCGATTTCCGCTGCCGACCCTCGTCGCTCGCAGGGAACTAAATGAGCATTAGGACCACACCGCGCCAGGAGCTTCTCGATTGCCGCCGCGGAACTGCGGCCATGAAATGGGTGTGGCAAAGATCATTCTTATTCACCTTCGCCGTACAGATATATTTGCTTAGGATTTTTTAAAAATTCAGGAACCTATAAGAGCAAAATAAATAGAATGTGTTTTGACTATAATTTCAGATTTTCCTACGAATGCCATACATAGGTTACTAGATTCAAATACTTCCCGGAATTTGTTGATAATACGGAAATAAGTTACCACAAAACAATTTACACAATATTTTTTTGACATATAATACATGTTCAAATGTTTATGAATAACAGTACGAACAATTCTTACTGAAATTCCTAGCTCTGCTGATATTTCTATGACATTCTTTCGTACGTCACCACTTACAACCACGCGTACACGTTGAAAGTCGCTATCAATTGCTGTTCGGTCGATCCGCAGGTCATTATTATTCACCAACTATTGTTAATTTTGACCTTTTTTAAAAAACCGGGTGTTAAAAGACTCCTGTTAATTTAAATGTGTGCTATTTAAAGGAGCTTCATGATGAAATATTTGCCAAGAATAGCTTAACTAGTAGAAGTTCATAGCTTGTAATATACTAATTATCATTTTATATAATCACTAGCTAGCAGGCTGAATGGCCAACCCCTCGAGACGCATCGCAGAGTTCTCAGTCTGCCAGGAGCCCTCCAGGAGAGGTCTTTGACCATTACCCCTTCGCCGCTAGTGATGTCTCCTTCAAAAGCAGACGAAAAGTCTGAGAGAAGTATAATGCGGTCGGCGGAATTTCCGCTGCCCATCGCACCGCGTGCCGTACACGTGCGACCCGCGCTCACCCTGATTGGCCACGCCCCGCCGCTTCTCTCAATACGTGACGGACCCGGCTATAAAATTACCTTGGTCCTGATCACGCCACGCCACGCCGGCCCGAATTTCTACCCATGCCACTTGCCCTTCCCCAGGGAGGACAGTGCCCATAATAAACCCATATTGGCGATGGGCGCTGACGCGAACGGCTGACCTACACAGATCCAATGTAGTAGTGGTAGCATACTTGGGTTTTCGTAACGTGGCGCCTGGAGATATTATATTCATGACTTTTTGCGTCTTTCTCGGAAGTTTCGCTTGGTGTGCAGCACTGCATACGGTCGCGATAATCTGACAGCGGTCGACGCTCGATCGACAAAGACGCAAAAAGCCGTGCCGTATTCCAACGTGAAGACAATATCCCCAGGCGCCACGTTATGAAAACCCAAGTGTAGTATTAGCGAGGTTCTTTACAACTGACGCCGTCTCTCGCATTCCAGTCGCCACGTCCTTCGATCTTCCTCTTGAAGATCTCGTTCCTTCATCGCCCTTTCTATCTCATTTTCCCATGTTTTTCTTGGTCTGCCATGCTTCCTGCTCCTTTGAGGTAACCATTTTAAAATTTTCTTCGGCCATCGACGTTTCGTCATGCTTTGAATATGACCATTCCATCTCAATCTTTTTGCATCAATTATATGCATTTTATCAATATCAATACCCATTTGATATTTTTTGTGTCAGCATTGGGTACTTTGCCCAGTAATGTAAGGACACGACAGTAAGGAATTAACAGTCTCTAATAGTTCATTTCCATTGAATTTAATTTTTGCTCCGTGTTAGTCAAATTTGTTAGAAATAACTTTTAACAATATATTACACGTCGCAGTAAAATAATCAGGTGGATTAGGGGCAATCTTCACCCTATGACTTTATCTTTTCGGTCAAACTTTCAATAAATTCGTAATTGAGCAAACAGGTCATCTGCTGGGGGTATGTTGCAGGAGAGTGGGGGATACTTAAGAAGTGAGATTTGGGCAGCAGGAACCAAGCGGTTGAGACTGAATAGATTTGGCTACGCAATTGCAACGACCAATTATAAACACCCTTCTCAAGACACGCTATGAGCAGGGCAAATTAAGAACGATGAAAACGAAAAAGAGACATTGACGTGTGGGTAGACCACGATGTTTTAACGAACAAATGACTGTCTACGCTCAATTTTCACACCCAACCAACCGATTCGTGCGGTTGAAGAGTATCCTGCAATAACATGGGCCTTGAGGCACCGTGCACTGCAATTAAGGTGCGCCCGCGAACCTACCGCCGATTCGCTGGTTGGCTGGTCAGTTAGTGATTCCAGGCGCGTCAACAGATTAGGTCATTAGTCCCGTAGGTGTAGTTCATGTTTTTTCTTCGGCAGTTGTCTGTGATCTTCCCCCCTGGATGGCGAGATCCGGCGCCGACCTACCGTCGGCTAGTGGGATTTCCCCCTAACCAGGACTCTCCCACCAGCGGGGCACCGCTCCAACCGGGACAAGCTCTAAGCTCCCGACCGGTCTCCCGGAATACGTAGTAGTGTAGTGCATGTTAGTGTAAGTGTGTGGTTAAGAGGAGAGGATAGAACAAGGAAGAGGAAGGACAGATCGCGCGCGATCCGTGGCCCGTTTGTTAGGGTATTGCTTCGACATTCGCCTGGTGTTGATCGGAGAAACCACGGAAAACTACCGATCAGAACAGCCGGCCGCTAGAATTCTCCTCCAGACAGCGACTGAATTCGACCTAGCTGAAAAGCTAGTGTCGAAAATCCTGCCGTCGTCAGGACTTGAACCTAGGACCTCCCGGTCAGAGGCGCTGTAATGACCGAGCTACCGTTTCCGGCCCGCCGGTTCGCTCTATACGTTCACGGATAGTTTTACCACAGTAGTGCCAACTAGTGATGGCAAATTTGAGAAAAACATCGTTAAATTACCAAAAGGTTTTCGATGTCGATGAAAACAATGACAAAAATATCGATGTTTTAAGTAAGCTTGAAGTAAAATGTTCCGGTTCTAATGTGATGCATAACATGTCAACATTAGTTTAAAATATATTTTGCCTTAAATTTGACTGTCGTCTTAATTTTCTATGTAGTCAAGGTTCAAATTGCAGTTTAACTAAATTACCACGTACAAACTAATCAAAAAAGGTAATAACATAGGAGAAAGGTTGCGAATAGCAAACGGTTTCGTGCCACCTGAGGAACGACAACAGCGGCAGTTATCAATGGCTGTTCATTGCGAGCAATCCACCAATTAGATATACACACACGGGAATTTTTATTTATATCATGACAACTTTATTTTGAAAAAAATCAACGTTTCCGGAAAAATATATGTGAAGAAAACTTTGAAAGCAAATCATCGATGTTATACTCGTAATATCGATGTTTCTGCTCTGTTTTAAAAACATCGTGTTTTTTTTTGCCATCCCTAGTGCCAACACTTAGGTTGCCTGTGCGTCACCTGCCAGTGAAAGTGGGCAACTACCATCGGCCAATTTTGTTTTTACTAGCCACTGTCAGTCCCTGAAAGAATGAAGGAATTAAAAAGACGACAGTGGGAATTCACATTGTTTAACTATAGTTAAGCAAGAAAATCATGGTAGGTGTTAAGGAAATGTAAATAAATGAGTGTGCATGCAATCTTGTTTATGCAAAGTGTGCTGGCGTTATTAAATAAGCATTTGCTGCATTTGGCAATGTATGTTGAAAGTACTAAATATAGTTTGTAAATACAGTCGACTTCGGTTATAGTGAACTTCTGGGAACTAACAATATTATACTTGGGTTTTCGTGACGTGGTGGATGACATTAGGTCATTTTTACACCTACCGCCTTATAAAATGAATCTTTTTAATTAATTTGCGAACGTCCTTCTGAACGGAACTCATGGCCTCAAACATGTGATTATCACTGTTGTAAAGATTCATTTTATAAGGCAGGTGTAAAAATGACCTAATGTTATCCGCCACATTACGAAAACCCGAGTATAGTTCACTATATCCGATGATGTGAAAATTAAACAGAATTTCTCCATAACGATTAATTTTATTAATATAGAGATACAGCAAACCACATTAACAGCACGAACAGAAAATTTCAATATCTTTATTTGTCCTTAAAAAGTCAGTTTCTTTTCAATTGTTTGCTTCGTACTTTTTCATTAGTAATTTTTCTAGATCCTTCACCAGAATTCGTGTTCTCTCCTTAATTGATTCTGCATTGGTCTCTGTGTCCAAGCATAGAGTAAAGATGTACCTTTTTAGTCTATGGTCCAAGTATCGTAAAGCAGTCTTGACACCAGCCTTCAGTGCCTCTTGCGCTGTTGGAACCGTCCCATTCTCCGAAGGTGGGATGGCGCAAAGGGCTAATGAAACTGATCGCTTTGCGGCGCGGCACGGCGGATATCGCCAGGCTGTGCCAATCGCGTGCTTCCTGGCACCTACGTAGAAGTCAACGCACTTTGTCCCGCGGAATATCAAGTAACACCAAGATTGAAACTGAAGCAAGCAATTGCGTGTCGCCGCCGCCTGTTGTAGCTCATGAGGGCAAGGCCATTGTTTCCGCAGTAAAACTGAGTGGCATAAGGTCATTGTGGGAATTCTGATTTGGTGTTGTTGACGTTCTTATCAGAAGAAATAAAAGAGATCATCTTCGTCAACATACTAGCTTTATTAAGATAGCCGGCTTTCGACGGCTTTGCCGTCATCGTCAGTCTCGCTGCTTTTGGCAACAGTCGACCGACTTTAGCCGAAAGCAGCGAGACTGACGATGACGGCAAAGCCGTCTATCTTAATAAAGCTAGTATGTTGACTAAGATGACCTCTTTTATTTCTTCTGATAAGGTCATCAATTAGGTGCCCATTCCCGGTCCCCTACCTTCACCCCTTATAACCGATGGTTCACTACATCCGAATTCACTATAACCGGACTCGACTGTACATGAATACCCTCACATCATCTCCGTCACAGAGCTGCCCCAATCCCAAGAGCCGGAGCAACAAAGTCAAGTCATTCCGCCCCCGTGTATATGCTACCAAGTCACTCCGCCCCCGTGTATATACGTGCGTGATTGTGAGTCCCGTCAGGTGTTAGACGTGTGTTACCAAGACAAGATCACTACAATAAACTTAAATAGATAACGGCCTATCGACCCGCAAACAATACGAACAGTGAACATACCCACAATTACAAATCTACGTGACAAAGATACTATAGCTGGACAATACGGAATTCCAGAAAACAAGTTAATTGAATTATTTCACTAAAAGAATTCAATGTGTACAACTAACATGGAAGCTATATTAACTCAACAACTCTTCACATAATAGATTTCACTATATTTCAATAAAGAGAATATATTTCGGTATATTTATATTACCTCAAAGTAACGTATTAATTTTAAAGCAAATGTCACAAACTTCCTATATAAATACCACGATTAAAACTTCATTACCAGTGCACCTCTCACAATATATTGATGTTCCAATAAAGTTGATGCAGATTTATTCATCTTTAACTTCTATATTTTTCTTTATAACATAGATCAGTTAGCCCAAATTATGTATTATAATTGCATTTTCCTTGTTTATTAAAAATGCCTGCAACACGCAGTGATATCGCGTTAGGTCGTAACATGTCGTATAAGTTAGTTTTATCCCAAGGGAAGAATTACGTCAATAAGCTATTCTGAACATTGCGTGTAACAAAACGGAATCTCGATATCTCAAATACGCAATGACAGTAAAAAACCCTTTTTCGAATATTTCTATACCAAGAAATTCGAATGGCCTATCCTTAATGTAGAAAAACAATGACATATTAAAATGCTTTGAATTAAGGAATTTGAGTTCGAGCTATCGACATTGTACCATATTTTCAATTCGATAATAGAATACAAGTCAGCAAGTATGTAGTAAAGTCAGGAAATAAGTGAAAAACAGCCGTTAATAAATATTCCTACAAAGAGATAAGAATGTTTTTCCTTTAAATGTGGAAAGAATGTGAAATATATGATAATATATGGATGATGATAGATTTCTCAAGAAATTATAACAAAAAATAAAGAGACATGTAAATGATCTTGGCTGTCCAGGTGACGCCGCGTCGAAGGGACAGTGACCTGAACAGCCAAGATCATTTACATGACTCTGGCCGCGGAAGCCTACGACTTCACTCAAAAAATAAAGAGTTTTGAGTTACGGAGTTTCCATCGTACTTTCGATTTCACGTTTCGTCGTGACTTGACACGAATCAAACCCGGCAAGTGAAACCGCTACTACATTTCACGGCAGTCTGGGAGCGTAGGGCAGTGCAAAGCGGACGGCGATGGCGAGGGCGAAACATATCGGGGCAACGCGAGGGAGGGCGCGAGACGAGTCTGGGCGGGACACGTGGCGAGGCGGGTCGAAAGGCAAAGCGGGGTGTGAGGCGAAGCGGGGCGAGGGGCGAATCGAAGCGGAGCGCTTTGCGAGAGGCGAAGCGGACTCAGAGGAGAAACGCGGCGAGAGAAGAAGAGGGACGAGAAGCGAAGCGGGGCGAATCGAACCGGAGCGCAAGGTGAGGCACGAGGCGAGTGGGGCGGGGTGTCAGGCGCAGCGGGGAAGAGGCGAAGCGGGACGAGAGGCGAACGGGATGAATGGCGAAGTGGGGCGAGGGGCGAGGTCGAGGCAAGGCGAGGCGGGGAACAAGGCGAGGACAGGCGAGAGGCAAAGCGGGGGCGAGGCGAAGCGGGGACGAGGCGAAGTGGGGCGAGAGGCGAAGCGGGGCAGGAGGCGAAGCGGGGCGAGAGGCGAAGCGGGGCGAGAGGCGAAGCGGGGCAGGAGGCGAAGTGGGGCGAGAGGCGAAGCGGGGCGAGAGACGAAGCGGGGCGAGAGGCGAAGCGGGGACGAAGCGAAGTGGGGCGAGAGGCGAAGCGGGGCGAGAGACGAAGCGGAGAGGGAGGCGAAGCGGGTAACGAGGCGAGGCGGCGCGAGAGGCGAAGCGCGCGAGGCGGGGCGAGGCGGGGCCAGGCGGGGCGAGGCGCGGCTTGGCGGGGCGGTCGCGCGGAGGCGCGGTCGCGTCGCCTGCGGTCAAACGGCCTCGGCGTTCGCGGTCACACGCCGCATCCGTTGCCGCCGCCGCCGCCGCCGCCCGGAAGGCCTCAACGCCGCCTCGGATAGCTTCCGGCAGGCGCGGAACCTCCTCGATTGCCACGCGCTGCCGCAAAGAACGACGCGCCGACAATGCTTTTTAAGAAGCCGCTCTTCGGCCTTCAAAGGCAAACACGCCTTCGCACGACCCCCACGTACAGTCGACTCCGGTTATAGTGAACTCGGATATAGTGAACTTAAGTCGCTGGTACCGTTTCAATTACAATACAAATAAGCATAAGACGATTCGGTTATAGTGAACCTGAACCTCGGCTATAGTGAACTTAGGAACTACAACGTCCTGGCAATTAATTTCTGGAAAAGAATACATCGCCTCAGTGCCACAAATTTCAATACCAAACAGCTTAAAAGATCATAATCGATGAAGTCTTCCCTAAAATGGAGATAACCTGGAATGTTTCATTCAGGATCAGTTTCGTTACCCGCTTGCGCCTTCCGCTACCAAAAAGATCTCGTATGTTGTTAGGCGAGTAAAAGGCCCTTAAGAGAGTAGGACGGAGTTCCAACAGTGGAAGAGGCATTGAAGAGTATCAAGACTGCATTACGATAGAGTTGTAGAGTGTAGTTGTAGTTATAGAGTTGTCAATTCACAATCAATTATGGAGGGTGCAAGAGAACTGGAGAATGATCTAGAGAAATTACTAATGAAAAAGTACGAAGAATACAATTGAAAATAATTGATTTTTGAGGTCATATAAAGATATTGAAATTTTTAGATCGTGCTGTTAATGTACCTATACATAAATAAAATCATTGTGGAGGAATTCTATTTAATTTGGACATCATCGGATACAGTGAACCAAAAATGTTAGTCCCAAGAAGTACACTTTAACCGGAGTCGACTCTAATTCATACATGTTTTCTTCATACGGTGAATTTCGCCTCATTCTGTCGCAAAGAATAGCGCCCTGAGAAAACCTTTTGCGAAGCCGCTCGTTGACCTTTTACTTTGTTGAAACAAATACACGATTTTTTCACAGGCTCTAAAACAAAGGGTTTTGGCAAGCTGGTCCTCGACCTTACTAGCCACAGACGCCTTCACGGGACCCCGGACTAATGCACAAATTATGAATTAGTTGCACAGAAGAGCATCAAAATCTCAAAATGGCTTCCACAAAATCCCGATAAATCCAGTTTCTTAGTAAATGTTTTCTTCATTGTAAGAATTGTGCGCCGACCTGGATGGCCGAGGTGGCTAAGAGCGAGTACCGACTCAGCTCTTCGGTCCGAACGGTCGCGGGTTCGAGTCCCGCCTTGGGCATGGCTGTGTGTCCCTTGACTTTGTGTGTGTGTTGTCGCGGAGGGCCTCGTGTTCTGCTGAACCCAGATCAGAGGAGCCCGCAAGTGTTTGTCTAGTGTATGGTCGAATATGCGTCCCTTCGGGACGTAAAGGGCAACCGGTTGTCGGCTGGATAAAAGCCCTAGGAAAAAAAAGAATTGCGCCTCATGCTATCTCGGGCTAGCCTTTTTCGAAGCCGCTCTTCAGCCTTACGTTTTGGTTAACCCAGTAGACGACTTTTGACAGGTTTAAATATATTTTGGAAAACCGCGCTCCTTGGCCGTGGCCACATACGCTTTCGCAGGACCCTGAACTAATATACAAATTGTGAATTTGTTATACAGAGCTTCAAAATCTCGAAGTGGCTTCTACAAATTCCCGATAACTCGAATACCTCAGTATTTTTTTTTTCCATAGCCTGAATCTCACCTCAAGCTGTCGCGAAGAATGGCGGCTCGAGAAAGTCTTTTCGGTAGAAGCTCTTCTGCCTTACGCTCGTTGAACCCAGTAGATAACTTTTTGTCAGGTTTTAAAACAACGCGTTTTGGGAAGCCACTCCTCAGCCTTTAAAGCCATAGACACTTTCGATGGACTCAGAACTAATGCATAAATTGTGAATTTGTTACTCAGAACTTCAATATCTCAAATTGATTTTCATATAATCTCGATAAGTCAAATTCCTTAGTATCATGAATTTCACCTCGTACTGTTGCGAAGAATAGCGCGCGGAGAAAGGCTTTTAGGTAGCCGCTCTTCGGCCATACGATTGTTGAACCCAGTAGGCGACATTTGACAGGATCTAAAACAGTGTAGCATTGCAGAAGACAGCATCTCTCTGCGATATTATCTTCTGCCAGCCAGACAAGCCGAGCGATACCTCTTTATGCCTGAAAGTGTCAGTTTAGAGCATGTAATCAGAAATTATGAATATCTTTTGCGAGTGGTTTACGTTGTTCCAATATCGTCACTAGAAAGAGCATTATAAGAACTGATATAAATCATGTCAAAAAGTACACGAGAATATATTTTCGTGTGAATGAAGTCATCAAACAGATGTAAACGGACAGCCCATAAATACTGAATTTTAAACAGCGCGAGTTGTCTACTTTAATCAAAGTTCCAATAAAATTCGCAAGACAAAATTTTCTAATCGAAGAATTATGCTCGTAAATAATATTTCGGGTACAATGACACACCACGAATTCGATTTGGGAAGTCGCTCTGGGCAGTTTAAATCCATTTTTCACAGCGACTTCCATAAAACCTCTCACAGCAAATTGTAAACAATTGGAACATCTATATCTTGAGGTTTTATCTATTTTATCTAAAGGCGATAACCCGGATTCTTAGACACATGATTTCATGGAGTATTCCTCCATATCCTGAATTTCACAACTCTGCGGGAAGAATTACAACCCGGAGACGTGTTTCGGGAAGTTGCTCTTCGTTCTTTAAATACAGAGATATCTCGAAATTTACCTCTCCAACGACTCATCTGGGCATTTGACAAAAAACAAATTTTCGTTCCAAGAACCTTCAAAACAGATTTTACGATTGAAATCTCTACCTCGAACATTCGTAGCGAATCCTTTACTATTCCTCTAAGTTACATACACCAGAGAAAAAGCAAGATTATCAATAACACAAATTTATAACATAATTTCTTGCATACCCGCGATTGCGGTGTAAAGTTTCAGCAACTGAAGGAAGATGGAAACTTCGTTTTTTTTCTTTGCATCTTGTTAGTAGAGATCGGAAATATATGTAGTATGAAACGTCAGAATATGTACATAAATATGTAATGAAAACAGTAAGAATATGTAATAATATGTAAAATCGGATATAATACGTAATATTAAAATGCACTAACTATAAAACAGCTTTACATAAAACGAAATTACAGTTATAAAAAATTCCTGAACAAATTTTAAAAATAATACAAACGTTTTAAAGATCGTTTGGAGAGCCGAAATTGATGGACACTTCGCACCGTAAGACTTTCCTGTCAGTAGTAAAAGCTTTATCTATTGCTATTCAGGACAGTAGTTTTGCAGCCAGACTAGATGCAATAGAAGACATCATATAAACTTGCGTTATAGACGACCAGCAAGCAATCACTACAGCGTGCAGCTCTCTCATCGAAGTGTTACACACGTTGGCGATCGCCAAAGTTTCTCGGAAATTAAGGTTAAAGGCCACGAAACGCGGCGTCAGTAAAACTTTTCACACTAGATTTCACTACATGAAAATTATCTCATTTGCTGACGCACACTTCCCGCCACTGAGATTACTGAAGTAGACGAGCCGAACTGTGAGAATCAGGTAAGGTACCTGAGTAGGCTGCTGCTGCTGCGTCTTTGACAATACTTTTCATTAAAAACTCTAATAAAATTGAGGCAAATTGCTAGAGTAAAAAAAATTATAAAAATTATATAAATATAAAAAATATATATTAAAAAATTATAAAATTTATATAAATTATAAATTATGTAATATAGAACTAAATATGCAAAAATATGCAATGAAAAATGTTGATATTGTGTTAGGACGGCGAAGATTTGCCAAGAAAACAAATCTGAGAAAGGTAAGTAGAAAAGCAAAAAGTAATAACAGAAAAATTCGGTCTCTCTTATTAGTAATGTATTAATAAAATGCCGCCAAAATTATTTTTCTGATAGGACATCTCCATAAGCAATAAAAAATTAAAAACCGTCCAAACCATCAAATATGGAAGAGCGTAGAGTTTTCGTTTACCTTCTTTTATTTGGCAAAATTGATTTAAATATTTATTTATATTCGATTTATGTAATTATTTAAACAAATATTGTAATATTATCATATCCACAGTACATAAATAATATACAATATAATACCAAATATGTTTATTATTGAACAAAAATCTACGATGCCCCACCCCCAAAAGATCGGCTGGACCCGCCCCTGGGTGTGAGAAGCGGGCTAGTGAGCTAGCGGGAATTGAGCAATAGGGCGAGTGAGCTGGAGGGCGATTAAGCGTGCGGGTGGACGGTTATCAGTAAAGACCGGAAAAATATGTAGTTTGAAACGTCAATATATGTACATAAATATGTAATGAAAACAGTAAGAATATGTAATAAATATGTAAAATCAGATGTAATGTTAAAATACACAAATTATAAAACACATTAACCTAATTCTAGGTAATGTTTTGATCAAAAATTTCCGAAACAAATTCTAGAAATAATTCAAACGTTTTAAAAACCATTTGGAGAGCATAAGTTGATGCACGTTTTGAACTTAACAACATTCCCGTCAGTAAGCTTTATCTATCGCTAACCAGGATCATAATTTAGCAGGCAAACTAGACGCAGTAGAAGCCCCCGTAGAAACCAGCAATACCTAGAAATAGCGAACAATCACTGCAGCGTGAAGCATTCTCATCGAATTGTTACACGTCGACGATCACCAAAGTTTTTCGTAAATTAAGGTTAAAGATCACGAAACGGGACGTCCAAAATACTTTTTACACCTAAAGGTGAAAATGATCTCAGTCGCGCACTTTCCATCACTGAGCTAACTGAAGCAGGCGCGCCGGACCTTAACATCAGGCCGCGTCTTAACATAGTGCACCTCGAGTCAACAATACTTACTATTTATGTAGGAAAAAATTCTGATTTGTTTTAAAAAACCTTTTTTCAAAAAAAAAAATGTAATAAAATTGAAGAAAATTGATAGAATATTTTGTGAAAATAGCAAAAAATGTAAAATATGTAATATAGTACTAAATATGTAAAAACATGTAACGAAAAAAATTGATATTATGTTAGAATGGCGACGATTCGCCAACATTTCAATTTTGAGAACGGTAAGTAGAAAGGCAAAATATATGTAATTACAAAATAATCCGGTCTCTAGTTATGAGGGCGGACGAATTATCGGGCGGGCGGACAGTTGAGCGAGCGGGCGTGTTGAGAGGGCAGTTGCGGGCGGGCGAGTGGGCGGGCGGGCGAGCGGGCGGGCGAGTGGGCGGGCGGGCGGGCGGGGAGAACAGTATCGCCTTGGCCTGCGACCTCGCCACCGTCCACGCCAGCGATCGCAAAAGAGGCGGCGGGGCGGGTGGCGATGACGTCTCTCTTCCTGCTCCGCGCTATCTATGCCGCTGCGCCGGAGACCTCGGACAGCGAGGACCCGCTGCGCTCCCTTTGTGCGCGCGTCTACCGAACCCGTGGCGGCGCGTGGTCAATGGGGCTCACAGCCGGGCTCGAAAGGGCCGTGTTACAGTTCTTAATTTCTCAGAACTCCGTGAGGACCCGATATCCTGTCCTGCACTCAACCACGTAACGGTGCGTTGACATTGAAGTTTCAAAAGAAATGTTGCCATACTCACATCTGAAACAATATTATATTACTTAGTTGAAATTTGTATAATATAAAAAGTAATAAAAGTATTACCTGGTACTTTTTTGTTACTCAGATAAGGATCACGAAAAGAAAAACGCTTTCTCGTCCTTTCTTACCCAGGCGTCACCTTCGTTGGCTTAAGAGCTCTTCTTAAGGCGGCTCCACACATTCGTTATTCGGCGAGCAGCGAGCAACCGCTCGCCGAATACCGAGTAGTGTGGATGAGTTGCTTGCTATTTGCAGAGCGACGAACATTCGGTGTTCGCCCTATCCATCGCATGTCTTTTCGACATATTACAGGAAGCGAACATTACGGTTAGCGGGGTTTCCCCCTAACCAGAACTCTCCCACCAGCGGGGCACCACCCCAGCCGGGCCAAGCTCTAAGCTCCCGACCGCTCTCCCCAATAGTGTAGTGCATGTTAATGTAAGTGTGTGTGTAAGGGGAGAAAATAGGATAAGGAAGAGGAATGAAAGATCGCGCGCGGTCCGTGGCCAGTTTGTTAAGGTACTGCTCCCGCATTCGCCTGGTGTTGATCGGAGAAACCACGGGAAACTACCGAGCAGAACAGCCGGCTGTAAGAATTCTCCTCCAGACAGCGACTGAATTCGACCTAGCTGAAAAGCTAGTGTCGAAAATCCTGCCGCCGTCAGGACTCGAACCTAGGACCTCCCGGTCAGAGGCGCTGCAGTGTCATCAGTTGATGCACTGAGATACGGCTCCCCTTCAGAAGTTCGTTAATCCTCCAAAACGTTATTGAGATTTTGAAAGCTTTAAAACAGACGCGAAAAAACAATTCAGTTTTGCTACCTCATGGTTCAAGGGCGGGGAGAGGGGAGGATCCGCGTCTCGAATGTCGGTAGGCACCGCAAAATATTGCGGTGAACAGTCCTTCTCTGGTCATTCCCAAGTTACGCTTCTCTCAATTTTTTGTGTGAAAATGAAGTGTGTTAATGATCAAGAAGTTAACAGTTCAATTGTCTTAAAGAACAATTAAGGACGGAATTTCATAATATTGAGATATCAGAAAAGCTCAAAATAAGAGACAACGGTGGAGGTAGCTCCCATAAAGTGCGGTATATTCGAAATAATGTTCAGGATTCGCCACTGACGCCGACCATCTCGCGAGCAGTGAACTCTCTCCACGTGACCCTCGGACGCTCCAAGTCGCTGCGCCGGCCGGCCGGCCGCTCGGGGCTCTTATCTACTCCTCGAGACGTGCTTGTTTGTTTGTTCGCGCGGACGCATGTTGTTTCAATTCCTGCCACGCATCATAACACACGAGATTAATTTTAATAAACTCCTCCCCATCCGTCTCTTTGGAACCGCGCGAACCTCCACCACTCGGATTGTAGGCCCGGGCGAGTGACCTACTCCGGGCATGGGGTAGGTCTGGGAAACGCGGAGGGACGTCGGCCTTGCAAGGTCACGTGCGTTGCGGGCCAACGCGACGCCGGCTTTGTTTAATAAACATTACCACACGCGGCTCAGCAGGGTGAATTTGTTTATGTTGCTCCCCGCCTGAAAAATGCCAGCGAAGAAAACACCCAGAAGGTCGCGGCCATTCCTTTTGCCATGCGTGGACTGCCCCTCAATTCATTTGAATGAATCATAGTTTATTGTTTGTGTTGGACACATACCGCTGACAGGAGTTGCGTAATAAGTAGACAGAATTTTTTATGTAATTACATACTTTTTGTCTTTCTACTTACCGTTCTGAAAATTGTAATTGGACGAATCGTCGCCCTCCTAACACAATATCCAATTTTTTCGTTACATAGTTTTACATATTTAGTACTATATTACATATTTTACATATTTTGCCATTTTCACTTCAAAAATTTGTTCTATAAATTTTCTTAAATATTTTTTATTAAAAGAAACATTTTTTAAAATAATCAGCATTTTTCGAATATTATTGGTGAAATCTATGTGTAAAACGTATAATTGACGCCGCGCTTTTAACCTTTAACCTTTATTTTCGACAAAAAATGGCCATCGCCGACGTGTAACACTTCCGTGAGAATGTTGCTTGCTGCAGTGATTGTTGGTCGTAGTTACTGCCTGTTTGTACGATCGCTTCTATTGGGATTAGTCTGGCTGCTAAACTAGGGACCTAGATAACAATAGATGAAGCTTTTACTGTTGACAGCATAGATGTATGATTGCATGTGGGCATCAACTTGTGCTCTCCAAATGATTTTTAAAACGTTTGTATTAATGCAATTTCGTATTATGTAAAGGAATAAGCAGAGACTAGTAATAATGAATAAGTGCAACACTGGTCTGCCTTGGGCATAATAACCCATAACTACACGCATGTATTTTTTTGATACACTAATACAGGCATGCGGTCACAGAGACTCCGCTGTAAATCAATTAATACTTTTCAAAAACCAAACAATTAAATATTGTAAAAAAACTATTTTTATCAGATAAGTTTTTCTTTATTGAATGCAATAGAAAAAATATTTTATTACGGTTTTTGCATGACAAATTAGTTTATATTTAAACAACTGCAGTTTCAGCTTTGTTACTATACGTCATCTTAATCTTCTTTGAATTCTAACTAAGGAATTGACTTAAAAACACACATGTTTAATTTTTTTTACATAAATAGCCAACAAACGCTAAGAAATAAAATGAACTGAAAACAAAAATGTTTGTAGAAAATGTGGGTGACTTACATAGGACTAATTGAGATCACTAACACTAACAGGCATGCTGTCTACGAGACCGCTTCGAAAGTCCAGAGTGTGACGAACCTCTCCAATTGAATACAAACAGGAAACTAGAGAGATTTGTGTACGCCATAACGGACAACACTATCGATCTTCTGCGCATGCGCAGATGCACTAAAGTGATGCGAAACGTGAACTGCGTATCAGATCGATAGTTCTTTAACACTTTCCAAGTTTAAGGTGCACAAACTCTCTACTGATAGTCGTGACTGGTAAGGAGCGATGAGAAATGAAGGTAGCGAGAATGACAGTATCGCCACAGGCAAATGACTGAAATATAACCTTGAAAATTCAATGCAGTCTCCCAGACCTTATGCCTGTAGTTAAGGGTTAATCCTCGCACTTTTTCTTACTGCATATTATACTTACTATTATCTATTTTCTTCTGGTGACTAAACCAAAGAATAAAATGTAGATCCACTGTCGTAAACTGATGCGCGAATCGGTCGTCTTCAGAAAACGAGGCCCTAGTTTTTCCGTAGGCAAGGGAATCAATGCAGATAGAAAAGCAACAATGAGAAAACAATTCTTAATCTGTCAACTCCGCGATCACATTTATTTCAATTAGCCAGAAACGCGGTGTGTAAGTGGCTGTCCATGTAACAAACGCATGACTTCTGATATCAGTGTCACGTCTATAATGGCTTCGGTTCAGCAGAGTGCAGAGTATCACAAAAATTGAAGTTGAAATATAAGTGAGAATATTTTTCAGTTATAAATAATATTATAATGATAAAAGGGCTTACCGTCGAAATTACGACAGTGAGGCGATGATAAACTCAGAGTACCCCTAAGTTTCGTTGTCTACGTCTTAGAAGTCAAATTTCATAAACGGGTTAAAAGTGCGTCCGAAACATTATTTTTCACTTATTTTATGATTCTTTATGATTCTTTCAAGATACAATTACGAGCTCTGCGAAAGAAAGATCATCATCGTCTCCCAATGACTGTTGTCATTACTTGTTCGCATAGCTATTGTAAATGGCGCAATCGAAATGTATCTCTTTTCGTGAATGAAAGTACACATGTCTGTGTATATGCAATTCCCAGGTTAAAATTTTTTACTCATAATTATTTTCAGAGTTTACGTTAATAGGCTAGTGCTTTTTTCGTTTTACTTCCGTGTAAGTTACGTTTAAGAAAACAAATGAATATTGTTTGTGAATTGTTGTGTAAAGTGTGGTGACATTCTATAAATATTTTTCCTCGTAATGATTGAACCTGGGAGGTACGAAAGTGTTTCCTTTTGCGAGCACGACTCCTATTGGCTGATATTCAAAACACAAATATGATAGGCATTTGTAAGATGAAACATATGTAAGGAAACGACCACCCAGGATAGATATTGCTTCTTTGCTGACGCCACTTTTCTCTTACAGACTTTCCTCGAGATTAAATTACCAACCCTCGTCTGCACCTTGCGAATACCTCTCCCATCTCCAAAGAATTTCGAGATTTCCGCGTAAATTTCCGCACCTCGCCATTGGAGACACGTGTCAGTTGCTCGAGGGGAGCGTTATAAGGAGGATTGTTTCCCCTTTAAATACACGAGCAAAAGTGTGTTTCTGCACGCCATAGCGGACAGCATTATCGATCTTCTGCGCAGGTGCAGATGCACTAAAGTGATGCGAAACTTAAACTGCGCATGCGCAGACGATCGATAATGCTTTAACGTTCGAGGTTGCACAAACTCTCTAATATTGCATTTTAAGTCCTGTTTAATGTTTAAATACATATTAAGATATAATGTAAAAATATTTTAAATACATTTTAATTAGTATGATTATAAATAAATGGAATAGTTTATAATGACGATAAATAAATGAAAATTTAAGAAACAAGTATTTTGAAAAGAATAATTTGGAAGATGAGTTTCCTACTATTCAACAAAATTATCTTCTAGCATAGGGGTTTTCAAACAATGTCGCGGCTCCCAGGGGTGTCGCCGTCACGTGGTAGAGGTGGCGTTTAATTAAAAATGATCTTTAGATTTGATTTACTTGAATCCTTGTGTCATTTATGTAATTTATACTATCATAATATATTTTATTTGTAATGTATATGATTTTTTACTAATTAACTGTGGATTAATTAAACATGGCAAGTCCTTTACAATTAGTCTATTATATCACTTGCTCATTTGTGTTGAATAATTAGTAGGCCCGTATTAACACTTATATTTAGAACTTATTGTTTACCCGGGGTGCCGCGGAAAGATTCGTTCACGTTAAAGGATCCGTGGGCGAAAAAAGTTTGAATACCCGTTCCAGCACGTCTCAGAAGCGCCAATTCTGGCGTTGAGCCGCGGGAGCGAATCAAACGCGGCTGCGAAAAGAAACTTCCTGGTTCATTCTCGAGGACTAAGCTAGACATATCTATAGGTTTCCGAAAAATGAAGAACGACACCGTTAGGAAGAAAATATCAAAACACACTATATTAGTGAAATTGGAAAGAAAAAATAATCAGATAGTAGGGAAAAAAATTATTCACAGAGTGTCCTACAAACCTTGAAATAATTGTCTGATTATGAATGAATTTCTATTTAAGGACAACTCCCTCCTGAAAACATATTCCTCGCGAGAGAATATGCATAATACTAGATTCACACTATGTTCAACATGTGCATTCATGCACAATGATTTATCATTCAATACATTCAATTATGAGGCAATTTGAAATTAGACACTGAGTGTCACTATGAAGATGTAATTGGAAATCATAAATTATGACATGCACGTACATCGTGTCTTAAAAGTTGCTGATAAAATTAAAAAAGAATGAAATTTCCCCACTTTCAATCTAAACTTTTTAGTTTTTGCAATTTTTGTTTCTTCAGATTATCTATTTTTTCTATTTTCAAAGCTTCCAGATTCGCTAGCCGGACCTAAATCCATTCAATCTGCAGCTTCAATACCAAAAATTACAATCGTAACGAAGCGCCAGACTGGATAACCTGCATCCAGCTTATGATTAATTGAGCAACTGATTGATTGGTGATTCCGACGCATCAACTGCTAAGGTCATTAGTCCCGTACGTACAATGCATGTTTTTATCGTGGGAGATGATCTCCCACTGGACGGCGAGAACCGGCGCCAATCTATCCGTCGGATTGCGGGATTTTCCCTAACAAGGTATCTCCTACTATCGGGACACCGCCCCAGCCGGAACAAGCTCTAAGAACCCTACTGTGGTACTGTAATGAATGTAACTGTGTATGAAAGGGGAGTGGAAAGACCAACAATGAGGAAGCAATGATTTCATGCGGTCCGTGGCCCGTTTGTTAGAGTAATGCTCCGGCATTCGCCCGGTCGCGATCGGAGAAACCACGTAAAACTCCCGATCAGATCCTAGAATTCCAGCTGATGATCAGTCACAAATAACTTCATTTAAATCAGACAATACAACTGTATTGAAGGAAATGGAGATCGTACGTCACTTTGGAATACGCTTTTCAATTGGCATCCCCAGTCGTCGCCGCCGCCGCGCAACAGTCGCCGCCCGCGAAACTGCGCGTGACGCCGCCCGCATGGTATAAATAGCGGCTCATGCCCCCGGCGCACGTGCTGCGACCCCCGAGCTGCTGACACGTGTAACTTAAGCGGAGGAACCCGTGGCGCGGCGCGGCGCGGCGCAGGCGACGCAGCGGCGCGGCGGTCAGGCGGCGGCGAGGCGGCCTGCGTCTCGCCCAGCGCCGCGCCGCGGCTTGCCCATCGCCCACGCCCACTCAACCGACACCATCCCCGCCTCGCCCCCGTCCCGCCCCCGCCCCGCCTCGCAGTGGGCCGAAAAGGGCGCTGAGGGCGGGCGACCATCGGAGTGATCCTCGTTGCTGCTTTTGCAGCCATTTAATTCGTTTTGCTGGTCGCCTTCGTCACCTTTGTCGTAGAGGAAATACTTTCCTTTACGCCTTTGCCTTTTTCGACCCCTTTGCCAGACCTCTTCGTCTGTTCAGTTCTCTTCGTCTGTCCAGTCCCCTTCGTCTGTCCAGTCATCTTCGCCTGTCCAGTCCCCTTCGTCTGTTCAGTCCCCTTCGACTGTTCAGTCCCCTTCCTCTGTTCAGTCCCCTTCGTCTTTTCAGTCCTCTTCGTCTGTCCAGTCCCCTTCGTCTGTCCAGTTCCCCTTCGTCTGTCCAGTCCCCTTCGTCTGTCCAGTCCCCTTCGTCTGTCCAGTCCCCTTCGTCTGTCCAGTCCCCTTCGTCTGTTCAGTCCCCTTCGTCTGTTCAGTCCCCTTCGTCGGTTCAGTTCTCTACGCCTTTTTCGTCGACTGTTTCATCTTCTTCGCGCTTGCAGTCTTTTTCGTATCCTTAGCCGTTGCCGCCTTTTTCATATCCTTCGAGTTTTTCGCGTGTTTCGTCTTCGTCTGTTTCATTTTCTCATCATTTTCGTCTTTGCCTTTTTCGGCTTCTCCGCCTTTTAAGCTTCTTTGCCTTATTCCTTTTCTTACCTGTTTCGTCTTCGCCTTCTTCGTTAGGCATTGCATATCCACTGTTGAATATAGGTCGCCATTGACTTCCATAGCTTGCTGTTTTAAGACATGATCGCGAGACAAATTTTCTCTTGATCTCATTTTGATTTCTGAAGTCGATTTTCTGGCATTATTTTAATTGAGTTGTAACCATTTTCTATAATCTTGTTTCAAAGCAATTTCTTTATATTTATTCCTTTAAAATCTCGTGTTTATAAGATCTCCAGTAATAACTCATTTATGCAGCCTGAGTCTGCCTTTATCCATCTGACAATGAATTGGTATCAAATCTCACTCGTGGTAACAGAAATTATCACTATAAAATTGTAGCTGCGATTTTTAGAGGAAACATCATCGTAACAAAAAATAATTGATCGTAGATTTCGGTTCTGATGTCAAATATGGGATTTGTGGCAGTTGACAGTTGTTCATCGTCCAATCAATTTCAGAAAACTATTATGCACGTAAGTCTTCGCCGTGTTATTTCAGATTGTATACTTACTTGCAGGATCGCAGCAACATATTTTACTGCTTAGATCTCTAATACATTTGCGTGTTTTTGAAAGATTCACTTATCAAATCATCGAAATGCAAACCTATCACAAATCAAAGACTTATCAAGAAATATTCTTGGAACTGCGATTTTATGGTGGATCCAATGATCCATTTTGATTCACAATTCCCGATAGAAAATATTTGAACACCTTCTTTCAGTGTTTTATACATATACATACGAAAAAATACCTGACTCTGACTGCCATAACTGGAATTCGGAACTATGATAACTGAAATTGGAACATATCAAATTTTGTTGGGAGTCTTTGTACGTATCTCAAATTCAGAACATCCGACCTCATGTGGAAATTTAAATTGACCAATTCTATTACGATCAAGATGACCAGTAACCTTGCGAAGAATTCAGCTTTTTCGTCGGCGCAAAAATGTCATAGCATGTGTACTGTAATAAAGCTTAAAAGTGCACAGATTTGATTAAAACAACATACTGTTATTACAGAATCACCCTTTAAATTAGTCATGATTTTTATCTCTTCTATCAAACGACAATCTGGACGCGAATTCTAATGCAGTGTCCTCTGCGACACAGACGCCACTGCCTTCGCGTACTCTCGTTGCTACTGTATAGTAGTGATGTGACATCGACAATAAAACATCGATATTACTCAACATCGTTGTTCAAAATTAAAACATGTGTTGAAAATAGATTAAACCAATCGATGTTTTAAAACTGGTTTAGTAAATTTAAATTTCTGGGTAACAAAATTTAATTTGACAGTAGTCATTTATAATAATTTACAATTAAAATTTAAATGAAGAACATCAGGATCGTGTCGGGCTAGAGACAGTCTGCTCGATGAAGATAGTACAAATCGCGTTCGTTTGGTTCGAACACAAAAACTGACAATGGTACCATCAGTTAATATTTCATAGTTTAACTTTTACACAATTAGGGGCCGACCATAAATTACGTGAGTAGATTTTGGCGAATTTTCGACTTCCCTCCCCCTTTGCTGACATGTCGTGAGATTTGGCTCGATCCCTTAACCCCCTTCTAATATCATGTGATATTTTTCAACGTGCGTATTTTAATGTAAATACATAAAATTGTGTTTCATTACATTGGTATTTATTTTAAAAATATAATTTTCTTAATTACGAATAATTACAAACCCGTATATTGATTTAAGACTCGATGTGACTAGTATTTAGAAAATTGAGTGATTGAATTACGATGAATATTATTGCACTACTAAAAACGCTCCGTAATTTTTGTTTAAAATTTCTATAAAAAAAATACAGGTAATGAGATTCATCTCCTTAATGATAAAAATGTTGGTAATTTTTGTTAGATTATTTTTTTCAGTAAACTTTGCTACCTATTACAGCATTCACATAACCGCCATAAAAATTATTGTGCAAGATTTAGCCATATTTCAGTATAGAAACATGTTTTACTTAAATTATCTCAGTTTACTCGCAATTCAACCCTGTTTTTTGGCAACAAAAAAAAAGATATTTGCCGAGACCCTCCTCTCCCCCACGTAAGATAAGGTGAGATTCGCTTGACTCCTCCTGCCCGTAAAGACTTCACGTAATTTATGGATGGCCCCTTAAGAATGTGGGAATTTTGTATCCACGAACAAAACATGGAGCACAAAACATCGATCTTAAATAACATCGACTTCAAGATATCGATGTTAAAACATCGATATTTTTATAGAAACATAGATTTGGAAAGCATGGACGTCGATGTCGCATCCCTACTGTACAGCCCACGCTCTCGTCGTCATCATCCCCACCAACGGCACCGCAGCAGTCGACGTCATCAGTCGTCGCCGCCTCCGCCGGCTCGCGGGCTCGCGTTTCTGCGCGCGTGCTTCGCTGCGCCCGCCCGTGCCAAGAGGTCGCGCATCAGCAGAGCCGCGAGGAGCAGCGCTTGGTTTGGATATCCGGAACACGTTTCTGGGGACTCAAAAGACTTCAGCGCCGGGCCGTTTTAACAGCATTGCGGGCCCTTCGGCCTAGGTTGATTTGGGGGCCCCCTATTCTTACTTTCACGGATCCCCCTTCCCCCCCAATTTCGATGCTGAAATATAAAGAAAATAGTCAATACTGATTGATTGATTGATTTATCGTGTTTCCGGGCGCGTCAACGGCTTTGGTAATTAGTCCCGTAAGTGTAGTACATTTTTTCTCGGGAGATGGCGGTGATCTTCCCGCGCTGGATGGCGAGATCCGGCGCCGACCTACCGTCGGCTAGTGGGGTTTCCCCCTAACCAGAACTTTCCCACAAGCGAGGCACCCAGCCGCGACAAGCTCTAAGCTCCAGACCGGTCTCCCGGAATATGTGGTAGTGTAGTGCATGTTAAGTAAGTGTGTGTATGTAAGGGGAGAGGATAGGACAAGGAATAGGAAGGAAAGCTCGCGCGAGGTCCGTGGCCCGTTTGTTAAGGTACTGCTCCGGCATTCGCCTGGTGTTGATCGGAGAAACCACGAAAAACTACCGATCACAGGAGCCTGCCGCTAGAATTCTCCTCCGGGGACAGGGGCTGATTTCGACCTAGCTGAAAAGCTAGTGTCGAAAATCCTGCCATCGTCAGGATTCGAAACGAGGACCTCCCGGTCTGACGCGCTGCAGTGTACTCAAAACTCGTATCATACACATTGTATTTATTTTTTTTTATATTTTGAAAGTATTTGTGTTTCAATTTTACATTATTCAAACAAAAAAATTAAACATGTGTCTTAGTAAGAATAACAGATTTATAATTACATTGAAAAAGACTACAAATTAAATAGTTTTAATTTTTTACTGACATTTTTTATAGCACAATATAAAATTGAAACGCATCAACCAGCAACATTCCATACGATAAATATGATGCGCAACCCATCACTCCTTTATGCCAATTTTTTGCGTATAGTTTAATCCGGCATCACTTTCTTGTATTTTTTTATGTTTTGAAATATTTAGTATTAAATAATGCTTTTATTGTATTCAAAGGGAGTACGACGATTTGACATGTCAGGGGCCTTCAGTATTCTCACTTGGCAACATACTGAACAAAACGCCTGAGAGATAGTTTGCCTTTTCCTTCCACCGAATTACGTTTAATATAATGATCGTGCCTAGTAAATAATGATAATAGGTGAAATTGGAATTGTCTTCCGGGCTGGACGGCTGTGGTCTGGTGAAAATCATACTTCCAGACGTTTCCTCTACAAATGTTGATATCTGTCGCATTTGCAGACGAAACGTCAGGAAATGTGCTTTCCACTAAACCACGGGCCGTCCAGCCCGGAAGATAATTCTAATTGTGAATCCGGCCGCGAAAAGCCTACATTACTTTATTAATAGATGAAATAATTAGGAAAGAGAAGGTGGCAGAGATCTGACTGAGTACTAGGTCCCTTCCCATGCACGCCACAGATACATGCAGACGCGGGACTTGAACCCACAACCTATCACTCCGTATATGCTGGCCCAACCCCGTGCACCACCTAAGTCTTATCATTTGTTATTAGATATAAAATATTTTGAAATCATTTTCTGAAATATAGAATTTTAACAATTTCCGCATGTTTTTGAAAGAAATAACTTTTTATGGACACTGCGATTTGCTCCACCACCTCAATAAACCAAAAGAAAAATTTGATTAAAAATGTACATGGCATATTCTGAAAAATAAAATAACTTTAAAAAACAAATCAAAAATAGACTTAATCGGCAAGGGAATTATTACAGAATTAAATAGTAAATATTTAGTTACAAATTTGCCATACTCAAATATTAATGTAAGTCCAATATAAGGTAACAGTTTCCAAAATTATTTATTGGAGAGAAATTCATGCCAAGTTTTACACGACCAATCAATTTATACACGAAATTTCTATACTTCTCTGTATTTTTCAGCGCGTCTTTAATGAAATATATAACGAGTATAATGTGAAATTCTCAGATATATTTTCAAAATATCATTAACATTACCTATACGAGTACGATTAGGGTTACAGTTTTTGTAGTTGATGACAAACAAACATGTCAAAACCAGCAGACACATTCGGTGAAAATGATGTTTATATTAATCGATTGTATAAGGAGATGTGATGTAAATAGATGCAGTGTGTGTGGCATAGGGTGAGTTGCGTGTTCTGCGTTTCTTGAGGCGTGAGTTGATGACGCGGGACCAAACAATGAAAACACTGGGGAGTGATGGAGAAGGAGTTTCGCCAAGAGGGACAACAAATCACAGTTTGTTTCTTCACACTGACGTACGAGCGTGATTTAACACGACTCCTGCACTGACAGCGTCCGCTATGGACCTCACAACACACCCTAATATTTTTGAGAATTATTTGACTGTCCCTTCCCGTTGGGAGTCAGCACTACGTCTCTTCCGACAGGCGTTTCAAAACACTGCCACCCACAGGGTTCGCAATGAGTTGATCCTTTCAGAATAAATTTCAACGAACTTTAATATTCATTCTACCGCAATTATTTTGCTCGAAATATGAACCATTATTAATTACTTTATATATTTTCACAATTCTAAGTACAGCCTTATTAATATAAAATTTCTTTTGAAGTTCGACTTAATGAAGATCGCCATTATCTTCTCTAAAGCCTAATCCTACCTTTGCCTACGAGGTATTGAGAATTATTTGCTTGAAAGGGGAACTTACGGTTAGATAAAATAATTAGCTTTTATTTAATAATCGATTTTCTGTTACTGATTCGGTGCTTCATGTGAATGCCAAAAACAATAAAGAGGGTAATAGGTAACATTGTAATTTATTAACATATCTTGTCAAAAAGGCAAACAAACACTTGTGGGAACGAGCTAAAGAAAACATTTTGAAGAAAAGTTATACAATATGACATTCAGCCTGAAACAATTCTCAAAATCCGAAAATTAAAAATCGTAAATCCATAACGAGTTCAAATCGAATTATATTTAAACGAACAAGCCTGTTTCTGAGGCTTACGAGGTATAAGTAATCCCCTCTCCTAACGCAACTATTATTGAGTTCTCCTCTCTCTTAACAAAAACGCGCGGCTGTTATCTAAAGAGACCCCTCTCCCTCTCTCTCTCTCTCTCTCTCTCTCTCACACACACACACACACACACACACACGAATATTTTCTGGACCTCTACAATTTCTTTACTGCTCCCACGAGGAACGTTTACGTTCAGAACTCTGCCCCGTGTATCTCAACATTCCCTTTCTGAAACAAGCAGTGTTATTTAGCTGCTGCTTCCAACGAGACTTCGACAACCTTTGTGGCCCACATTGCCACATTTGTCCGATAATAAGCGCGTGAAAAATGAGTCCATTGGGGGCAACGGTTAGGCGCTGGAACAGACCTCCACACGACGTGTAGGGTGGCGAAGGAGGTGGGGGAAGGGAAGAACCGGGCGGAGGGGTTGATGTGTGAAGAGACGAAGGCAGACCAAGGCGGGCGATACTTTAGAACTATGATGGCTGTGAAGATGGCGCAGCGCCCCGAACAGGCGGAGGCAATGGAAAGAGGAAGAAAATACTGGTGACGGCAATGATCAACATTGCACTGAGAGGAATGTGGTGAATACGTGTCAGTACAGAAAGAGATCATTAAAAAATTACGTTCGTTAGCTATCGGTTTGTCAAATACAGTAAAACCTGTTTCAGTCGGAATCGTATGGGTCCAATATTTTCTACGGTCTAGTAGAGATTTCCGGTTTACTCAGGTTTGCAATAAAACTGTCAATTCATAAAAAACAAGTGTTCAAAGAGGGAGTAGGTTGTATGAGTAGTTTATCTCCCAAAAAAATACAATTAAAAGAAGACGAAGACGTCCCGCGAGAGACAAAGAAAACGACCTACAGAAACGCAACACAAAGTCTGATGAAACAAAGATATGCATAAAAAGTAAAATAAATATTATTTTCTTCAATATCTGTACGAACATGTGAATACTTCTGATGATTTAGGTTTCGGCTATTTGCCTAGGTACTCGTAAATATTATATCTAGGTACTCGTAAATATAACGTGTCATTTACTTGAGTTTTTTAAATTTTAAATTTCTTTATCAAAACTTTGTCAGAAGTGTTTCGTTTGTGTCTTCAATTAGTCCAATTTTCTCACGAAGAGTTAACGTTTTTAATTTGGCACCTGACATCATGGCGACGACCGACGTTGCACTGGGAGGAATGTGGTGTATACGAATAAAAAAAGAAATGAGTCATTAAAAATTACGTACGCAAACTTAAATTCGCTAGATATCGGTTTGTCTAATAGCGTACAGAAGAATAATTGCAAATTAAGTCTCCTACGCACATGGTTCACAAACGAACGGTGGGTTGTTCCCACAGTCTCGGGTTCGTGCCTGGTCAAAACAATGCAGGCATTCTTTAGCACTCACCAATCCGCTCACAAGATGAGATGGCTCACGATAACGTATGTTTCCACTGAAGCGTCTCTACCAAGTAAGTCTTGTGGTACGAGTCCCGACGGAGGCTGATTCACGATACTAGCTCGATAGTTAAGGTCGAATTCAGCTACCCTGTCTCAAGAAGAATTCAAAGGGCCGGCTTCTCCTATCGGTAGTTTTCCCTTGTTTCTCCGATCAATATCAGGCATGCGGAGGAGCAGTACTCTAACAAGGCGGTCTCGTACCACGCGCCGATCCTTTGTTTTCTTTCTTATCCTCATTCCCTCTTCTCGCCTTACACACACACACACACACACACACACACACACACACACACACACACACACACACACGCAATTACATGCAGTACACTATCACACTTGTAAGGAGAACAGTCTGATCGGGAACTTAGAGGTTGTCCAGCTAGGATTGTACTCCACTAGAACGAGACACCAGGAGAAAATCCCCTGCAAGGAGAGGTTACCTAGAGGTTAGCGTCGAATGGCTACAGTTCCTCCGGTAAAGAAACACCGGCACCTCCCGGGATATAACATGAACTACCCTATAGCAACAACGACATTAACAATTCACGTGCCCAGAAACAAAATAATCAATCAGTTAAATCCGCACTAGCGAGAAATTAGTAAAATTTCACATTTCCATCATTAGTTTTAGAGCGAAAATTTTTCTTTTTCACAACAAAAACTTTAATTTTCAAAACAAAAATTTCAACAATTATGGTGAAAATTATCTAGTCTTTTCGACTTTTTTGGATTGATTGATTGATTGTTTACTGATTCCAGGCGCGTCAACTACGAAGATCATTAGTTCATAAGTGTAGCGTAAGTTTTGCTCGTGAGGTGGCGGTGATCTTCCCCCACTGGATGATGAGATCCGGCAACGACCTACCGTCGTTTAGCGGGGGGTTCCCCCACCAGGTGTCTTCCACCCGCGGGCACCGCCCCAGCCGGGACAAGCTCTGAGCTCCCAACCGGTCTCTTCCGGCATCTGTGCTAGTGTAGTGCATGTAAGGGTAAATGTGTATAAATAAGGAGTAGGACAGGACAAGAAAGAGGAAGAAAAAATCGTACACGATCCGTGGCCCGTTTGCCGTGAGCACTGCTCCGGCATTCGCTTGGTACTGATCGGAGAAAATACGGAAATCTAACAATCAGAGCAGCCGGCCGCTAGAATTCTCCAGACAGCGCCTGATCTCGAGCTACTGTCGAAAATCCTGCCTCTGTTGAGACTCCAACCTAGTGCCTCTCGATCTCTAGTCATTTCGAGATGGGAAATGTACGGGCGTGGGGCTGGGGTGGGGGTGGCTGGGGGAGGGCGAGGCCAGGAACGCGCAGGCGCGGGCACGGCAAGGCGCGGCGGGCGCATGGCTGGGGGGGGGGGGGGAGGCAACGGCGAGGGTCGGGCGCGAAGCAAAAAGCGCCTGCGCGTAAATCCACGCGCGCGCAGCTGTGGCTGCGACCGCCGCCACGGCGCGCCGGCTCGGACGCACTATGGGCCGGGTTGGCGGAAAAAGAGGACAAAAAAACATTTCAATAAAACGTAATAGTATGGTTCTTAATAGGGACGGATTTTAATGAAATGTCATTCTTTTTCTTATCCCTTTTGAACAATGTCGTTTAGTGTAGAACTTAATTTTATGTTATGACAAAAGGAAATTACCCATTTTTATAGATCATATATTTGCATTTTTTGTCGATTTCGATTAAGTACTAAAATGAATAAGACTAATAAGTAAATTGTAACTCTTTTCCTCATTTTTAATGTATTTGACGCTGATTTCATCGTTATTAATATCATTTTAATGGTACGTCCTTGAAATAATATTTACGAGATGCAACGAATGTTCACAGGATTCCTGAGTAGTTTTTTGATTTCTTCGCTCATGAAGTGTAATGTCAGCCGTTGTGATTACGTAATCTAAGGTGCCTGTGACACCTAATCAAACACTGCCATTGTCCGTTCGGGCGATTTCGGGTTAACTAAAGACGGAGATTTCCTGGTAAAGAACAGTCCTCACGAAAAGTTTGCGAACTGAATTCACTTGAACGAATGGAAGAAGTCTCGATTATATCTGTATCAAATCCAACAGCTTGAGATGTCCATCTGAATTGGTTTTGATCACATTTTTTACGTCATTTTTCTTTGCTTTTAGGGCATTTTAAAAATATTTTAAGAGCATTTAAAAGGGCGATGATTTAAGATCATTTTTGGCGATGATTTAGGTCATCAAAATCCGACCCCTATTTATTAATATCATTAGATAGAATTAGTGTAAATAAATGACGCAATTGAAGTTTGCAAACAAAGGCACTAGCCGAGGTTTAAGACTAACAAAGTCCGTTATTTGTGGTATCGGTCGTGTGTCGTGCAATACGTTTCGGAATACCAAGTTCTTATAAGAAAATAGTTATTTACGTAACTAATACAGAACATTAGTCTTTGGCAAACGAATACAATATTGACCCGGGCCAAATAAAGCGGGGGGAGGCTACGGATCGGTGGCGTCGGCAAGTGGATAATAGGGACGAATTAACATCTGGCCAACCCCAGGTTTCTTCAGCTTGTTCAGAATATTCACTGGAATAACACAGATCAAAATTCATTAACTATACGATGCATTTCCTTTTTGTTTGAAGGGAATTTATTTATTTTAATATTTTTTCAATGTGTAATAAAATGGCCCCTCCAAAATACTATCTATTTTGTCTTGCAGTTAATGCGTTTCAAAACGTAGCTCCTTTTATTGTAAAGTTCGATGGTCTCCTTCGTAGGAAAAACGGTTGTATATTGACAACAAAAAAATGTTTCCACCAAGATTTAGATTGAAGGAACGGATTGAGAAACCAAGAAACAGCAGGGGAAGTTGGGATCAGTATACGAGATATCTATAATACATTTTTCGGAAGAATATCGATCAATTGAAAGAATTCTGAGAACAAGTGATCGAGGAATTAACGTGTGGTTCGAAGAGGGAGGGGAAAGTTCAGCGAATCAATGAAGAAATTTCTACAGAGAATTGGGGTGAAGAAAGAATAAGGAAAGACGTTCCAACAGACTAGTTGTTCTCTACGGTCTACACGAAGCCGAACTCGAAAAGAAGTGTAACAGTAAGAATTCGTAATTGAAACTACGAAGACCAGAGTTGCTACTCATACTTTCGACACCAGGTTAATTATGTCTGGATGAGAACTCTGGAGAAGAGCTGCTGTAATCGGCCATTTTCTTCCTTCAAATCCAGGTGAATGCCAAAGCAGTGTCTCAAACAACAGGCCAAGCATCGCACGCAATTCTTCCTCATTATCTTAATCTACCAATCTCCAATAAAAGTTAATTTGAATTCAAAAGTCACATAGGTCGGAGGTGGATATTAGTTACGTATTCCCTATTTATTTTTTGTATTACTAGCACAAATTACACGATATACATATTTTTTTATAAAGTCAAGTCGCCTTCAGTACTTGCGATTAATTCAACAAATATGAACATTAGAAAAATAAAATTTTAAAACAATAATGATTCCTGATTAATGTAGATTTCAAAGGGATGGATTTACGGCTTCTCCAATCTCCTCAGGTATGCGAGTGTTCTTCGTAATAGTGGACAAACAATGAGTAACGCCAATAAGGTATTCGAATATGAGCGCTCAGCATTTTTCTTAAATATGATTAACGCAAAGTGGACAGTTTTGAAGGAATGGATTTTGTCCGCGTATTGAGTCTTTCAAGCCACCGTGCCCCTCCGTCTGTCGTCGGAAACGCGTGCAGTGGACGGGTCGGAACGAAACGGTTAGAGCTCCGTAACCTCCAGCCTAGAAGAGAGTTTCGTGTTAAACGCGTTTAAATAAATGGGTAAACAGATCGAACAGGGAACGCCTTGTAAGGGAGATTCTGAACTGAGAATTGATTTTTTCCTTGCAAATGCGTGGAGCAAGTACAGACAGGTACCTCCAGGGAGAGCACCCCCACAGAACCGAATGTATGATGTTGTATCATTACTAATTCCTTGCGGCTTCTAAATAACCGTTCCGGAAACGTATTTCGTCAACTGTGCACCCTGGCGTTTCAGAAATTAAAACAGTATTCTTAGTGGTTTGAATAATGAAATTATTTATAAAAGTGTACCTGATGATATTTCATCAGTATATCTCGTTTAAAATTTGAATTATTTATTATAACGTGAAAACTTGTATGCCTTTGTTCTCGTAAGAGAAAACAAGAAAATACTGACAAATTTTAACCATACAAACCATAAAGACATTTAAGATAAAAAGATGCAGATGAGCCCTTCTTTCTCAGGCGATAACATGTTCTGAACTCAACTGAATGCACCATCATATATAAGTCGATGGAGATGAAAAAGGACATACTGCAGCGCCTCTCCGGGAGGTCCTAGGTTCGAGTCTTGACGGCGGCAGGATTTTCGACACTAGCTTTTCAGCTAGGTCGAATTCTATTGCTGTCTGGAGGAGAATTCTAGCGGCCGGCTGCTCTGATCGGTAGTTTTCCGTGGTTTCGCCGATCAACACCAGGCGAATGCCGGGGCAGTACCCTAACAAACGGGCCACGGACCGCGCGCGATCTGTCCTTCCTCTTCTTTGTCCTATCCTCTCCCCTTACACACACACACTTACACTAACATGCACTACACTACTACATATTCCGGGAGACCGGTCGGGAGCTTAGAGCTTGTCCAGGCTGGGGCGGTGCCTCGCTGGTGGGAGAGTCCTGGTTAGGGGGAGACCACACTAGCCGACGGTAAGTCGGCGCCTGATCTCGCCATCCGGCAGGGGAAGATAACCGCCATCTTCAAAAAAACATGCACTACACTAACGGGACTAATGACCGAAGCAGTTGACGCGCCCAGAAACACGAAAAAATCAAATCAAATCAATCAAAAAGGACATAGTAGTCACCAGCGTCCGCTCAACAAACGCCCCGCATAAATAGACCAATCACCACCAGGCTCTGAGAAAACAAGGAAGATGTGGAAACTTTTAACAGAGAGCCCACGGGCCATAGCATACGCAACGACTCACATTGCAAGAAGGAAAAGGTAACTTCCCCTTGTGTGTCTATAGTTATTGAAAGAAAAATTTTCATTACATCTTGGGCGAATGCTCCTTAAAATTTTTTAGAGAAGAATTACTGATTGTGACAGTGCAGCCATAAACACGAAAAATGAACGTTAAAATTAGAAGCAAATTTTGTTTTTCTCTATTACGTATTCCCATACCAATGCAAACATGCAAAATGATTTCCATTGGAATGTTCTAGAGAAATGTGAAATAAATAAAGCGCAACATTTTTATTGCGCAACATATTTATTAATGTAACTACAACAGCTGTAGTTAGATGAATGCAAAATAAACTAAAGCTCTCCAACAGAGGATTTAAAAAACATATTCAAATGAATAAAATACATAGTCATACGTAGTTGATGTTTAATTGGAAAGGAAAAGACATTCAAACGGCCCCTTAAAAGGAAAAAATTTGCACTATATCGAGTGACATGCAATGGGTACTTCATATCTGAGAGTACAGCGTCTGAACCGGTGTATGACTGCACCCGCTCCACGCACGTGCCTACTGCGGCGGCGGCGGGCGGCTGTCGTCGCATTGTTTTTGCGTGGCAATCTCGGCTGGCCTTCTCCGAAGGCACGCGGTGACGAATCTTGCACTTGTATGGTGGAAAAGGTGGCACACGCGATACAAGCCATTTTACACTACAGTCCTTATACGGATTGATTCAAATCTGATTCGACATGCTTAGATGGCTCAGGTCATCAATTGATATAACCGCAGTGCCTCTGACCGGAAGGTCCTAGGGTTCGAGTCTCGGACGGTGGCAGGATTTTCGGTACGTTGCTAGATAGGTACGTCGATTTTAGCCGCTGACTGGAAGAGAATTCATGCGCACGCTGTTGAATGGATTTTTCCGTGGTTTGTCCGGTGAATGTCGGAGTAGTTCACTAACAAACGGGCAACGAATCGCGCGCGATTTTCCCTTCCTCTTCTTTCCCCTATCTTCACCATTTACTTATATACACACACATACACACATGCCCTCCCCTACCACACATATTAGAAGATCAGTCAGAAGATTAGAGCCATTCCCGGCTGGGGCGTTGCCCCGCTGACGCGAGACCTGATTGGGGAAAACTCTTCAAGCCGACGAGTTTTGATCTGAAACAAACCTTGCAATCCAGCAGCGGAAGATCACCGCATCCCCTCCGATAAAAGCATGTACTACATTTACGGGACTAATAACCTTAGTATACGTCGCGCCCCGGAACACTAGTCAATCAATCGATGGATCCGGACAAGTGACTTCAGTTTACTATATCTGAGAGTTTACTTCATCCAGAAGAGACTGTGTATTGGTTTCATTTCTAGATTCCCTGCTCTTCGGTGAAATATATGGTCGCCGCCCCATTGCGCTGCGGGGCGTGGAGCTTTCCTGGCAACGGAGGCGTCGCGGGCGCCGTGGAGGAGTGCCGTCTTCGACGGCGGCGGCCGTGGCGGTGGCGTTGTCGCTGGCGGCGGCGGCGGCGGCGGCGGCGGCGGCGGCGGTGGCGGTGGCGGTGGCGGTGGCGGTGGGAGTGGCGGTGGGAGTGGCGGTGGCGGTGGCGGTGGCGGTGGCGGTGGCGGTGGCGGTGGCGGTGGCGGGGGCGGTGGCGGTGGCGGTGGCGGTGGCGGTGGCGGTGGCGGTGGCGGTGGGAGTGGCGGTGGCGGTGGCGGCGACGACCACAGCGGCAGCGGCGTCGTCGGCGGCGAAGGGGATTAATGAACGGGCTGCTCCCGCGGCGGCACGGGGAGCGCGCGGGCGCGAGGACGTCGGCGCGGCAGGGGGAGGAGGGGAAGGGGCGGCGCCGGCGCAGCCGAAAGGAGGGCGTTAATGTGGCGGCTAATTTGGGGGCGTCGCCTCCCCGCTTCGCGCCGCTGACAGGTGCCCCATTCGTCACGCCCCCGGCCCCAGCCCGGCCGCCGCGCCGCCCGCTCTGCCCCTCCACACGCGGCTGCCTGCGCCATTTCAGACGCGGCGGCTCCTCTCCGCGACGCTCTCAGCGCCACCGAAGCGCTGCGAGTACGCAGGGACGAATTACTACCATCAGAGGCGGCGAGCATTACCAAACCAAAGGGGCCTTCAGTTGACGTTGAAAATCTGCTGAAAATGATGTTCAAAATCTTAATGAACTTATGTTCAATGAAACAAAATTACTCAGAAAATAAACTCCACCTTTTTAACTTATTGAAGGTCGCTTTTCAACTGTACTTGGATTTATTCAACGTAGTGACGTTACAGCTCCCCTTTGAAGTCTGTCTTCCCTGTCCCTCTTTCGCGCGTGACCTCGAGATGTCACGTTAAAACAAACAAGTGTACTAAGGTTAAATGGCGACCACTGTAAGTAACATTTGGGATTAACGGCAATGGTGTCAAAACAAACATCCATGCCCTGGGCGGGATTCGAATCCGCTACCCTTATGCAGCTACGGCTCTTCAGCCTTGGCAACCTCGGCTGACCAAGCTGGCATACGCCAGCCTTTGTTGTTGATGAATTTAATATTTAATTACTCCCATATGTTTATGAACCAATATAAGATTTTGTTAAAACATTATTTGATGCTCCTATCGACCAGGAGCCCGTATGTTCTACGCATTATCAACTCCAGTTTACAAGTCACAATCCTGCATATTAATGTTTGTTTCGTTCTTCTATTTCCATCTTTACTGGAGTTCGTTTTCTTTACGTGCTGTACATCGATATAGGATCGTATCGTAGTGTAGTGTAGTTTTCGATCCATTCGTATCACGTATACAGATCCAGTAGTATTACGTATTATTCCATAATGTTGATTTGTTCGTTTTGACCTGGCGACCAATTGCAGTATTAAATTTTCAAGTGAAATTCTTCAATTCCTAACTTTCATTAACCTATTGTGACAACATAACTGGAATCAACTACAGGTGTAAGTGTAGAAAATATGCGTAAGTATAGCAAAATATGTAGATGTCTAGGTGTCCAATACCTGTAGCAAATTCGTGTTGGTGTGGAAAATATCCTAGCTCCCCATTTATTAGAAGAGATTTACTTCAATTTTATGTCGTCTTAATAGCGTGTATTTGAAATAAAAAATACGAATACATTGGGTTAAACGTGCCAATGACGATCAATCATCACGACAGAGAGTAATAACTTCTAGAAAATATCATCTGAGCCTTCACGTTATCGCAGTGCAGTGATGTCCAGGTAGCAGTAGCACTCAAAACAATCTTAGTTTATTCGTTCTTTTCAAATTCTCAGAAAAAATAAGCGAATGAAATTATTTATTCCCAGGTGTTATCGAAGCGCTAGTCCAAAATTTGGCAAAAGAAAGTCCAAGAGGTACTCACTTGCCACTATCTTCAATATTTTTAATTTGGAAGCAACATTTACAGGATGGATAAGTGATATCCCGAGTTAATACGCAATAAGTTTTATGAAACTTTTATTCTGAGCACCCCACTTCCTCAATAGTTGCATGCAAAATATAGCAAAGACGAAGATAACAATTTGTCGAGACAGTCGGTAAATCAGATTGAGACACTGCTCTGATTTTCAAAATCTTTGAATATTATATTTAGCACCAAAACGAACGTTTTCGTAAAAAATGTAGAGCGTCAACATTCTTAAAATGCTATCACTAAATCAGCTTCATAAGATGCCAACCGTTGGATTGGGTACAAAAATGTCATTTTCTTCACTTTAGACAAATGTCTTTGAGTATAAACAATTATTTTTAGGTAAGACAAAAGGAAATTACCTATTTTTATACTACTTTTTTGCATTTTCGTCTATTTCGATAAGTCATTTTTTACCCTTTCCTCATTTTTTAAGAATTTTTCGCCGATTTCATCGATTTTAATCTCGTTTTAACGGTACATGCTTCAAATAATATTTACGGGAATCAACAAATGTTCTTCACAGAATTCCTGAGTAACTTATTTGATTTCTTCGCTCTGAAATTGTGGTCGGCCGTTGTGAGTACGTAATCTAAGGTTCCTCTGTCGCTTATGAGCGCCGTTGTCAGTTTGGTCAATTTCAGGATAACTAAAGACAGAGATTTCCTGTTAAACTACAGTCCAAACAAAACGTTTGCAAGCCGAGTTCACTTGAACGAAAAGCAGAGGCTTCGATTACATCAATAACATATCCAACACCACGATTACATCAATAACAACCAAATTGATTGGTTCATCTGAACTGGTTTTGATAACTCTTTCTTTACTTTTAGGACATTTTAAAAATATTTTAAGATCATTTTATTGATAGGCGATGTTTTAGATCATCAAAATCCGCCCCCGATATTAATGATGCTACAAATAAACGCGATACTCATATCGTCGCCCAAAGTGCTGAAGAGCTCGAAGGCAGCTCCCTTCCTCCAAGAATGTCACCGCTTCGCTCCACCGTTGCGGTCCTCCGTCACCGCACCGCTCCCGTTCCCATCTTCTCCTCTTCCTCGGTCGTCTTTTTTTCCCCGGGCGCACGCTTAAGCCCTCCGCTCGAAAGCTCGAAGAGGCCGAGGATTAATTCCGCGCCGCGGGAACACGGTCTAAATACTTACATCCCCACAAACACTTCAACGCGCACGAAATATAGACGCGCGCCGGCGCCCCGCCCCCTCGCTTTCGTCTCCGTCTCTCTCACGCCGCCCCCGTCCCCACCTCTACCACCGCCCCGCCCCCGCGAGATTCGAATGAAAGATGTTGCCAAGTTTATTTATACAACAAATCTTTGTATATATACAACAAACGCCGTAATCTTTGGGAAACAAGATTCAAAACAACTAGGCATTTCCCTTTCAATTTAGCAAAGCTGTTGCTGCATGCTAAACCAAAGCATGTTCAACTTGAGCGCACACAAATAAACACGGCTCCAGATGCAGATCGGTGGGTTTCCGGCAGAATATTGTGTTGTGAGGACGCGGGGTATTTGCGTGAAGAAAGAGGACTAGGTGCCTGGAAAATCCAGTTTTGTAAAGGAAAAATAGGAAGTGGTTGATAACATGTGCCTTCCGTGATATATTTCGGTCGTTAAGGCTGGCATTATTTTCTTTAATTCTATATTTATTATGGAGTACGTCAGATTAGTTATTCTCTTTCGTTAAAACTATTAAGTCACGATGAATGTATTTCCCAACAAATAAGGACTACGCTTTATTATCAAAACGGGTCACAAGAAATCAATAAAACTGTTTAACATCTAAGTCTTTAAACATCTAATTAAGCAGAGTTTATAATATTAAGTCGCTTATGTAACATCTAATTATGCATTGATGACATTAACTCGTTTATTTAACGGAGCCGTTGCTTATAATTCAGAACATTGAAATGAATCGCACTAGTCGGACGCTATTTCTAAAAAGCATCGAAAACATAAAAACGTTTAGTTTGGACATTCTAGATATTTTCAAAAAAATGGCTTTCCTTTTTTCTATAAATGCAGTGTGTTTAACAGCACTCACCATGTAGTGGGGAAGCCGCATCAGTGAGAGTGTATGGTTCTTGTTTGATCTTCAGAGACAATCCAGTATGGTCCAGATCCTGCAACAAAAACATCACATGTACACTTGTATGTCAATACGCAAATTGACTTCTAATGTAGAAAATGTAGAGTAAGATACAGGTTCCGAGACAGTACACCATTACATATCTTACACTGGTCTTTCAAATAGTACATGTGGGCATGCTATTACAACCATGTACTGCTTTGAAATTTATGTAAATGATTCTTTTAAAGGACAGACACCATTCAGTGTTTTGAAATTCTTAAAATTATGTTCAATGAATTGTTTAAGAAATACGTAATTAATATGAAAATATGTTTTATTCAAACCTTTAAACTCTAAGAATACCATATGGTTCGTAAAAACTTGAACACATACTAGATGTATTTTCGGAGGCTGGTATAATATTTTGTAAATAAAGTGAATGGGATAAAAAGAAGCACAATTCTCCTCAATGGGAATCCCAATGGCCTCAGTGATGTCAACAAGCTTCGCCGCAAACTCTTCGCGGAAACGGAAGTCAAGCGGATATACAATAGAATCTCAGAAATGAGAATGCTTTTTTAGGAACATGACACTTATAACATTTTATCAAAACAATATTACTTCATCACAACTAGAACTTCAAAATATTATGAAAACACAACAACTTGTATTATGTTTGTTTTTCTATTTACCTCCCTGTCACACTCGTGTTAAGTCAAATAATCAGAGTTAACAACCTCCACATACTGAATTTATGGCGTGTTTCTGTACGCGGTGATAAACGACAAATTTTTCAATACATTTCTGATCGACGTAGCACAAGATAGACTTGGAAAGTAATTTGTTTGGAATCTCACTATTGTTAGTGTTGAAGTTCAAATAATACGGTTTTAATTAGTCCATTTGCCATAGTCCCACTACACGGTTTAACAATTAACTCCATTTCACTTTACCAAATCTTCAATTTCATTGGTATTCAACATTTTCTCACTATCACTGAATTTAAAAACTATTTTTTGTCTGTACAAACCTGTGTTACTGATTTTTGCAAAGAACAATAATGTATTACTGTTGCAATAAAATCAATTGTCAGATAGTTTCAGTCTTAAAAATCTCAACTTCTATATTTTTCTTCTAGAACTCACATATCAATATGTCCACGTTGTCCATAACTAGAATTATATCGTTGCCTATTTACATTCAATATATTGGATTTCAGCTTGATTAATAAGAGATTGTTTTTATGCTCATGAAACGATTTGTTCCCATTACTGAATGTGCCATTACATGGACCCATTGAAAATTAATACTGGGGGGTTTATGAGAGTTGACGAAGTATAGGCAAAAATACAGTCGTCACGCTTAGCAGCATACGTGTTTCTATAAGAAAGTCAAAGCGTCCGTCTTCTTCCCACTTCCTTACCGACAAAAGATCCTGCACAACGTCGACTTATTGCCTCGGGCGGCTAGATGAATCTTGTTTTCACACCAGATATCAATCGACTCTGTAAACACGACAAATCAGCATTGCTACTCAGGTCTGAACAAAAATTGTCTTGTGGCAAAGAAAGTTTCAAGAAAATCAACTAAACGTAATCTCAAAGTCGTAAAATCCAAAGCATGACTCAAAAGTATTACTTAAAGATTCGAGGAATAATGTTATTCTAAATATCAACGTTACGTTTATGTTCTTCTGTTGCCCTGGAAAAGTCCGGGATTATGAACCATTGGAATATTTGCATTGAGAAAACTAAGCAAATAGAGATGCGCGCGTGTAGATACACACACACACACACACACGTATATATGAGAATCCAATCAGGAATTCCTTAGAAGTCTAGCATTAGTTGGATCAAACTTCACACATTCCGCCAACGCATGATGGTAACAAAATTCACAGACTGAAGTACTGTGAAAATGCTGACCTTTCTCCGAAAAAAGTTACTTTTATGGCATATTTTCCTACAATAAGAAAGTGTTTATGTACTGATTTTGAGACTGTGGTGTAAACATGAAAAAAGAGCATATCAGTAAGAAATTACACCAGTTCAAAGGGAATAGGTTTTGAAAAAATAGGATACAACATAACAGGTGGGTGTTTGTCTGACGGATACCAGGATCTGTTTGAATTCGCAATACGCAAATATGTAAAAACAAACATTTTATCCTATTTTAAAATTTCTTTTATCCATAGATAGCCAGATATCCCAATGGTTACCTCAAGAAGAAGTCGAATATTGCCAAAAGGAACGCGGAGTTGAATTTTGACGGTTTTTGTGATTTCCCTAAATAAATGTCAAGGGTAAATCCCTTTTGCAACTCTCTTATGCGGTTAAAAAAACTAAACCAACATTTGTTTCTTCCTTATTTATTACAACTTAATCTACATAAATATTGTATGTACTCTCGCTCAACAGTCTCTTAACGCTCGGGATCGCAATGGCTTCCTACCCTGGCAGCTATAGGAAGGGAAGACCTGTGGCAAGCAGGTCGCAACTCCTTACACCATTTATTTGGCCTTCTCAGGCATTTCAGAGAAGCTTTCTCATAGGCATACAGCTATAAGAACTGACAAGTAGCAGTGAAAAGGGTCGAGAAATGTTACAACGGTCAACACATTTCATGTCAATTACATGCCATTTTTCTCTGTAATACCCAAAGGAAATATGACATTTCTGTACAATTTATAAGACGCCATCCATTCAAAACTCAGTAGTAACTTTGCCATTGCTGAATAATTTCCACAGGGATGCACCAAATAAATTAAAGATAGAACATTTTCAAATTTGTAGTTTATGTTACAAAGAAACCGCTCAGAAACCGCAGAAAAACCTATATTTTGTGGACCCCTTTCGCACAGGGGGTATTATTTGATAACTCCGAGATCTATGATCAATTATTATAATGGTACACTTTTTGTCAATTCTGCAGGTGGTGTACAACAGGAAAGTTCTCGAAAAAGAAAAAAAACAACGCTGTTCGTCTACCCAGAAGCTCCCAAATGATAAAAACCAACACATGAATTTTCCATATTCCATATATTATGTCAAATTGCATTTAATTTGAATTTCTGACTTCTCCAGACTCTTACATACTTTCAAAACCATTAGAACCCTGGACTGACTTTTCCAGGTACCCAAAACCAGATTTAATATACTTCCATAGACGATTGTTGTTCTACGTACCACAACACTAGTAACACATTCACTAGCGTTCGACTCTTCACGAATTCATAGTTGGTCTCTCCAGGTCCATCTACTCTGTGTGGTAATTAGATTTTCCAGACTCTTGCTAGTTGCCTGTGATGTCTTCAATCCACTTCGTCATCTGTCGACATCCACTCCTCTTTCATTCCATTTTAAACATAATTGTAGCCTTATCCAGAGTCGTGTCTTATTTTATGGCCAAAAGACTTCACATCTAATCTTATAATCTTGTTTCATAAGGGTCACTTTCGTTTAGTAAATAATTAACTCATCTTCGCTGTGAGTGTTAGCGTAATTCAAAAGCGTCTATTTGTTTTTTTAAATAATTTATTATTATCTTTTACCTGCATTCTTGATTTTCAAGATTTTGAACTGTACATCTTAACAAATACCAAGTAATACAATGAGCTTCTACATTTCCCCAGGTAGCGGCCTCTTAACATTATAATAGCTTTGAAGATGTCTGCGTAAGTTCCACGTATAGATGGAATAAGCAAAACTGTTTTAATTGAAATTATTAGTAGTATTATGGGGGTTTAAGGAAGGAAAATGAAAGAGGGGTAGAAAGTCTTTAGAATGACGTAAGATGAATCGTCGGGAACATTTAAGCTGAGGTTCCGATATTAAAATTACTGGCGCTACGATCGAAGTGACATGTGATGGGACAGATCTGAAGGACAGAAAAAAACTGGTTGATGAGTCTTTCTCCGATACTTCTAATTTTTTCAGTGATTCTGTTGTTACGATCTGTAGTTAGGGTCTATTCTTCGACGCTCTGTCTAAACTGTTCACCCCAATCGCTAGGTCGCTGCTCTCAAACAGTGGCGTAACTTAAGTTGGTGTGACCCAGGGAAAAACTAATGGTGTCACTTCCCCCCCACCTAAATTAAATATGAAAATGTCTGTATTTGAATAGTTTATACATTATTTAATAAAAATACAAATATATTTGCACGATATTAAAGATAATTTGTAGATTATTTTATCAAGATTAAAGATAAGATAAAGTAATAGCCGAAATCGAGACTCTTGGACCACTGAAGAATTGGGGCTCACTGCTCATAGATTCGCGTTTTACTTTACATTATTTTTCTTTGCTTTCTTAGTATGTATCATTTAATTGTATAACTATTAAATTAATATGTATATATAATTTTTAACTAAATCATTAAAATTATGTCATTCGACTATAAAATTTTACAATTAGTGTCACCCCTAAAATGGTGTCACCCGGGGCGCACCGCCTCCCCTGCCCCCCCCCCTCTAGCTACGCCACTGCTCTCAAATACTCCTGCGGCTGGTCTCGAACCTCAGACCCGATCTTGGAAGGCTCGCGGCGGCGCCATGGGCCCCAGGACGCGACGCGAGTCTTAAATTCGCGGCTCTAAAAGCGACGCGGCCGTTTGTCAGGCGACCGCTACGACAGGGCGGCGCGCCAGCGGGCGGTGGAAATTGGGGCCAGCACTCGCGAATCGTTTGCTACTCCCCCCACCCCTCGTCCCACACACGCCGTTCGCTGGCGCACTCGCTCGCCGTGATGGACCAAGTGCTGCGATGCTTTGTACTTGACAAAGGCTTTTACACCTCGACACGTAGTGAGGTCGCCTTCAGGATAGATGACCAGGAAAACACTCTGCCACATTTTCCCGAACATATTTGGTTCACCGTCCCCTTTTCGCGAAAAACTAAGAGAAAGCGTCCTCACGGAAAAATATATTCAGGGAAACAAAAGAAAAAAATTGTAATTTTTTTCTCTATCTTTCTTAACGACAACCTATTACTGACGAGCGAAAAAAAGAAACTATAAATAAACGGCCAGAGGAAACGTTACACTGCACACCAGCTAAACTTTGAATAAAAGTTGTGTTCGTTAAAAAACCATTCGGCTGCCGACTGCAAACTGCAGTAATTTCTTCTCTGTCGCTCCAAGTGGTGTAGCCACAAGTTTAGTATCGGTGACAGTTGAATCACGTGATAAATCAAAAATTATTTATAAGGTGACAAAGTAAGTAACGACCTCGTAAATCATATTATACGCAGGATCATGAACTACGCATTCGGCGGGAATCGCGTGGCATCGAAGTTGAATATTTTCAATCGGTTTCACAGCTGCCCACCGATTTGTCATCTCATTATGGGGGATGAATTGGACAGAAGACGCAAAATAGTTGGGAGAGGCAACTTCTTCTACATCTCGCGAGTAAAGTTTTTTTTAACCGTCTATAAGATTTTTTTTTACCACTCGTTACTTTTGTTTACGAATTCCGAAATGTTCTTGGGAGTTCGGAAAATAATGTAATTCAATTATTATAATTGTATCACGCAATAGCAGGTGAGTTATAATATAGAAGATATCTTTTTAAAACCTTTTTCATGGAAATTGATATGCAAGACAAAAATGAAGATCTGTATGGGATAAAACTGCCTCTTTTTACTCGATAATGCATTGCATGAATTAGAAGAAATACAAGCTCGAAGAGGAACATCAGATACACCACTGCTCTTTCAACCAGCCCTTAGTATTAGAAAATAATAACTAAGTTGAAGCACATACATAAGAAAACCCTCTATTAAGAGATATTACGGGCCGTCTAAACTTCCACTGTATATTCTATGGGCATTTTATTATGAAACAGACACGCTTGTAAGAGGTTCCCGTCTGTATTACACGTAATATTGGTCCCTCGGTTTTTTTTAAGAGTAAGTGTCAGAAGTTGAAACGTCTCCCACCCAAAGAGCTGGGTGACTTACTGGTTTGTAACTCAAGCACCCTTGACAGTCTGCTAACGACGGGGCTCCCTCTTCTGTGAAGTATCTTTCTAGAAATATCCCAACTCATCTGTGAAAGGCGAAAATCTGCAGTTGCGCGTTCTACCTTCCAAAATTGAAGAAAATTGTCCTTGCTCCAGTGTTTATTCGTACAACATAGCAGCATCAAGGACAACTCCTTACGTTCTGATCTAACTATCGCTCTAAAAAAGTTATTTCCTGTTTTATTACGCATTCCTAAGCCAAATGAGAAGGATAAGACCTGCCTCAATCAGTCATTAATTATGATGGGTTAAGTTAAGATAATATGATCGGGAAAGCGGCAGATACAGCCAAAGAATAAATTACAAAATTATTTACTTTATACACACTTCATTGCAACGCATGTGCAAACAATCAAATATTTATAACTTAATACGACGTTCTCTTCAAAATAAAAAGCGTACTCTTCAAAATATAAAGCAATAATGAATCAAAATAAAATGTTTATTGCATTTATATTTATTCTGAAATAAGTGAGTACAAAAATACCTTTTTTTTGGGAAAAAAGAAAACAATTGCATATTCATATTTCAAAACTGTGAAGTGCAAATCTCCACCTAGATTAGGAATACAATAGCAGATAATATTCGGTAAAAGAAAATTCGGCCAAAATTTAATTGTCAAGTGGATTAAATACGCTAACTTAATGTCCGACATCCACTTTCTGTCTTACAAAATAATCGCAGTTATATTATATTCGACTGAATTACAAAAACCGGGGAGGTTAGTTGACAACAGTGAAGTGGTGTTCAGACTGACATTACGAAACCCCAAAAGGAGGAGGACGCTAAATTTTGGTCAGTTTTACGTTATCTAAATTACGAACACTTTCTTACATTTTATTCTTTAATCTATGGATTTTTTTCAATCGGTGTTCCACAAATGAAATACACGAATAAGAAAGTGAAAATAAAACCGAGGAAGATCTTCATTTCTTTAATTTAACAAAATTGGGGAAAATATTGTTTACTTACAAAAAATAACAAATTGTAACATGTAAATTATGCATATATTCCTCTCTAAAGGATTTCTACGTGTTCGACAAATTTCAATTAGTTTTTAATAATAGTTAGAATAGTAAAACATATTTTAGTAAAACCTAAAGGCTGATCCGAAGTTTCAATTTACATTTTTGGTGTGTTGCAGGTTGAAAGGTTTCTGAAAACGCTGATCTTACGCTTTCGATAATTTGTTCTCACACATTATTTTTAATTATTAGCAAAAGCAGTAAGAACTGTACGTATGTGACGTATAGGGCAAAACTATAATCGCATATTTTTCTTGAGCCACAACATCTCTACATATTTTTACTATGGATGTGAATTTGGAATAATGGAATAACAAGTGGGGTTGGCGTAAGTAGAAAACTAGCGATTTTCAACATATTTACTCTGCATGAGCGTTGTTACGATGTGTAATTAGTGAATTTTTAGATGTACATTTTACGCGCAGTATAGAAATTTACTATTACTCGGGTTTACGGAATGCTGCGAACACTGATCGCGTCCATCTATCCACTTCATCGTTCGCCGCCACCTTGCAGTTGAGCGTAAACAGAATCGCTCAAAAACCTTCGCGTGCGTACTCCGCTTCTCAATAAACGAGCCGGTGCTTACTAACAATCAGACACTTTAACGTCTTGTTTTGCCAAACACGCCCATTAAAATTGATTCGCTCTGCTTTTACGTTGCCAAACGTTGTTTCTGCTTTCCTTTCAGTCGGTTATCACATGTGGTTTTTCACGCGTCATTCCTACCATCGCTGATTTAGTGAGAACGATCAGCTTTGAATTACACTCACGTACGTGCGGGAGGCCATCGTAATACGGAATACGCGTCATAATAATAAAATTTAGCACTTATCATCTCGTGTAACAGTTGCGCGTATTTGCAAAACAAATTTCCATTCATAAGTTTGAGGATTTTATTGCATACACCGCGCATGATTCATGAAGTTATTGAATGAATCCCGTTGATGAGGATCACAAAGATTGGGACATGAATAAAAGCAATAGAAGAAACACTAGGTTAAACTGTTAGGCTTTATCTGGTCTTAATATTTGTAAACACCACATTAGTATTATTGGCGAAATAATCAAGTACCAAACGCAATGAAAAAATAACAATTTCATAGTAAACAGACCATTTCTCTTTTTCTATGAACGAGCATAGCTCTTTCTGTTATGGACTTTTCTCCATAAAACTCTTTTGTTCAACTTTTTGACCAATTACACATTAATGTGTGTAAACATAATTTCATGAAGTATAGCAGTTTATGTGAACTTAGGATTTGGCCTAGAACTGTGTTCGAAACGTTTCTTCATTCCCCTTCATGTCTTTCTTAAATAATTATATTTCTGTAGAAACTGCCCATCAAATGCATTAAAAAACAATTAATACTTGAATATCAAGCTCAGAATACTGGAAATCGCTTAATTAATGCAGTGTTAACCTTGAAATTCAATATTTAGGTGCCACTTTTATTTGCATACGATTCAATTTATTTCAACATTTTAGTGCGTATGGTTTCTAAAATGAGACAAGACTATAATCACTGTGAAAGAAGTAATAGAAAAATGGATTTATTTATACAACAGGCAGTGTAGTTAAGTGGTTAGAGCGAACGGATTATCTGACGTTGTTACATTCTCCTCGCTCCCTTTATTAGATACGGGCAGAAACTACCGGTCACGGAGCCATGGGATATCGCCCTCTTATTTATTCGCTCGAATGATATTTTTAACTCTAAATGATACCCATACACACAATAGAGATAGGATCTCGATTGGATAGGTAATGTGTGCAATGTTTGTTTTCATTTCCTGGGAGGTATTACTTTTCGACCATGTATTCCCACAGCTTCTTAATATGAGTTAACATACAAATAAACAAACACTACCACCCACTAGCACCCAATATACACCTACCAAGTGGATGAGAAACAATTAATAAAGCATAAATAACGATTTGGAACATTTTTAGACGAACAGAAATGTGGACTCCTTTCTGACAAAACGCCTACACGTATTAAAAGGCACGTAACATTTCTCGTAATATATTTTTATTAACTTTCTATAAAGAAATGCTACATAAATCCATAATCTATATTCGCAATTTTTTATATTTTCTGACTGCGTGTTATAGTAGATTAAACGTGTTTCATCCGCACCACATGCATTAGCAAGTCCTACAGTTTTTTTTTCTTGCAGCTACTATTTCTCCAATCCAATTCAACGAGGAGTGGGTTGGAACGTAAACCAGTCATGATAAAAAGATCGAAGGGAATATATTTATATTAATAGATAATATTTCATAATTTTTTAAAATAAGAAATGCTACTGACGGATTATACTACTCTAAGATATTGTAACGTATAAAACTCCGAGTCCAAATCGTTGTTCCTAGATGTTTTGCCTTTCGCACATGTTTCGCACAGATTTTCGCCAACCGGTGAACCACTTATCACTGTTAATCAGCGAGGAATTTTATTGTGATTCGTAGTATAAAATATGGACATTTGCGTTTTTCTTCTTCTTCTTCTTCTTCTTCTTCTTCTTCTTCATTATTATTATTATTATTATTATTATTATTATTATTATTATTATTATTAATGCAACAAGCTTTAAATTTATTGCAAACATTAAGCAACAAATATCACAAAAATCGTTAATATTTAAATAAGCTTTAATGATTACAATAAAGTAACTTTTTTGCATTAATTACACATCTTTTAAAGATTTTATGATTAAATGAAAATTTTCGAATTTAAAGTAATTAAATACGTATTAATAATTGTTCAATATTTAATACGTGCATTTCGCATTATCCTGGGTTCGATAAAGTTGTAGCTTTCCTTTAAAATCGCTTCAGTTTCTGTAGCTGTGTGACGAAGAAAAGCTCGGGCAGGCGGAGTTCGCTAGTTATGGTGAGGGAGTACGTCATGTTCCCCACATGTCTCTCATACCCCTCAAGCGTGGGAATGGAACTAGGCCCAGGCATGGGGGACACCGTTAGCTAATATGAGGCGAAATTGAATAATCAACCCAAAATGCCGAATGTATACATCATTTCGCATTAATAGTATAATATATTATCATTATTTTACACCAGCGTATTTATGTTTTTCAAAACCTCTGATCTGCGGGATTCGAAGTTTTGAAACTAATTATTTATAAAGAAATATATTATTAAATATTAATCTTATTCATTTATTAGCGGTCCATGAGGTTTAAGAGGTTGGCGACCGCGTCGTACAAGAGGACGCAATGTCGTCTTTTTCTAGGAACCTAGTAGCACCTCTCAATCCAACCTTCCTTTCCGCGCCTACTCTGTACGTGCTTGTCCGTCTGCTCCCGCTCCACTCTCGGAACTGGACCCCGCCCCCATAAGGGTTATTTCCGAGCGCAGATTCTTCGAGGCAATGCTCCGAGCACGGAGTATTTATATCCAACTGCCACCTGATGGTCACGCTTACCAAAATAGGCTGGGTAATACGCGTGCGAGACTCGGCACTGCGGACCCTTCGTTCGGTTAGCCACGCTTCGATAATGAACTGAAGTAACCGCGCTGTAGGATAAAACTAAACACAAGCCTTCGGTCAGTTACGGAAAAGAAGATATACGACAAGAAATGTTGGCAATAAAAACCTTTTTTCTTGATATCAGCTTGACCCGGCTGAGTACGGTCGGATCCGGTATTTACATGTTTCACTACAAGGATTTGAATATGTGCTCCGTCGAGATGTCTTCTAGAATATCACGAAAATGTGTGACCAGTACTTTTCAAATAAATTTTCTGTTAAAATATTTGTTAGCGATAATTTTAGATCAGGACTACTATTGTAAATCCACATAGCACCCAAATGACAATGAGGTGAAGGATATATTGTCTCTTATCTCGGTCTTAACGTAAAAAATATTCAGACCTTTTTCTAACCAAATCCGTTAATATATTATTTTATCAGTCATTCATTTTATATAACGTTTCGATCCTTATCGATATTTTCAGTACGTATATCTAAAAATATTTACAAAAATTGCTACAATCAAGTTTTAAAGTATGAAATAATACAATTTATCAAATCTCAAAAATAAAATAAAATAAAAATAATAAAATATGACATACCTCGGTCCCAAAATTTTAAAATGACATAGTTAAACTTTTAAAATGATTCAGTAGCATTTTATAAAAAAATGTCAATACTAAATGTCAATAGAAAAAGAAATTGGTCTATCGATATACCATGTTAAAATCACCTGGGCAATTGGTATGACACAAGTCGTTTTTTTTTTTAATAGTTCCAACTTCATCAGAGTTTACAAATTGAATCTGAATATACATTTTCAGTTAGTCATATATTCAAATGACTTTTTACCAATTGTCAATTTGTATGTAACATATACGTCATAAGTTGTAACATACGGAGAAGTACAATCTGCGAACGTTTTCTTGATTTCGAGAATTCCCACCCCACTTTTTTCTATTACAATGTATCTCAGTCGATCCATTGCAGCGCGCAGATGCACCCGTCCTCTAGACCCCTCCCTCCCAATTTGTTATGCCTCGCACCGCCTGGAAGCCACGTTGCCTCTCATCGGTCCTGAACAGGAGAGCCCTATTCGACCCCTCCCCCGTCGTAAATCCGTCTATCCGCGCCCTCCACCAACATGGGCCCATTTTCACAGAGAGAAGGGCATCGTCATACGACGAGAAATAACGCTTCACAAAGACACGCATTCGCACGGCAGCCGACAGCAGCAAGAACGCTCCGAGTTCCATACGCGCAAATTAATGCAATTTGTTACACGAAAGAGTTCATCTCGACTAAGTGCTCTTTTGCATAGAAAAAAACAAGAGAACGATCAGTAATCCAATAAGATGTTCTTGAATCGAGGTCAGGAAGAGAGAGGGACACAGCTGTACAATAATGTAACAAGAATAGTAGAATGTTCGAGAAATCGGTCCAAATGTCTGAGAAATCGATTTAAATGTCCGAGAAACCGATTGTCAAATAGAATGTCCGAGAAATCGATTTTCTTCTTGCTATACTGTGAACTAGGCATGTTTTGCCGTACGATGTTTCGGCAGTAATGAGCACGAGTCCACCGTGCCATACACTGTTACAGCAATTACAATCAAGCACGACTCGCACATATGGTGACATGTGAAGGTCGATCGCGTACTAGAGGCACCCGAGATTGTGTTAGCCAGGAACACGTCATCGGGCCTCGCCAACATCATCTCATCCAATGTTCATGTCTGGCCTTTGCAGAGTGACCTGTACGAGGAAATGCGACATTTCTGAACGTCGAAATGGCCTTCCATCATCGCTGCTGAGACCTACCCCCAGAGGCCACCAGTAACGCGTCTCCTATATGGGCCAAGGGCCACGTAAAGCACGCCCTCCGAGCAAATGCCGAAGGATCAGGTCAAGGGCACGGTAATGGGCCGAAATTATTTTCATAAGCCGCTGTCAGCAAATGAGAATGGTCTTCAATTAAATTACGATTGTAGTCAATCTAATGAGTCAGGCCAATTCAAATTAGGGCTTGAATGTCAAATGTAAATACATCCCAGTATTCAAAAAACCATTTTTTTAAATTATTACTCATTCGTCACTTTGGCTATACCATTTTTAATAATAAGTGTTTGATTTCTAGCGGACAATTCGCATCATACCCCGAACCAGGACCACCCAATCTCCCTGAGATCTCTTGAGCAAGCATTTTTCAGGCGAGGCCATCACTGTACTATACCCCGACCCTCCCCGTAAGTGCGAGGTCCCTATTACAATTAACCACGTTTGGAGCGCTATGTACAGAAAATAAGCGCGACCTTAAATAAATAATTTTTTAAAAAAATAAGCGCCAAACGCACGTTTTTTTTAAATACTCATTCAGGGGACCTGCAAACGACAACGCAACGCAACGCAACGCAACGCAACGCTCGTTTGACTCAGGCCCAAAAAGCCTTAACATAAATTGGCAACCGATTTTGTTTTAGTGTGAGAGTCATTACTAGGCCCGTATTGTATTGAAATGTCATTTTTTCTTTTCACCTTAGAACAATTTCGTTTAGTATAGAAATTAATTTTACCTTACGACAAAAGGAAATGATCCCTTTTAAAATATTTTTCTTGCATTTTTCGTCGATTTCGACTAATAACTCATTTTTTACCTTTTCCGGCATTTTTAATGCATTTTCGCTGATTTAATCGATTTTAATATCATTTTAATGGTACTTGTTTCAAATAATATTTACGAGACGCAATAAATGTTCTCCACGGAATACCTGAGTAGCCTATTCGATTTCTTCGATCAGAAATTATAATGTCAGCCGTTATATATAAAGTTCCTGTGGCGCCTATCAGCGCCATTGTCGGTTCAGCCGATTTCGGGAAAAATAAAGACGGATTTCCTGGTAAAGAACAGTACAAATCAAAAGTTTGCAATCTGTGTTCACTTGAACTAATAGAAGAAGTCTGGATTACATCAGTAACGTATCCAACAGCTTGAGCTGTTCACATACACTGGTTTTGATAACATTTTCGGCATTTTTATGTGCTTTTAGAGAAATTTTTGTTTTACGTTGAATAACGAACAATTAGAACATTTATACACAAATGCATTATTTTTACTAACACTGTCACTCGATATTAATTATGAACGCTTATCTTGGCTTCACGATATTGATGAACTATGGTTCTTCACACCCGAATAAAAATAAGAGTTCCGTTTGAATCCTTTCTCAAAATCTTAACCAACCATGATATATAACGCCGGGGTTCTCCCCCAGAGTATCCTCTTCAATGTGTAGATTACGTTAGCTTAGATATTTTAACTAGCAAAAATCTAAAAAAATCTGTACAGTGATTATACTAAACGATGCGTACCATCTCAAACAAATGTGTTAAATGGTTCATCAATTAAAATAAGTTTCAATGCCTTAAATGCCTATTTCAGCAACAAAGCGGGTTATGCCCATTTGTCCTTTAATGGCTTAATTTTCCGAATTTAATTCACATTTTCCGAATTTAATTCACTACAAGTCGCGTGTAGAGATCATAATCTCCGTACATTATGAATTTAAGTGAAAAAATACATAGATTTTTAATCATTGTGTGTTTACCATTCCTTTTAATACTTCAACCTCGTAAGTTTCTATTGAAGCAATAAAACCAAATACACGCGAACAATATATTTGTATGCCAATTGACTAAGAAATTAGAGCCTATTTTCAGATTTTACAACATATTTTAGGTACCTAAAATACGGTCTACAACGCATCTCGCCCTGCGTGGACCGAGGGAAAAACCGCCCACCGTATTAGAACACTGGTTGTGGTTCTTTGTCTCATCATGGCTAAATTCGGCCACGCCACGCCCGCGTGGTGCCAGCGCGGCGGTCCGGCCACCGTCCTCGACGTCGCTCGCGCGTCAGCGGCGTCCTCGCGCCCTCATCCTCCCCTCCCCCTCCCCCACGCGGTTATCAAGCGACCCACTTCCGCGGGGGACGCGTTCAGCAAAACAGAGCGCATCGCAACATCGGCCACTCATTCATTCACGCGCGGGCCGGATTCACAGATTCACAGGATGCACGGGGTGCTGTCAAAAATGGTTATCTCATTGGTTCAAATTAGGGATGGGGAATGCTCGATGTCGATGTTTTCAAAACATCGATGTTTTTACAGATACATTGATGTTTTAAACATCGATATATTAGACGATGTTTTTTTAACATTAATGTTCTAAACATCTATTATTACAGACAATATTTTTCTAATATCGATGTCTAATGCTGGATGTTCTAACATTATCAGTGTTTCATTTGAGAATGAAATATTCTCAGGATCATAATTTTGTAAAAGTTAAAATACATAATAACTGATGGTACCACTGTCAGTTTTTGACACTGTTTGCACTACCTTCATTGAGGAGGCGATTGCTGGACTGCGATTACTCCGGTGCTCCCCTAGTATTTCCTACGTCTTTCCTGGTATTTCGCAATCCTCCTTCGGCGAACTGAGAATTGACTTTTTGAGATGACCCTGAGCGTACAGGCTTTCAGGCTCAGTTTTGCCCATTATTATGGTTTTTGGTCGCTGCATCGATATTTTAATTTTGGATATCGTTGTTCTGTGACATCGATGTCGCATCACTAGTTCAAACTAAACACCGTATATTTTAACAATCAAATATCTTGGCCTGGACTTGAACACGCATCTGAACTGGCATCAGTACGTATTCACATGGAAAGTCAAATAGGCAAATGTAAAAAATTCACTCATTTACGACTTAATGATTTTTACGATTCATAATTTTTCTCACACATTGGTATCTTTGTACTCCACGTCTCCTCAATCTGGATAAAAGCTGTCGAAACACTTAAAAATAAAATTTGATTTAAAATACTATAAAATGAAATAAAAATACTATAAAATTGAATATTTGAAATAAAAATACTATAAAATTGATTTCGAAGAAGAATCACTGAAAACTCATAATTTACAGCAAAAAAACAATACACAAAGAACTCAATCTAGAAATTATCAATTAACCAATACCTAAAAAGCTATCATCTTGTCTCATATCAACAAAAATATTACTCTGTACATCATTAACCACACATTCTGGAAATGAATATTTTCTCCAACAAAAAACACGAAAAAAAGCAGATCCCACAGCACATTCCTACTTTCCACAATAAACAAATTAAGACACTAAAAATGTTTTGTTGTTTTCTCCTTAGTTTTCTTTTCAAATTGAATTGCTTTTTAATGTATAGATTTTATGAACTGTTTACTAATTTTAATGCAGGCACTTCTAGGACAGGCACATGTCTTCCAATGCAGGAACGAGGAGAGGAAGGTGCAGTCGGTACGCCTAATGCCTCCCGTCATTTTATTATAATTATAACTTTTATTTAAATCATTTAATTCTTTTTGGTTATTTAAGGTCGCATTAACATCTAGGTCATTAGCGACCACTATTGGCATTAACGTTATGGTAACTATGAAGGTGAAACGAAATGGTGATGATAAGGACGAACACAAATACAACCACGTCCGAGGCGAGACTCGAATCCGCGACCCTTCAGTCCGAGATCACTACGACACTACTGCCTTAGCGATCTCGGCCACCGGGCGGACATTTAATTTGTACTGTATCTTTTCTTCTTCAATTTTGCAAGTTTGTGTATTTTCAGAATTAAACGTCGCGCGCGGGTCACAGTGCGGTTTACGTCACGTTCTGAGACAGCGAAAGCGGACCGTTGCGATCAGTTCAATGCCGAAGAATATATTAAATTTTATCTAAATATATCAGTATAATCCATTCTAATGAATAGTTATCTATTCACATAAATGTCTGTAGAAATTTTTATAAGAGCACACACACACACTGCATTTTAATCGTGTTAAGTTCCACCTCCCTTAGTTGTTCGACACCAAGCTTTACAGTGATACCAAATTTCGCCAAGAATATCCCGAATGATACGGATATAGATCAATAATTTCGATTCGCCCAAACGCTCGAAAGCGAAACAATTTTTTTGACATTTCTATCACAATCCTTCATCAATTCCTCAATCTTTGCTCGTGTTCACCTTTATATTTATTTTCATTTTCCCGGCTCACGAATGTCATTGTTAGAACATTCAGAAATTCTAACAAGTGCACATGAACGAATAAGGATCGCTGCTGAAAGTTGTGTTAAGATAACCAATTATTTCATCTTATCTCAACTTAATGTTGAGATAAGATGAAATAATTGGTTGAAAAATATTTAACATGCGGTATATTCTAAAAAATAATTTCATTATAAAAAGTTAATTTATTTATATATAAAAATATATGAATAGACAAACCTGTTAAACCTGTTAAAAACTGTTACCTAACATTGAAGCTCAGGAGAACAAGCAGTCGAGCTTTCTCTAAGAAATGTAGCTTTGAAAATCGCATCAAAAAGTTCTTTATATCCCTTCTTTCACAAAAGTACAAAAGATGGTGATTTATCCTGTCAAACAGCACATTTCCAAGCATGAAGTTTCAGTTTTGCTTAAATACACCTCTGAGGTCAACAGATAGAATTAACGAACTTACCTCGCGTAAAGATCTAACAACATTTTCCTGTCCCCTCCAATCACCAAGTGATGACGAATTAATGGATATTCAAACTTACTTTACGACGTGTCGCATTTGGAGGACCAAAGGAACCTTTCGTCACTGGTACTAATATCAGTCAGGAGTTACAAACGAAGCTGAACTCTTCAGATCTTCAGCCGAACGTTGTCATTCAAATGAATGTCAAGACTTCACCTGTAAACTAACGTATTCAGAAGCCTTCACCACTTAATTATTCGCTATTCATAATTGGGTTTTCCTGAAACTACTCTGTTGAGAAAGGACATAATTTGAGACTTCTTAATCTATTATATCTATTTTTATAGAAACATGGATGTTTTGAAAACATCACCATCGATGTCGCAGCTGCGAGGCGCGTCGATTGCGCATCGGTCTTCCAAAAACATTAGCTTTCATACATGGATGTTTAAAACATTAATATTCTTATAGAAAATCGATGTTTGATCGCTATCGATGACGTATAGCTGCGGGGCACGGCGATTGCGCATCGGTGTTCAAATAATAACGGCTTAAATCGATGTTTAAAACATCGGCATCGATGTTGCATTCGTAGCTGCGGTGCGCGGCGGCCGAGTGGGACGTGTGAGCGGGGCGGGGCGGAGCGGGTGAGACGGGGCGCAGTAGAGCGCAGCTAGAGATGGCAAAAAAACATCGATGTTTTCCACTAGAAACATCGATATATTAACATCGATATTTTGCTTTCGATATTTTCTTCACATCGATATTTTGTTGCAAAAACATCGACGTTTTATAATTTTTAATTTTTTTAATCAAAGGGTTTTAAGCACGTTGTAGAGTAGCAGCAATTCACAGCAATATCATTGTTTTGCGTCAATCTCTTTATCACGCTGCACATTTCGCCTGTGCAATCCGAGGGAATTTTGGGTGGTTTTGCTTCGATAGTGAATGAATGGAAGTGACTAAAGGGTAAAGTAGGGAATTATAGTTAATTTTATTCTTTACATTCGATAATAATTGTTACTAACATATTACTAACACGCTGGGAACCAAACAATAAAATGTTTACGTACTGTAATTAAAAATAGACAGGAAAATAGCATGTTTATTAGTCTAATTAAAACGTCGATGTTTTAAATATCGATGTTTTATCGTCGATATCAAAACCCTTCAGCGATGTATCGAAACACCGATGTATCGATATTCTGGTAAAATTTGCTATCACTAGGCGTAGCGGGGTGTAGCTAGGTGCGGCGGTGGGGCGCGGCCGCGCACGACGGGGCGCGGCGGGGGAGGGAGCGGCGGGGAGGTCGGGGGCGCGGCGGGGCCCGGAAGGAGAGGCACCCTGCCATTGTGCTTTAGCGCCGGCGATAAGGTCGCCACCGCCACCGTCTCCGCTTCCCGTCGCGCCGCTATCTGCTTGTTTACTACACGGCTCGTTCGCGCCTCCCCGCCGCGCGACGCCGCCGCCGCCGTAAACACTCGGGCGGGATTTTAGGCCTCGCCCGGCGATGCCACCGGCCGACCGGCCCGTGCGTGTGTCACGCCCGCCCCGCTCCGCCGCGCCCCGCTTGGAATCAGTGATGCGACATCGACAACAAAACATCGATGTTCAAAATTAAAGTATCGATGTTCATGATACATCGACCAAAAACCATGACTGTTTTTAAACATCGATGTTTTATACCAAAACTGGTTTAATAAGCTCTAACATCAAATTCATGCGCAACAAAATTTCATTTGACAGTGGCCATGTGTATTAATTTATAATTAAAATTTAACTGAAAAAGTTATTCAGCGCCTGTATGTGCGAAGTAGGAAAGACCAAGGAAATAGCAGGCCATCAGGATCATCTTGGGTGAGGGATAGTCTGCTCGATGAAGGTAGTCAAACCGGGTTCGTTTGGTTCCAACACACAAACTGACAGTGATATCATTAGTTATTATTTCATATTTTAACTTTTACAAAGTTGTGATTGTGGGACTTATTCATCATATCAAAATATTAAATAATATTTATATTTATTAAATCAATTTTAAAAATAAGTATTTTTGTCCTATTGGATTATTTTTTAAGAGTACTTTTTTACGTTTGAAAGCATCGATAGCGATCGTACAAACTTGGGAACTCTATGACTACCAAACAATCATTATAGAATATCTTCGTGGTGCTACATGTCTTCGACAACCAAAATCTCTCTAAATTGTGATTGAAGACCAAGAAACACGATCTCAGTGATACTTTCTATACCTAGAGATATTATCTGTGCTCACCCGCACTTGTCGCAACATTTATGCCAAGCAGACATATGACCGCGTTTTCGTGGTGAAGCACCTCGCATCTTCAGCACGCAATTCTCAATACGTGTACGAACAAAAAATACACCATTTTTTTTTTCAAATAAAAACTACTTTTGAAACTTTATTAAATGCTTTTTGCAAAAAAATTCAATAAAAGTGATGTAAAAATAAAAAGTTTCGCAAAATTTGTAAAAATATGTAACGAAGAATGGTGATATTTTATTAGACTTGTCCTGATTTGATAACACCACAGTTCTGAGACCAGAACTTAGTAAGACAAAATTACGTAAAAATCGAAATTATGTAAAATTTCGGAAAATTAATTCTTCAACAAATTCCATGAATTTTCCATGACTTTTCCAGAGCAATGAAATTCCGCTAATTTTTTCCGGTGTTCCAATGTATTCCAGAAAGTAGCCATCCTGTTTTACTTAACCCTTTCAATCCAAAATTATTTATTATGAAGAAACAAAATATTTAAGGCGTAAAATCCGATAAAGGAGAACATCAAAAGACAAAAATTAGAGTCACAAAATAGTGGTCAGAGAAATGCATAGAAATAGCTGTTATTGGTTAAAATGATATTCAGGCGGTACAATCAGACCAAGAAAGTGATGTAGCCATACGGCTACAAGGGGACTGAAAGGGTTAATGGGCCTCATGGCCGCGTGGACGCGGTAAAGCGATCGGCCTGCGGATCAATCGCGGCACGACACATCAGTACATAGCTGCACTGAGCTATCTCGCCTCTTCGAACGGTTGACTCGGTTGTCACACGAGCGATTACTTTTGTGCCAAATCATTTTGCGAAATCATTTCCAGAAATTGGAACTACTCGTAAGTTAATTCGCGAGCGAGACTTGCCCTGGCTGTCCTTCGGATGAAACACCTACTACGTGCGACTGTCTATCTTCAGTTCAACTTATCAACAATACATCTATTCTAATACAAATCCATTTCGAACATGGAATCTATTGAATATAAACTAGAAATTACACATGACAAATTACAAATGACAAATCACAAATGACAAACTCAAACTAGATGAGATTCTTACATAAATTTCTTACTTCATACAGTAAAAACCTGTCAAAATTAATTATAAGTTATCCCCTTCCTCTTGAGCTAATACCCCAGTCTCAACTAAAATAATATTCGTACCGTTCCGTTTGCTTACATGCGTTCTGTTCGGTAGCTAGCAAGTGAGTGAGCACTCAAATATTTCTACAGAACCACGGCTTCCAATGCCATCTCCACACCTCCTGCAAGTAATGTCCTCGGGGTCGTGTTTCCCAAATGAATAGCGCTCTGACATCAAGCCCAACAGCAAGCATTATAACTTGTTTATTTGTCGTCCTAACAACGTATTTCCTTGGTTCCTACCGTCTTATCTCAATACCTTCTAATACCTAGTAATTGAAGGTATTGCTTATCTGCGTGCATTCACTTTGTATTTCTAACGCTCAATGCCCTTTTTCCTCTTCAAAATAAACCCCCGGAGTTTTCTGGCATACATATTTCAACGTTTCATCACTAAAATGAACAAATTTTTATAAACAAACAATTTAAAAAATCGAAGTTTAATGTTATTTAAAATTAATTAAATTACTGAACACGATTAGAAGAATTTTTTCTGCCCGTTCAGTCGTGTCAGATTCAGTGAGGAGCTGAAAATATGCGACATCTGATGTGCCTTTGCTTTGGGTTCCACAGCGAAACTCGAAAGGCAGCGAAAAAAACGCGTCCAACCTAAATCCCCCGGGGATTAAACGCTGCCAATCCTCTGCCGCGCAATCTCCAACAGTGCTACGCTAGCCAATACGTACTATGCTAGCCAATACGTGAAGCGAAACTTCCGCTGCGGACATTCAGCCTAGCCTGCGGACCTTCCGCGTCGGGCTGTGGGAGCCAATCGTACCGCGCCGCGTCATTTGTACCCTAAGATAAATATACGAGTGGATGACACTTCAGCAAGGTTTGATTGATTGATTACTGATTCCGGGCACGTCAACAACTTAGGACATTAGTCCCGTAAGTGCATTGCATGTTTTTACAACGGAAGGTGGCGGTGATCTTCCCCGGCTGGATAGTGAGATCCGGCGCCGATCTACCAGTCGGCTAGCGGGGTACTCCCCAGCCAGGTATCTCCCGCCAGCGGGGCACCGCCCCAGCCGGGACAAGCTCTCAGCTCCCGACCAGCCTCCCGGCATGTGTAGTAGTGTAGCGCATGTAAGTTTAAAGGGTGAGGATAGGACAAGGAAGAGGAAGGAAAGATCACGCGCGGTCAGTGGCCCGTATTTTAAAATACTGCTCCGGCATTCGCCTGGTGCGGATCGGAGATACCACGGAAAACCACCGATCAGAGCAGCTGTCCGCTAGAACCTCCTCCAGATAGCGACTAAATTCCACCTAGCTAACTTGTGTCGAAAATCCTGCCACCGTCGGGATTCGAATCAAGGACTTCCCAGTCAGAGGCCCTGCAAGTAAGATTGGAAAATTTTCGATCTCCTTATCTCATTAAATCTTTTAATCTGCGCGCTATAACCCGGGTACTTATTTGGCTCAATTATCTCTAACAGCCCCACCCACTCCGTCCCACGTCGTCTGGTAACACAATACCAGTTCGATGCATTACGGATTGCATTGAACTATTTGCAAACAGCGTCACATTTTAGGGAAACATTTTGCATCGCAACGATAGCATGTTTTTTTCGACCTGCTGTGCGAAATTTGGGAGCACTTACTGCAGTAGTTCAAAAGTTTTTCTACTGACTCAACTTAATTGTGTTACTTAACACATGCACTAAGTTTTATATTAAGAAGAGATGAAACAAAATAGAGGTAAATTTACAGAGCGATTTAACAACATAACCCCGTGCCACTCAACGTTTACGTTATTTAGAATACTTATAGAATACTTTTTCTTCATAGAAAGGTGTATGCCTGTATGTATTATGTCTTAAAAGACTACAATTGAGATTCAGCGATGTATAGATGCCACACACGGAATCATTTTAAGATACGAAACCACGGGTCAGTAGTGAGCAGTTTTAATAGAAGTACCAAAAATAATAGGTCAGGCAGTATGGTCATAATACGTCGCTTTTTCAAATGTCTCAATAGTTTTCTCGAAAAGAAAACATTTTGAATGAGTATTGTAAAATAAATCGACACGAATCACTATTATAACATATTTTAATTATTTCTTTATTTTCTGATTTTTTCTTGTAAGTGCATCACAATTTCGGCATTCATTCAGAATCGAAAGATGAATGTTTGAGAATTATCCATCTCTATCTATATTCAGTTAGGTCAAGTAAACTAGTCAGTCGCATTTCTAAACACAAATCACAACTGCTTATCATATTTTTCTAACAATTTCACTTTATTGTCTTCTTTTACTTTTTGAGTTTCATTATAGAGAAATTATTAATGGCAAACCGTTGTAGATACTCATAATCATTTGACCTTCGTAACTTTTTGTTAAAGCCTTCATAATCTAGAATTTATTGAATGACTTAAACAGGACAGTTCTGCGAATTGTATGACGGAATGTTCCTCAAAGCGATTTTCTTGTGGGAGACGTCAGTGGCGGCTCGTGCTTAGGTTGCACGGTTTCACAATACCCAGATAATCGAAAATATTCATATAATATGCTAGGAAAATACACTTTCCTATTAATATCATTCAGTATTCAAGATAATGCAGCAATATCGAAGTATATGAAATTATTTTGAAATCAAACCGTGCTCAACTCTCTCTCACTCTCTCACTCACTCACTCACTCACTCACTCACTCACTCACTCACTCACTCACTCACTCACTCACTCACTCACTCACTCACTCACTCACTCACTCACTCACTCACTCACTCACTCACTCACTCACTCTCTCTCTCTCTCTCTCTCTCTCTCTCTCTCTTTCTCTTTCTCGTCTGGTGCTCTCCCAGACAGTCACCCTCTTAACATCTTTTACCGCTATACTCGTTGGCCCTATTTACTCTTTGGCTTCAGCATTACGGCCCAGGTATTTGCACATCTACTCTATATACTCTCAGCACAGCAACCAGCCACTGCCTTTCAGCACAGAAGAGAGGGGGTCTGGCCGCAAGGCGCCCAAAGGGAATACCAATTTTCTGAATTTTGCATGTAATTGAAGGCACATAAATTCAGTCAATTATTGACGGTATTGAATGCATTATTGAAGTTTGAATTTACTTTCGGAGAATGTATTTTCATTTGAAGTTAGATTTGTTGATCCAAAATGCGCATTTCATTAGTTCTCTGTCTAATGTTGGCCGTTCTGGAAGAAGTTCCCTCTTTCTGTCACTGTTCTTTTACACGGGGCTGGATGTCACCGCGAGCGTTGTGAATAGTTGCGAATGAGTGAGGGGAAGATCTGCAGAGATATTTATTGGACAAATTGTTTGTAGTTGTTGATGTTGTCGACAAATCATATTTTTCAAGTAAGAATCTGTACCGATTTGAGAGAGAATAAATTCTTGATTTCATCACCTCTAGTAGCGGCAATAATAACTAAGGGAATTAGTGTAAATCGTGACCAAACAGTGCTTGTTGCAAAGTGCTAGAGTGCGATCACCGTATTTTCGAAACATAGTTCGTTTTTGTTTGGAAGAAATTTCATTACCGGCAATTGTCTCAACGTAGAACTAAAACGAACACTCGAGTGCCCATTGGAAATCGAACCCTAAAACATTTGCGAGGGAAAAAAACAAGTCTCACTCGCACCTACGCAAAATATTTGTATTTGATGTTTGAATATAGACTTTTATGAAACTTAGTTTTAATTAATTTACGTGAATTGCTTAGTTTTCTAATACATTAGTGTTCTGAAGCTTTGAAATTATATTCTCGTTATTCGATGGAGCTGCAATTTCCTGATTGTTGGGGCACCAGCCGACACTAGGAGAAATCAAAATTGGTAACGAGTGTCCGAAGAATCTCTAGCAAAAAATCAAGCAGATGAGATCAGATGGGAATAGTTATTTACGTACCTAATAAACAAAGTGAGTCTTTGACGTACGAATGAAACTTTAACGAACAAGGTGACGATAGAAAGCGAGTCCGGAATTTTGAAATGAGTACGCCAAAGGCAACTCATTTCAAGGATTTTCGAACGAGTTGTGTACAATCGTTTTTACTACGAATTCGTTGAAACTTACATGTACTCTTGGAATCATTCACAACATGCGAGGCGGCAGCTATATTGATTCACGGTACTCCAGTGTTTTGTTAACTATGCAGTATTTAGTTGCAGGCCCGGATTAAATACTGACCACACAAAGCGGTCACTCTGGAGACCTCGAAAATTCCATAAAAAACGCAAAAGAAGCACGGAAAATAGATGGACACAAAACAGAAAGGAAGGGATGGGAAAGTAAAGTAAAAGGCTTTCCAATGCCGCATTTTTTCATTCGTTCCCGAAATCGATAAAATCCTACACCAGAGTGTGGCCCACAAATATTTCTTGCTTGCATCGAGAACGCGCTCGAGAAAAAGACTTGATATTGTCGGAGCCAGTAACCCCCTGCGAGCCTATTCAGGAAGTGAATCTGTCCGTCTCGTTGACAGGAGTCGAATGAACTATTGATCAATGCTGTTGGTGCAATAAACCCCCTGAGAAGTTTTAGTTGCTTAAAATACCTCAAATATAGAGAGTTTTTCGAGAAATCTCTTAGTCCTAGGAAGGATCTGGAAAAATGTGTTACCAGTTCTTCATCAGGCATCGATGGACAGCCACATTGCTCACTCACAATAGCGGTCCGAAAGAAATTCTGTATAACCGTGAGTAACGGAAGGACAGACCCCCATTACTAAAAGTAGGAGTTCTAGACGGAAAAGAAGAGTAGTAGATTGATGTATAAAAATATCTTTCAGATGTTTCAGATTACAAAATATTTTATAAATTAAAACATATAAATTCGAATAAATAGATTTAACAGTTATTATTAGAACCAGGGACTTCAAGCATTTATTTTATCCAAAATAGACGGTCCATAAGGCATTTATTTTGGCCAAAGGAGGTGTGCAGAAAATCATACAAAACCATGAAAAATCCCGTTTAAAAGGAATTATGGAAAATATGATAATTAAAATTATTCTCATTTTTATTCTAACTCTAAAATTTACATTAGCACTCACGTATAAGGGAATTATCTACTTTCTAATATTGATTCTACATGACCACTCGGTATGACTAATTTTTTTTTATTCGCGACGCTGCATCATTGAAATGTTATTGTAGACTCGGTATTGAATCTTGAATGCGCATCAATGAAAAAGAAATTATATTTTTCGTTGCTCGTACTTGTGTAATCACCAGCAATGAGAAGGATATACTCTCATATAAATGAAATCTTCTCAAAAGGGTTCAGAGGCCATACTCCAATAGTTGGATGCGATTCCTCATCAGCGAATATCTCTCCTGGATAATTTACTTTTTTCATTTAGATTCTTAACACTACCTTACCCTGGAGTCTCAGCATGCACAAAAAGACAAAACACGACAGTGCCTTCGCGTTGTCCAGGAATCCATGCAAATTTCCAGCTTCATCGAGATCGGTGCGAGAAGGGGGAAAATGCAAAATAATGACGAAAAAGGCAAAATACCACAATAGGCAATTCCTTTATACAATACACATCACACAATCACAATAATAAAAAATGCATTTTGACAAACTTTCTCTAGTTATCATCATTAATAAATTCAATTTGACATTTTTTTTTTTTTTTTTTGCCCTTGAATATTGACGTCCCCTCCGTAAAATCTTTTCCGCCCCGCGCGATCTTCGCAGCGGTCTCGTGTCCAGCGCACTTCCGCGAGCGAGCGCGCGCGCGAGGGGCCCCGGGCGGGAGGAGGGCGCGAGGGCGCTTATCAGGCGGCGCGCGGCCGCCTCCGCGAGGAAATTAGGCTAGCCGCTGACGTCACGGTGGACGGCGGCTGGTGACCCGGCGGAGGGATTATCGGCGGCGGCCGTGCTGACACCGCGCGCCGCGCCGCCCGCTCCAAGCGAAGGAAGCGGGGGCGGAGGCAGCAGAGGTGGAGGACGAGAAGAGGAAGATGAGGATGAGGAGAGGAGGAGAGGAGGAGGTGGAGCAAGAAGAGGAGAAAGGTCGAGGAGAAGAGGAAGACCAGAAGGAGGAGACAAAGGGGAAGAGAGGAAGAACAGGACGAGAAGAGGAAGACGATGATGAAGAGAAGAGGAGAGGAGGAAGTCGAAGTAGAGGAGGAAGGTGTAGCAAGAGGAGGAGAAGAGGAAGACCAGGGGGAGGAGACAAAAGGGAAAAGAGGAAGAAGAGGAGGACGATGAGGAAGAGAAGAGGAGAGGTGGTGGAGCAACAGGAAGAGAAAGGTCGAGGAGGAGAAGAGGAAGACCAGGAGGAGACAAAGGGGAAAAGAGGAAGAAGAGGACGAGAAGAGGAAGACGATGATGAAGAGGAGAGGAGGAGAGGAGGAAGTGGAGCAAGAGGAGGACAAAGGTCAAGGAGGAGAAGAGGAAGAGCAGCAGGAGGAAACAAAGGGGAGGAGAGGAAGAAGAGGATGAGGTGGAGAAACAGGAGAAGAGGGAGACGAGAATACAAAGGCGAGGAGAAGAGGAAGAGAAGACGAAGATGAGAAGAGAAAATGGAGAAGGGGAGGTCGGAGAGAAGAGGAAGACAAAGAGAACAAGAAGATGATGAGCAAGCGGAAGTAAAGGTAGGGGCAGATACTGTGGATAATACAGAGGTTAATGCGGAGATAAGTGAAAATAGACGTGCGGCGGAGGCGGAGGTGAAGGAGTGGCAGGAGGAGGCAACGACACGCAGATACATAAGTGGAGATGAAAGTACCGGCGCGTAGCGCCGGCGAGGGCACAGTTGACCTACGTAGAAGTGAAGTCGGTGCCGGAGGTGAATTAATTAGTGATCCAGGGCACGTCAACTGCTCACTGCTCAGGGCATTAGTCTCGTGAGTGTAGGGCATGTTTCAACGCAAGAGATGGTGTTGATCTCCTCCCGCTCCTTGGCCAGATCCGCTGCCAATCTACGTCAGCTTGCAGGGATTTTCCCCAACCAGGTACTATCTCCCACCAGCATGGCTCTGCTTTTGATTGACTGATTGATTTTTTCGTGTTTCCGGGCTAGTCAACTGCTTTGGTCATTAGTCCCGTAAGTGTGGTGCATTTTTTCTCGGGAGATGGTGGTGATCTCCCTCCGCTGGATGGCGAGATCCGCCGCCGACCTACCGTCGGCTAGTGGGGTTTCCCCCTGACCAGGTCTCTCCCATCAGCGGGGCACATCCCCAACCGAGACAAGTTCTAAGCTCCCGATCGTTCTCCCGGAATATGTGGTAATGTAGTACATGCTAGTGTATGTGTGTGTGTGTGTAAGGGGAGAGGAAAGGACAAGGAAGAGGAAGGAAAGATCGCGCGCGGTACGTGGCCCGTTTCTTAGGGTACTGCTCCGGCATTAGCCTGGTGGTGATCGGAGAAACCGCGGAAAACTACCGATCAGAGCAGCCGGCCGCTAGAATTCTCCTCCAGAGAGCGACTGAAATCGACCTATCTGAAAAGCTAGTGTCGAAAACATGGCATTGCCCCAACTGGGACAAGCTCTAAGCTCCCGACTTGTCTCCCGACATGTGTTGTTGTGTAGTGCATGTAAGTGTGTGTGTAAGTAAACGATGAAGATAGAACACGGAGAAGGAAATAAAGATCGCGCTGGTCCTTGGCCCGTTTGTGAGAGAACTGCTCCGGCATTTGTCTGGTATTAATCGAAAAAATAACAGAAAGCTACAAACAGGAAGCTAGTGAGAAAGGCTTCTCACGTCATGCAAATAATAACTGCGTAGTTCTCGAATTCCATAGCAGTCTACTACATCTCATTGATATGCCGTGTATCCGAGACAAGAGGCGCCCCTAATAGATTTGATAAGACATTTCTGTACTTGGAAAATCCGATGCAGTTAATGAACTATGGCGGTAGGAAATATTAAAAGAAATTTTCCATTCTAATTTTATAAAATTTTGCATTTTACTTACAAAGTAGATATTTCCTTCGGATAAACACTATATCAGTAACCTCACTGATTTAGACTCCACATTAACAGAAGCTTCTGAATATTTTGGAGTAAGAGAAATCACCGCTAAACCGTGCAATAAGGAACCGTCCGACAGCAAATTGGTACATGAAATATTTCTTCTTAACAATTTTCAGATCGCCCCTGTGCACATTTTTTTCTCTAGAAATGACCTCTGAATAAGATATAATTTAATAATAAATGAATGTGTGCACATGAAAGGTAGCTTAAGCGCGAATAGCCGAAGTGCCAGTAGGACTATAAGGGTATCAGAATTTATAGGTATAAGGGTACTATAACGGTTTTAGAATTTTTATTAGACGAGTCATTTAGGTTTGGGTTTTCCTGACATTCCGAGTATAAATCTACGTCAAGGAACACACAGCTTTACTTTACTTCCTAAAGAATACGTACAAAGGATTTTTTCGTCATGAAAATCAATAACTTTACTCTCTAAAAATCAATTACATTCTACTTCAGAACTATTTTTAGAGCTTGGAAGAAAATTGGCCTGGGCCCATTGAATAACCGCGGATCTGCGATCTCCGAGGCGAGTAGCCTACATAGCGGCGAGCGATAAGCCGCGGTCGCAGCCCCCTGGAGCTGAGGTCGGGCGATAGCAAAGGCGCATAGCCTCCACAGCCGCACCGCCACGGACGACGCAAAAATCCACAATCTGACCACGTAGTGTATTGGAGGAAGTCATTTTCAACATTAAGGGAGGACCAAGAAATATACACTTTTCGGCATTCAGAGACCCACAAAATGAGTTGTTTATTCTGGAAAAAACTTTTTCGCTTGAGCACTACAATACTTTCTCTTTACTACGTAAAGGGAAAGTAAAAGAAATCTCCGTGAAATCCCCTTTCCGCGGGTCCGTCACCGCCGCCGCATACTCTCTGTCGGTTTACGTCATCGGTCATTGCTCCTCGCTGCTCAGACGTCGTCTCGCGAACTCCAATTGGACGATGCCGTGAAAACCCTTGTTTCCGGCGATGGGTTCTCGGAACGCAGATGAGTGAGCGAATTGTTTTCAGTGCTCAGAATGGAGAGGGCAGACGACGCGATATCGAATTGTAGGATTTGATTGATTGATTATGTTTTGTTTCCGGTGGTGCCAACTGGTTCGGCAATTAGTCCCGTCACATATATTCCTTGAGGAGATTCAACCGCTGGAACGTGAGTTCTGGCCTCGACATACACATAGTCTTGCGGGGTTTCCCTCTCGAGGTATCTCTCACAACGGGACTCCACCTCCGGGCCAGGGCAAACTAAACTCCCGACACCTGTGGTAGAGTAGAGCACGTAAGTGCGGTATGTAAGTAAGGTGTGAGGATAGTACATGAAAGAAGTAAAGATCGCGCGCGGTCCGTGGCCAGTTCGTTAGAGTACTACTCAGGGATTTACCTGATTTTGCATGGACAAACCACGAAAAAACCACTCATCAGAGCAGAGAGCCCCTAGAATTCTTCTCTAGGCAGTAGCCGAATTCCACCAAGCTAGTACAGTCGACTCCGGTTATAGTGAACTCGGTTATAGTGAACTAAAGTCATTGGTCCCGTTTCACTTACATTACAAATAAGCATAAAAAGATTCGGTTTTAGTGAATCTAAACCTCGGTTAAAGGAAACACAACGACCTGGAAATGAATTCTCTCCTAGACAAAATTGTATCGTCTCCTTGCCATAAATTCCAACATTAGACAACATGAAAAAAATATCGGCCATAGGACATAGTCGAAGAAGTCTCCCCTGAGGTGAATGTGGCGGACCCAGAATGGGGACCTCACTGATGACCTCATGCTACTCAGTTTCACTAAAAAAAGGACGTGTCTTGCGTGGGTTACAACTGGCGGCGGCGACACGCAATTGCCTTGCTTCAGTTTCAAGCTTGATGTTATTTGATATTCCGCGGGACAAAGTGTGTTGTTCTGCGTTCTACGTAGCGTGCGACTGCCACTGCACCACAGCCTGGCGATACCCGCCTTGCCGCATGGAAAAGCGATCGGTTTCATTAGCCGCTTGCGCCATCCCGCTACCGAAAGGATCTCGTATGTTATTAGGTGAGTAAAAGGACCTTTGGAGAGTGGGACTTCCAACCGTGCAAAAAGCATTGAAGGGTATCAAGCATTGAAGGGGATTAAGGTACTTAGAGGCGGAGGGCAATGCAGAACCAAGAATGGAGAGAGCACGAGCTCTGCAGAAGGACCCAGAGAAATTTCTAATGAAAATGTACAAAAAAAGCAATTGAAAATAATTGATTTTTTATGGACAAACAAAGATGTTAAAATATTCAGTTCGTGTTGTTAAAGTGTTTTGCTGAATCTCGCTATTAATAAAATAATATTAATTATTAATATTAATAATTCTGGAGAAATTCTATTTAATTTTGAAATCTTCGAACATAAAGAACAGCTGATATAGTGAATCAAAAATGTTAGTCCCCAGAAGTTCACTACAACCGGAGTCGACTGTATTTAACTAGTGCCAAAAATCCGTTTCACTGGGACACGAACCCTAGGACATCCCAGTCAAGAGTGAAATGTTCGAGACTCTTCGTCCGTATTTCTTACACTGAAGAGTAGCATTGTTGAGGAGTCCTCATTGTCTTGGTCGTTGATTCTGGAAACCAACTGAATGACTGGGTCAATGTCTTCAACGATTGAAATTTATTAATTTTAATTTTTATATATTTTACGTCAAAAACAGTTAAAAACGGTGTGTTCGATTAACAATTGCACAAAATATATGTTCTTGTGAAGTCCGGTTCAGCAATTTTTATCCATCTACAACGCAACGTCATTCACAAAGATTATAATCTGATTCGATTCGCTTACTTCAAAATCTCTACATTATCTCTGCTCTCTTGTCAAAGATCTTGATGAAATATTTACTGGTAAAAATAGACCCTTTGTAAACATATTTCTTCCTTCAGATATAATTACGATTTTTGAGGCGTGTTAATTTTCTTGTGAAAGTTTTGGAACGAGAGGTAGGGGAAAAGGCGGGACCCCAAAAGAACCCGACGAGGGGTTCTCTGCTCGATGAAGGTAGTACAAATCGCGTTCATGTGGTTCGAACACACAGACAGTGGTACTATCATTTATTATAACATATTCATATACACAAATTGTTATTATGGGAATTCTTTATCCACGCACAAACCATCGAAAAAGTAAAAATTGAGCACAAAACATCGATGTTCAAAAATATCTTTTTGAACAAAAGACTTTTAATATGAACATCGATGATTTGAAAACATCGCCATGGATGCCGCATCGCTAATCGGCAAAGGTCCATTCAGCGGTTTTGATGGCGCGTGAATAAGAGCAGTCAGTGGCGCAATGTAGTGCTCTGCTGCTTCTGCTGCGTGTCGTTGCAGATAACTCCCACTAACTTTCAGCAACTTCAGAATTTTTTAACTTCCTTAACATAACGGATTAGGCTAGTCCCGGTGGTACAGAGGATTGCGCACTGTTTTCCAAAATCCAAATTCGTGAGTTCAATTCCAAGTGGTAGAATTTCGTGTGTGTGTGTGTGTGTGTGTGTGTGTGTGTGTGTGTGTGTGTGTGTGTGTGTGTGTGTGTAGGGGGAGGGATCCTTTTTGTGGCAAGTCAAGCTTCCACGAGTCACACCTGTGGCTAATAAAAGTTCCTTAGCCAGATGTTTTGTCCAAACTGATTTCATGTTCTATCGACCAGATTGTTCTAACATTGCTTATTCAGACCGACACCTGACGGACAAAGGGAAAGTCGCAAAGGCTGAAGGGCCGTAGCTGCCTTGGTTCGAAGCGTTGCGAGTTCGAATCCCACCCAGGGAATGGATGTTTGTGTGTGTGTTGTGGTGCCCCTAGGTATTCTCCCTACATTTAAAAATCACAGTGGTTGCTATATGACCAAGTAGTTGAAAAGCGACATTAAAAAAAAGGAAGTCACTCCCAAGAGGTACAAGATGCGCCCACGAAGTCCGGTTCCTCAGATTTCCACCACTCACGCAAGGATGGCCTCCAAAAATACCTGGGACATCACCAAAGACCGTCTACCCGCAAGTAGGTACACAAGCGCATTCATTTACAATGCTGCAAGAGTTTCCCCCATGTTCGCAACTAATTAGTTTTGTTACGCTTCTTTTCTGGTACAAGATTCTGTTTAGGCGCGCAGGCCTTTAGTGACCAGGAACTAAAAGCATTACTATAAGCAGAAAAATTGTAGTTATTGCGCTCAGAAGCTTTTTTACGAGTTGAAGATTTTAAAAAGATCTTAAATGTATCACTTGGAACGGACAACTTTACTTTCCTGCCAACGGAAAAGGTAGGAATTAAGAATTTTCTTCTCTCAAAAATCCAACGGTATTTTATCGGTATCGGGCTTATACTTGATACGTTATGTAAATGACATAAATTGTGAGGAAATACAGAATGTATTTGACTCAGAATATGAAATATAAATAAACAATAATTTCACTATTAATCCATTCGTTATCGTTAATCACCAACAAAAGAAGTCCAACGAGAAGAGATACATTACATGATATTGATAGAAAAGTAAAATTCCATGATATAATTGCCTCACTTTGAAAATAATACTGTTTTCAAATAATACTAATATATTCTCAAATTAACACTCGATGGTGCGGTGATAAAACTTTTAACATTTTCAAAATATGCTCACAATTTAACATAAGTAGGTAATTAAAACTTTTTGTGAGGAAATTGGGAATTCGTTTCTCTCAATGAAAATTATTTATTGATCACTCAATCAGTTTTAGTTGTTTCATCACTGAAATAATATATCCCTGGCTTTTTCTTTCCATGTTCGTGGGTTCAAATGCAAACTGATGACAAAGGATTTTGAAAATGCCGGAAACATTGCACTTGCTGTAAAGGCACGTATAATAAGAAAACCACGATCCCATTTATTTCTACTGTAATTTTCACCTTAAAGAAACCCCGTGTCGGAGATGTGCTAAGGAATTTCCCAGCGTCAAGACACGCAGACGAATTCCAGTTGCAAGAGAGGGAATGGAGAAGTGACTCACAACACAGCGAAAACCTGTATTAGAGGTAGAAAGTTATGGTCATTCAAAAATAGCAAATGCATTCCCACCTGAATGACAAATGTAAACAGAATGAATTACTTTATGGCTGTGAGGAGACGGCACAACATCTGTAGTTCTCCGACGGGAGATTCAAAACGGCTAGTCCTGTACATTATTAATTTATTTAGCTATCCTGTACACTATTGATTATACTGAGATATGATAATGATTATCAGACGATGTGAAGAGTAATAAGAATGAAGGCGGAGTAATGATGGACTGAGAGGTAGGCAGCCACCTGGCTGCTGAACAAACTCTGATGTAAAGTGTATACATTAAATCTGGTTCAGATGAAATGCAGATGTAATTATAGAACTAAAAAATACGATAAAATATTAAACATATTTACAGCAAGCATTGCGCACGTTCTATCACCATTTTACATCATGTGCAATATTTTCTTGAAATTGAAAGACGATCGTACTTTCCATAGTATTTTATTATGTTCAGGTATGTTTGTACGTTTCTGTATACTACATTGTTTCTTAATTATAAAATTTCAGCACGTACCTTGAGTTAAGCTATTGTGGATTTCCCATTTTTGCATTTGTTTTCAATTCAGTTCAGAGTCATGTTCAGAAGCATGTTGTACACTGGAGCACTTGTCCGAACCCATATTGAGCTTAAGTCGATAGCTTTGACAGACCCAAAGGAATCGAAACCGAAATTTCACGGTGATAGTTATTTTCATGGAGTTCCGTTATTTAGCGTTTTATTTGCATGTGTAACGAACGGGTACAGCCTCTTGTAGTATACTGCAAGTTAGAAAAGCATTTACAGTTGCAAAGTAGCCTTTTTCTGTCAGAACCGACTGATACGATTATTAGAAACTATTCAACGCAGACGAAGCCGTATAACTGAAAAACAAAGACGATACTCCCACTAGACTCGTAAGAATTTGTTGAGCCCGTTCCATTTTACGTTTTCCATACTTCGCTTTCGTCACGGTTCCCCTAACCATCCTTTATTCTTCAACAACGAAGATTAATCACAGTCGGAAATTTCATGGGACATTGGAGACGTGACGGACTTTAAAAACGCCTTCTCCTTCGCTGAAAACAGTTATGGAGATACAAAAGGCGGTCACCAAAAATATAACAAGACCAGGACACAAACCGATCTCCAAAAATATTACAAGATCAGGATTTGATCAGTAGCGGAAGCAACCAAAGCTTTCCAATGAAATATAAGGAATACTGGTTTGTACTGAAGGTAAACGAAATATGTGATTTTTTAAACTAATAAATGAATTAAATTGTATAATTTTATTGAAGCCTAAGCAAATTTTAGATTAGAATAAATAAAAACATATCTAGTCAACACATTTTGACTTTCACGGGAATTTATGAATTCTTGTATTTGAAATCAAATCACAGTTAATAATGGAAATAAAAAATAAATTATCAACAGAATAAAAAATGATTGGGGGGCAGTGCCAGGGGAGCAGGGGCAGGGCGGGGCAGAGGGCGGGGGGGCAGGGAGGGGGCGGGGAGGGGGTGGGGCAGGCTTGGGGTGGGCGGGTGGGGCGGGCTTGGGGCGGGTGGGGCGGGCTAGGGGCGGGCTTGGGGCGGGCTAGGGGCGGGCTAGGGACGGGCTAGGGGCGGGCTTGGGGCGGGCTTGGGGCGGGCTAGGGGCGGGCTAGGGGCGGGCTAGGGGCGGGCTTGGGGCGGGCTTGGGGCGGGCTTGGGGCGGGCGGGGTGGGGTAGGCCGAATAGTGGGGTATTGCCGGTCTATTCGGCAGAGCTGGGTAGAAAAGCGCGAGGCGTAGCGGTGTGTAGCAGTGCATGATGGAGTGGAGCCGGGTGAGACAGGGAAGGGCGGAGAAGAACTAAGGAGCGGCACTAAAGGGCAGAGAGCGATGAGGCTACGTGGGACGAGACGGGAGATGCGGGGCGGAGCGGGAAGGGCGAAGTGCGTTAGGGTACGAGAAAAGAGACGACACGGGATTGGGACGGAGCGAGGCGTAGCGGCAGGGGCATAAGGAGTGAGAGCTAACGGGATGAATCGTTTTTTGTTTTTTTTGTTTTTTTTTAAGCGTATGATTCAAAATCGAAAAACCATTGCTAAATGGAAAATGTGAGAAGTGCTGCATTAGTATGGAGAGAATGAGTGGGAGAAAATGATTCGGGCAGTAAACTGGCTGGTATTTTTAAAGTGATCACGAAAAGAAACCGAAGGGACTCCTAATATTACAATAGCTTTGCGGTAGCATTAACCCCTTTTAACCGGGGCCAGGAAAAACGCATTAACTCTGGTACTAAAACTGAAAATACTGCAATTTAATCTCTTTACCTTTGAAATCAACTGTTTGTCACCTTCCAGCATTCTTTCCCTGGGTGGAAACTAATGAAAGCCACGCCTCTGCGGTGCGCGGGGTGGGGGTGCGGGCTGGGGAATCAACCAGCGGAAGGGGCTTGGGGATGGCAAGACCCGAACGGAAGGGGGGCAAGCCGGGACGGGGCTCAGACGGCAAAGGCTGGGCGCGGCGGAGTACAACGGGCGGGAGCGGTGCGGGATGGAGCGAAACGAAGAGGGGCGGGTTTTCATAGATTGAATAATGTCTCCGGGCGCGTCAACTGCTAAGATTGTAAGTCCCGTATAAGTAGTGCATGATGTCTCCTCGGGAGGTAGTGGTGATATTCCCCAACTGTTTGGAGAGATCCCGCGCTAACCTACATGTCGGCCTGCTCCGGCATTCGCTTGGTGATGATCGGAGAAACCACGGAAACTACCGATCAAAGCAGCTGGCCGATAGAATTCTTCTCCAACAACGTCTGGATTTGACCTAGCTAATGTTGGAAATGCCATCATCAGGACTCGAAATCTAAGACCTGCCGGTCAGAGGCACTGCAATTACATGAATTAACGCACTGAGCCACCTAAGCCGTTTCAGGGGGGGGAGAGCGGGGCGGAATGAAGCGGCCCGGGGCAAAACAGGGCGGAAGGGGCCGGGAGGGGGCGTGACGGGACATGCGAGGCAGGGCGGAGAGAGGCGTGGACGGAGCGGGCCGGGTAGAAACAGGGCGGGGGGGGCGTGTTAGGATGTAGGGGGCGGGGCGGGACAGGACGTGGGGGGCGGGGCAGAGACGGTGCGGGACCGGACGGGGCGGG